>CAJVRC010000839.1:741074-792687 GCA_911456345.1 Penicillium egyptiacum
GGAAATCAAGTGTACTACTGGACGGTCGGTGTTCAATCTGCATTACGCGCGATTGCAGAATATACTGTAGATTTTACTTGTCCATTTGGGTACATGTATATGTTGAATGTTGAATGATAAACAATCCCAAAACATAAAATACAAAGCCCAATCAAGACATTGAACCTCAGTGCACAAAGAAAAGCCATTCATCTATAGCTCTGAAGCAGGCGCCTGAACTCAGAAGCCCAAAAGGAAAATGATGAACCAGCACCCTCTTACAACCTAGCATATCATAGCGGGCATGTCGCCAGCACAGCAAGATACAAGCAACGAATCAAGCTAGGTCTTGAAAGCAGGTTTAACTGTGCCATCATCGCCAGTATAGTTATACGGCTTGGGATACCGCTCCCCGATATCCTTATTGTGCTTCTTCACATCCTGGGGAACGTCCTTTTTCTTTCCCTCTCGGTCTACAAGAGGCGACTGCTCACCCTCGCTGAGGGTGGGTTTTGCTTTATTGGAGGGGATTGGGCAGGTGGGCGAGCCTGTCTGGCGGGTTGTAGTTGTGGCTTGCTCTGGGTTACTTGAGGGTTTGGTCGCATAGCCTTGGTATAGGGAGGTGCGAGGTGTTTGAGTGCGCGCTGCGGAGAAAGCTGTAATTGGGGATCGGGCCTGGAATGGGGTCTTCGGGCGCATGAAGGTCGTCATTTTGGAGGCTGCTGGTGGGTTTCGGTCTTGTTGAAGGTAGGAGAAGGTTAGATATGGATTGTCACAAGTGGAATTGAGTTCCTATATATACAAGTCCCTTACGAAATCAGGTTTCTACCCATTCATTTGGCAATGACGTACTTCGATGTCATACTGGACACGCCAAGAGTTTCGACAGCTTTATATCTATTTTTATTAATGTAGAAAGATGTGAGGGGGTTCCTACAAGGTATTTTCTTCATTGAAAATGAATGTTTCGTTACTTGCAGCCTCCTACTAGAGGGGTAAAGTTGAAGCTCAATCAATTCAAGTTCTAACAATAATGTCAACAGCTGCTAGTGAGTCCCGGCATGCAGGCTTCAGCCGTCACCAAGAACAAGCCAGGATAACAATATAGACCGACCAGACCGCAGCATCGAAGTAACAATAACAACCTTTGGTATCTTTGTAACTGATAGGAGTCATTCGAGCTAAGATCAGGGCATGCAATCAGCGCGAATGTCACCTTCAACGCCATAGACACCTGTTTAGCCCAATTGACTCAAAACAAGCACATGCACAGGTAAAGAACATTGAGAGCAGACGAACGCTCAATTTCCGAAAGAATAATCGAATAGACAAGAAAACAAAGAAAATAAATCGAGTGGCACACTGTTAAGCATCACTCCGACTTGATGCCTGCAACCGTGTCTTGCATAGGATTTGATGCATCGACAGCATCAGATGAGCTTTGGGGGTGAGACGATTGCTTTTGAACTTCTTCAGCTGGAGTTGCACTGAATTTCCCTACTGAAACCGGGGTCGACTCCGATGGTTGCTCAGAAGAACCACCCTCACAGGTGCGGGATTCGTGAGAGCTGGATAAATCACGCTGCTGTTGTTTCTGATGAAGAAAGTCTGCTTTGTCGAATGAGTCTTGCTGACCGGGCGCAGTCTCACTTCGACGGAATTGAGGTGGAGGGACTTTCTTGTGCGACCTCTGGTCCTTTCGCTTCGGGCTAGGGGGGGTTGCTTGCTCCGGGTGAACGTGAGATGGGGCATTGGAGGCATTGGCAGAACTGCTCAGCGGAATTTGTAGTTGCTGTTGGGGTTTTGACCGGGATTGCAGTGAACACCTAGTGTGAACTTTCTGAGGGGCTTGCTGTCGTTTTTCCCGCGTCCCAGAAGCCTTGTCGGGAAGACCAGCCAAATGTCGAGAGGGCTCGGCCTCGAGCATAGAGCTTGTAACAGGAAATGTGTGTTCGAAGGCTGTATCCAACAAGTCCATGTCAGCGAACTCTACGTTCTGGGATTTCAGCTTGCGCCTCAGCTGCTCTCGCTCAGAGCTTATCACTCGGTCTCGATGTAAACGGGATGTAGCTTCCGACCATCGAGAGTCGCGCGTTCCCGGCAGATGGTCTGTGGCCGCCGGTGGTAAGTCAGTAACTTGTGCTCGAGGAGGCTGTTTAGGATCCTGCCGAAGCGGCTGGAGTGCAACTGGGAGCTTTGCAGGCGGCGCAGGGCCCGGATTATTTTGCTGTTGGGGCATCGCAGGATGTTCAGCAGATATGGAAGCCGGTGCAGACCACTGGCTCTGCAGTTCAGCTGCCAATTGGAGATTGGCACCAGTTGTATAGATTCCGTTGAAGATTAATGGGACCAGTTTCGGTGGGACACCAGCGCGCAGGGCATCCGACAATATTGACTGCTCAATCCGCCGCTGTTCCAGCACCAAGGTAGCCTGGTATGTCTTTTCTTCTTGCTGCTTGCGCCGGTCTTCTTCCATTTTGGTGTGTAGCCACAGCTTCATGTCCTCTGTGCCTTCCCATCCGGCAGGTAGCGGGGGGAGGGTTGTTGACATTGTCAGCGGAGGTGGTAGGCGATTGAGCCCGGATGGTGGGACCAGGTCTCTGGATGAGCTCATCGTAGGATTTGGGGTTTTTGGATAGTCCTCTATTGAAGGACGAGGCAGTAGTTGTGGGAGAGACTGGGTCCTTGTTTTGGCAGACTCATTGGTGTCCTTAGTACCCTTCATGCGCTTGGAGGGTTTTGAGGTGGGCTTCATGTTGCAAACAGAGCATCAACGCTTTAAATTGCATAAACACAGGGGATGACGAGAAGGCACAGTTGGATTACCTGAAAATTATGCGAAGACCACGGGAGGAGAGGGAGGGGAATAGAGCGAGAGAAAGAGAGGCCCAAATAGGAAACGACATGTTCTTTGGGTCAAGCAGTTACCCCCATTGTCATCCATGAATGTCGCAGTGTCCATATTATCGTCTGATTAGTAGGAAAGATCATGGCCTGGAGAACATATATAACCGACATATCGTACTCTTCCTTTCAGTCTGAAGAAGTCCTTGTTTCATAATATTTGTATATGTATGCCGTTGTTTACTTCTTTTTCTATATTTCTAGAGGGTGATACCGTCGCATTCTGTTCCACTTTATTCCAAATAACCTGCAGAACCCTAATTCAGCTAGAGTCCGAGCATCTCCATACAACCACTTCGATATTCGACCGGCAGCCATATGTAGGGCTTCTGTGGTGGGATCCTCCGCATAAGCTGAAGTGCTGTACAATAAACTCGTATAGGCTGAGAACATATATATTCAGCCCAAGCCCTTGACCAATGTGGCATGGCTTGAGCTATTCGTCAAACCGAAAGAAACACCAGCTATCAATATCAATCTACAGTGACCAGACACAATGTTACATATGTATGCATGGAAGAGATTCATTTAAAATATATACTCGGCGCATCGGCAGATGCGCACATGGAACTCACATCTAGCATATCCCCCAAGCAAAAAACAAGGCGCAAAGGGTATCCTATCGCTTCATTCGCCATCTTTATCTCACGCCTTGCTGCGGGAACAACAATATCCCAGCAAAGGTGGCAGGTCGCAGTTGGAAAAGTGAAGAAAAGCAGTCATCATGCCTATTTTGTTTTATACGTCGCCACGATCGAATCGACTCAAGACCTCGGGCGGGACTGTGGGAATGTACTTGCGGGCTCGTTCACGGTTCGTGCCACCAAAGCCGGCGCCGTAGCTGACCAGCATGTCCGTACTGGTTGGAAGGGAGAAGGGGAGGAAGAGGGTTGGGTCGACGAAGACACTATTGCCGCCACCTGGGCGCTCGTCGGTCCTGGCAGTGGTCGTGCTTCCTGGTCGGGGTGATACAGCAGCGGAGCTTGGAGATGGTGCAGTGTCAGGAGACGTGGGTGCTGCGGAGGGCTGGTCCTTTGGTGGTGTCTTTGGACGGGCATCTGCTACTGCTTGAGGTCCTGGTCCAGCTGCTGTCTTTGCCTTCTCTTCTTGAATTGCCTCCTGCTCACGGTATAGAACTCCGCAGTCATTTTGCATGTCAAGAAGGAACTTCATTGCTTGCTTGGTCAGGCCTTTCTCGCCTACTTCTGGGCGGTATGACTTGACTGCATGGAGGAGCTGGGCGGGGGTGAGTTGTTGGAGTTGGAGCAGGGTTGTTACGAGAGATTCGTGGTCATCGCCGAGCGATGAGAAGCATTGCAGCCATTGGAGGAGCTGAATGACTGGGGCTAAATGTCGACGAGCGGCGTCAATTGTAGACTCTCCAGTGGTGTTTGTAGAACCGTTTTCATAGTGTTCCGGTACACGGTTGTTCGTGCGCGCCCAATCCTCTAATGATGAAACGTTCATGCGGATCTGCATCGCCTTTGTGCGGGCCAAGTAACGTTTCGTGCTCATGATTCGGTTAAATATCTCGGCACTGAGCCAGTAGAGAAGTTGAGAGAGGATCTGGGTCGTGATCACTGAGTGAACATCGTAGAGATCAAGTACAAAGAGGGTCGATGATAGTAAAGAGGTGATGTTCCGAGGTGAGATTTGTGCTCGTCGCCGCGGTGATGGAGGCCGAAATCGCTTCTCGTCAGGCTCGGGGTTTTTGCTTTTATTTTTGCGGAACAGCTTCCACTCGTTTTGGAAGGCAATATCCTCCAGTCCAGGGATGGTTTCATGGTCCAGCATTGCCGCATCCAGGACTTTGTTCATTCGACGCTCGGCGTCACGAATAATGAGAACGAATATCTCGTTGATCAGCTCCGCCAGATGGAGCTGGAACTCGACGGTAGATTCCACTAAGCCCCCATCCTTCTTCAGGTAATGGAGTAGAAGCGTGGCATTTGACAGCCAAAAGGCCTGCATTGTCATATCCCACTGGTAACGTTCTACAACGTCATTAATCTTCTCCATTGCAGACGATAGCAGAGTTATGAGCAGCTCGGGGCTGGCATGATAGTGCGCGTAACGGGCACTGAGGAAGAGAAGATTTGCAGGCACTGGCTTTTGGGAAGGAGACCGCTGGGGAGTCATGTTGGTGATGATAATATCCAAAATGCGCTCTAGCTCATGATCCTGGAAGACAAACATCTGATCATTCAGACACTTGTCCCAGACAAATTCCTGCTGATCTTCCTCGAGCTCATCATCATCGGACGGCTATGAAATGGAAGAACTCAAATCAGTCATGGTCGAAACGTTATTTTACGACATAAACTGACCTCGAATTTTTCGTCAAGCCCTAGACTGGAAAGATCAACCTCCAGATTGATTGCGCTCTCTTCCATCATCATTCGCCGCTTCATCTCGCTCTCCGCTAGCTCTTCTTCGAAACGACCATGCGCCAATCCAGCGTCATAGAAGTCATCATCGATAGTACCAGCGCCAAAGCTGTAACCATTTTCATGCAGATATTCAGAAATCTCACTACCAGGCTGGGCGAAATCAAAAGCCCTACCACCGGATGAGGACTTGATATCCGGCGATGCCCCGTTATCAAGAAGAATTTTCGCTATCGTCTTGTGTCTGTTGGTCATGGCCCACATCAACGCGCTCCACTGGTTACGATCCTGCCTGTCGACGAGGGCGCCGGCGACAATGAGTGCAGCAACGACGTCTTGATGACCCTATTGTAACCCGTCAGCCTCGAACCTATATTTCGCACGTACGAGCAACCCACAAAACAACTGGCATAGATCAACGGCACAGTCCCCTCCTCGTCGGGCTTATTGACATCCACGTAAGCCCTCGCCTCGCCCTGTACCAATTTCCGCACGCGATCCACATCGCCATTACTGGCTGCCATGTTTAGGCTCTTCTGGAGTATGTCGCGCTTCTCGTCATCGGTCAATTT
Organism: Penicillium egyptiacum; assembly: GCA_911456345.1. NCBI lineage: Eukaryota > Fungi > Ascomycota > Eurotiomycetes > Eurotiales > Aspergillaceae > Penicillium > Penicillium egyptiacum. The sequence goes on from CAJVRC010000839.1 coordinate 746,917, forward strand.
CTCGTCGGCGGCAATCGTCTCCTCGTCTGCAGTGAGCGAATCCACCTCCCGATGGGCAGCTTGGGCAGCAAGCATCTCCATTAGTCGGGCGTCACTATCTTCAATATCGCGCCCATAGTGAGCCCGTGTTTCGTGCTCACTGTCGTGCGAGTGATCGTCGAGCGCTAGGCTGAAGGATAAGGGTTTCGCGGCGACTGGCGCGGTCAGGTATTGTGATTGACCTATTCAACGATTAGACCTTAATGCTTGAACGCCCAACGCAGCTGGTAAATTTCTAAACACGTAGCTGTCCAAGGTAAAATAGTTTGATCCCCCGCGTCGGGGAAATGGGGAAATAGTTCCGCGGACAAGAGCACTCACCCTGCCAAGCATCGTACATTTCAGTCTCCGGCTGGAAGACCGGGACGGAGCGACGATCGTCCAGTGATTTGGGTAAGTCATCTGGTAGTTCCTGTTTAGCTTCGTGGAAGGACGCGGGGCTGTGGTCGCTGTAGTCATTAGAGTCGATGGGGTCCTCTGAAGCCCCGCGCCGCGGTTCAGTCATGTCCATCGTGGTGGGCTGGCTGTCCGGTAGAGTTGTGGCGGGACATCAAAGGGTTTGAATTTGAGAGAAGATTGAAGAACCCTCTCTGGGGATATGTTCAGTAAGGAGGGTACCCTCCACTCGTGGAAATTGGTAGTTGGAGGGAGTTGTTGGTGATGAGTGGTGGTGGATTTGGTGTTCCGTTCCTGGTCCAGCTCCCGCGATGTGGCCCCGAAGACGTCGGGAGATATGACGCAGCTTTGTAAAGTTGGGGTATGAAACAAATGAAGGCAAATGGCTTGGTAGGTTTTTCTATTTCTTTTCTATTTTGGTTGAAATCTTTATTATTTTATACTAATATGTAGAGCTGGTAAGTAACAACATTGGAAACCCCTATCACCTGCAAGAACGTCTTTTTTGAAGTCCTACTAGTATTTCCCCTCCATATGGCATTGTATGATAGTGGAATCTGTTACTCATACTATCTATGGATGGATATCTTAATTGAATAGCGTTAGCTAAGGGGAAGGCCACGGTAAATAGTGCAAGAATCTGGGGTACAAGTATGTAGACAATGCAAGCTTGATAGCGTGAAAACAAGGCGCAGCTTTCCAGGATTCGATAACGAATGCTGAATATAGATTATCTTGCAGAAACGCTCCAAATATATTGCTATCCATAAAGGAGGCATATGATATCTCAAACCCACGTTCTGATATGGAAAAGAACACCCAAATCCCGAAGTATAGGCCTGTGATCTTGAGACAACAAGACCAAACAAAAAAATAGATATGAAACAAAATCACCGTGATATGGGAGAGTTCGCCACGAACGGCTAGGCGACTCTAGCAGGTTGGGAATGGCAGCGGCGCCCGGGAATTCCTGAAATGCGTGAGCGCCGACGAGGCCAAACGCGAGCATGGCTGGGATAGCCAATGTATGTACAAGGATTGCTGTCATTATGGAGTGGTAGATCCAAGCCATGTATAGACAGACGTCTCCATTTATGGGGACACGCGGTTCAGCACTAAAAAGACAAAAAGGAATTCGAAAACGAAAGGTATTAACCAGATGCAAGTATCGGACAAAATGGCAGAGGGACAAAGCAGCCTCAGGAAATGGGGTATAAACTATCCAATCATGGATGTCAAGGTTGTAGTACAAAAATGGATATAGAGGTGCAATCAAAAGGACCAAGGAAGGAAAGGGAAAAACAAAAACGAGAGATTATTCAAGTGCTTTACTGCGGGATTGGATTTCGTCTTCGGGGAGACAAGCAATCCACAAGCACCGTTCGATGATGCCCTGCACGGGCTCAAACTTGTATTTTGCACTGGCATCGATAAGACGGAGGAGGCTCTTAACGATTCGTGCTGCGGTGCGATAGCGCTCGAAGTTGACAAGTAAACCGCCGTTGTTGTTGCTAACTTGCGCGGGTTTCTGTGCATTATAGGTGAGGTCATGGACGTATAGGCCTGGAAAGAAGAAGGGGAAAATCAGCAAACAAGGTCTAGTGCGATATTCAAGCAAACGACTTTGGAACCCACCGATAAATGGAATACAGCCTTCTTGCAAGTTGGCCGTCTCCATCTCGACACGTAAATCATTGAAATTGCGCACCGGCTGAATTAGGCACTCCATGTCCTTAAACAGCCGCTTATCCTCAATGGAGATCAACTGCCACGTTCTGTGCAGCCGGGAGCAATCAGATGAAGACAAAGCAATGGCAATCTGGAGCATCGTAGCGTAATTGCAAATGCGACGTGCATGCGCAGCTGTATGGATGTACTTGATGATTGTGCGGGCCCGCTCGTTGATGTCACGGGTCAAGACAATCTCCGACAGGATCCATTTGACCATAAGGTTGAAGCGGCCGACGACCAAATCAATACCCTTGCGTTCTTCACATGTTAGGAATTGGACCCAGTTTGTGACTAGTGGGGTGGCACTGCTCCATTTCATCTCGACCAGATCTCGCCAGTCGACTTCGCTCAGGGCGGCCATTTCGATTAATGTCAGTTGGTGCGCGAGGACCTGGGATTCACATGCTAGGATGAAGGGGACATGGTCAGGTAAAGGGTTGACGATGGGGTTCTGGTCGGGACGATTGTTTTCTGAATTGAATAACACGTCACTCGAAACCTGCTGTATGTCTAGAGGACGCGAAGCAGAAATACCCATGTCTTTGTGTCGCGGGGACGTGTCGGGCGTAAGGGGCTGGGCTTGGAACAAGACCGTGTTCAACGGCGAAGGATAAGAAGTGAAAGATCCCGGATGTTGGATGGTCATCGGCGGGGAGGGAGGTTGAGCTAAGGGATGAGGCGGGATCTCAACAGTCGATGAACTGAGGCTCCGGGTGTCTGTCGAAATCCTTGCACCCATAGCTTCATGCGGATCAATCAGGTCGACCGATATTTCAGAAGATAAAGCCGAGAAGCGCTTCGGAGTAGCCTGACCAGCATCATCAGTAGCGGAGGCAGGGATGGTTGCGCCACGAGGAATCCGACGCATGCTGTCAGTTTCGTGCACAATTTGAATTGAGGGGTGTGACGAGGCAAGTTCAGAAGTTTCATGGCTTGATACCAGGGTGAGTGGAGCAACGTGGGAGTCATATTGGAGTGGCTGGCTTGTAGGCTGCCATTTCATGGACTCGTCGGCCAATCCTCTTTCAAGAAGCGGAATAGAGTTATAAGACTCTTCGGACTCGGTAACAGAGTCAGAATAAGGTCTAGGTGGCGCCAATCGACCCCCAACCGTGGAATACGCGGACTTGTCCGTCTGTCGCCTGCGAGAGAGAACATCCCACTCAGGCCTGGCCGTTTCGACAAAATGCGGACCCAAACGCTGCTCTCCGTGAGAGTGAGACCCCGAAGAGTCTCGATCGGCGCTGCGTGGTCCATCCCACTTCCCCTCCAGCTTCAACAGCGTCGACTCAATACCGCCGTCGTCGTCATCAGGAATCTGCGCAAACTTCGCAATGACCGACTCAAAGGAACGCCTGATTTGCCGGGCAGTGCGCGGCTGAATAAGAGAGTACTGGGGATTTGGAGGGATCAATGTTGAAGGAGGCCTTGAGCCATTGCCATCAGAGGTGTTCGTTTCGTCCACAACCGAGTCATCCCAAGACGCAAACGAGTCACGACAGGAAGGAGGCTCGGTCTCATCTCCAGTCTGCATTTGACGGAGGTTTCCACCTCGACGCCTGCGGAGAACCGGCCCTGACTGTTTGTTGTTCTGATCTTGCATCGCATTGGAGTCGACAGTGGATCGAGCCGCCTCGCTGCTCGTCGAAAACCGCTGTCTCGAGATCCCGCTTTGGAAGGACGCGTACTTTCTGAGTCGGAGAGACAGAGAATTATTCTTCTTTTTCATGGGCGTCGAGCCGCGTTCGACCGAGGACGATCTTTGCGGGGTGAGAGGGCGAAGGGGATAGAATAAGTTTGACTGAGCAGCTGATTCTGGTTCGTGGGCATTATAGCATGTTGGCTGAAGATATTCCCCTTCCACGGGTATCGATTGCGTTGAGGCGTCATCGGGCACATCGAGTTCCGGTGTTTCATGAGTAATATCATTAGCAATTGGCATTGGTCCCTGTCCTGCCCCTGACATGAAGGGCATTTCGAAACCGGCATCATCAACAACGATGATTGATTCGTTGCCCATTGTGATACCGCTCCTGAGTTTGGGGTCGGACTTGGGATTTTGCGTCGGTAAAAGATTGGAATTGTTTGATGCAGGCTCCCGCATGGTCGCTTGATGGAAGTCAGACACAGCTGGCGGCTGAGTTTGGTCATTCGTTCCTTCCCGGTTCATGGCCAAGCGGTATTGTTTGAGGACCTCATCACACAGTACATCAATCCGACCTGGATTTTTGGGAATAGCAGCCATCTTCCTCTCCCGGTAGAATTCAGAGCCGAAAGCCAGTCCAGTTGGCATTGCGGATGTCTTCCCGCGGGAAGGCAATGAAATAGCCTCGTGGGCATTCGCAATGCGAGCAGAGACGCTCTGCCCACCGTTCCTCGTGTGCAATGCCCGTTTGATTGACCCAATGATTGTTTTCATGCCCGAGCTGGGTGACGACTTAGGCACGTCCGGGGTACTCCGACGATCTGGAGTTGGGTTCTTCAACGGCGGAGGAAGGGGCGGCGATTCCGGTGCCATCATTGTCATGTACGACTCTACAGGAGGGTACATCTCTCCACGTATTAAACTGACCGGATCGAGCATCTCCTGTGGTGCGGGTCCCGTTTCGGGCTCCATAGACATCGGCACTCGATCATCTCGCACCGAGTCCGAGAAGCTTCCGCTTCTTTTATGGCTATGGCCGTGGTATGGGTGTCGTGAGACCATGGGAGATACAGGTGACCTAGGTGGTTCATGAGTCCTGGACGGGGACTTGGATTTTGTGAGACCCAATACCACAGGGCGGGGCGCCTTGCCTTTCGAGCCACACATGGACAAACGCTTGGGGGATTTAGCTGGTAATGAACACGAGAGCGCCATCAAGCTTTGTTCGCTTTTAGCAGAGAACGGAATGCTTTGTGCGGTTGCTGCAGAGTCATTCCGATCATGCTGTATGGGACTCTCGCGAAAGGTGGTGTCTGTATGGGGTGCCATGCCATAACTAGGGACGTTTTGCTGCAGTTCCCCAGCTTTAGGTAACTCAATCTGAGCTTCTCCAGGTACAATTGAGATTTCTGGGTCGTTATAGGCGCGAGACAAATCGGGAGAAGACCAATAAACTGAACATTTGCCATTCCAGCAACGCTTCAAGTCAATGAGAATCTTTCGATCACTCGTGCCGCCATTGTGTCGAGACCTAACCTCTGAGTATAGCTTGTTGATGGTCTCGCAGAAGTGAGTCCGAAGCTCGTAATTCGTGACAAAGTCATCAACGAAGTAATTGAGAATCCAATGTCGCAAAGCTGCAAATGTGCGAATCCTTATAATGCGTCCATCATCTTGTAGTCGGTTGATTGCCCACTTTAACCGCGCAAGAAGAAGAGCCAAAAGGTGTGTTGTAGATAGGTATGAACGGAAGGTAAGGAAGAAGTCTGAAACTAGCTCATAGTCCATGAATGACTCGGAGGAGATTTGGGCGACGATTCGGGCAGGTGTGGCAGCACTAATATCCTTTGTCCCAGTAACGTATCGGACAACAGATCCATCATCCATATCATACACCAGCGTTTCGTAGATAGATGGCTCCACCGGCTCTTTCAATTCATAGACCATGGAATTCCTCGGAGCCGGCGAAGCTCGATTCATATCCATAGCCGCCGCGGTGCCCGAGAACATCGAAATCGCAAAAGATGGCCGATGCCGCGAGAAAGAGTCTCGGGGATATGGACTATGGAGTCCCGGCAGAGGGTCAGCCATGCCACCAAGCAGTGTTGAATTCCGAAAGTTGTTCGACATCGACGTTCGCGTGTAAAAAGAACTCTGCGTCGTTGCACTGCCTTCGGCGTTGAATCGCGGCGACCCGAGCTGATAACGCGGAATAGGAACCTCCAAGGCCGGTGTCGAATTCTCACGTGCAGACTTGGGGCGGTCCTCAGATCTATCAATCACGATTCGCAACTCCCCGCGCTTCCCAGCACCGGCTATCGATTGCTGCTCCGATATTGTCGAAAACGAGATCGGTCTCGTGCGGTGCTGGCTCGAAAGTTCGGGAGGAGACACGGCGAGGACGGGCTCGGGATCTTTGGGCTGTTCGCGTGGACGTAACTCGGAGAGCTGCGAACTCGACCACCGGGATGCATCGGGGTCCTCGCGGGCATGTGCATTACTCTGCGGCTGAAGGAGACTGGGTTTCGCGGCATCGACTGGAGAGAAGGATGCAGGCTGTGGGCTTTTTTGGGGCGGATTGACAATCGGCCTAGATTATTGAAATAATCCTATTATCAGCACGCTACACAGGATGTGACACAGCACGAGGGATTATAGGTCGATTGGTGTACCTGAGAAAGATTTTGCCATTTTGGCCGACACTTCTTACGGTGAAATGGCCGGCCTTCCTCCCGGGTGGACGCGCCTCTAGCGGGCCACGATGTGTTTGGGACCGCTGTAGTTTGTTCTGCCGTAGGAGCTCATGGCTATCCTTGGCATTTAGCCCAGTCGCTGTTCTCTCGCGTGCTGCCTTCAACTCTAGGTTCCGCTTGACATTGCCGCCCTGGGCTACGGTATTGGCACGGCGAAGATTTGAGGTTGGATTCTGAGGTCCACTAGACATTCGGTTCGAGGCTGACAGTTCATTAATTTGGACTTGCGGGCCCAGAAAGGCATCCTTGAACTCCGGATGGGTGGGTGGAAGAAAGGGCTCCATGGCGCGAAGCTATGAGAACGCGAAATGCTCCCGTCGCGACGGGGCCAGGGTCTGTACCACTGGAAGAAGTCAGAACAAAATCATACAAAATAATACATGACGGATGAGGTCAGAAGGTGTCAGAAAAAAGGAAGGGAGAAATCGGACAGCTCTTGTTTTTGTGGAGATGACCCGACGCGGCGGAAGAACTGGAACGGCTCTGGGAACGCTGGGTCTTCTTCCCTTCGCCCCTTTTACTGTTTTATTTTCTACTTGTATTCATATTAGTCTGACTCTTCCTATCGAGTATATATATGTGTACTTTAAATGCTACTCATCACTCATTTCTCTACGAGATGACTGGTGTTGTAAGGGGACATCTGGAGGTGACAGGTCATTACGTTCCGGCCGGTGAAAGCGAGCATTGTCTCGTGTCTACAAAGTACATGGGTAGCAGGGATTCTGGTTGGCTGAATAGTCCGTTTATTTCCAATCTCCACTTAGGAAAAATGGCGGAGCTACTGACACATCCCGGATATAGGTCGATCAACTTAATTAACTATGTATGGATATCTGTTTTACTTTATACGGAGTAGAATGTTTTGACCCAAAAATGGGACCTGTCTCGATTTCATCTCAAATGCACAAGATTCAATGTTATTACTGTGTAACCTCTCTCATTGCATCGGAAATTACGTCGAAAATTACGCAGCAACGCCCTAATTTGGATCATTGGTTGCCCTACTTTATGGGCCCTATGCTAGCGCAAATATGGAGATTCTTACAGATCTGAGGTCCCACGATCATATGATTGAAATTTCAGGAGATCACCAAATTTGTCTTTTTTTCTTTTTTTGGAATAGATCTATGGTCTAGTAAATCTCCAGCTCATAAATGAGTTCACTCCCTACAGAGTACTCAATGTCATACATATTCTGCCCCAATCCACACACTCCAATACTCTCATCTTGCCATCTGGACTTTGCCATGGGTGAGACATCACATGTCAAATGTCGATCAAACTGACGGTGATCCATAAGAATTGACATGTCGATATTAAAAACAGGACCCAAAATCATCTAACTCTGAAGAGGTGAGGAGGCTCGGACCTTGCTGATCTAGGTAACTATGCTGTAGATCCGTTGCTAACTCTTTACCTCTTCCTCTTCCTCTGTCTTCTTGGGGTCTGGCCGATACCGAATGTTTTCCTGGCCTGAGGCCGGCTCCCGCTTGCTTTAGGCAGCGGTCGCCGTAGAGATCAGCAGCCTTAGGGTTTCGGCACTTGGCCGAGCAGAATGTCCTCCTCTCGGATACCGTTAGCATCCATAGTGATGAATCAGACATCGTGGGGCCGGCGAGTTGCTTTGCGGATTTAAGCGAAAAGCGTTAGCATATACAACATACGTTGAAACAGCTTTAGTTTCAACATAACATGCTTGGATTGTGACGCTTCTGTCCCACCGACAGGAGACCGACTCAGGGTTTGAGGTCTCACGAAAAGCCCTATTCGAGGGTCATCACATTCAGGGTGACTTGATGAGAATGAATGTGAAGATGTAAATTCTTGAGAAACAGATGATGGTTGATGGATGTCCATCGACGAGGGTGATTGTGAATGCGAGGGAGTTACAGCGATCTCCGTTCAAGTAATAGACAAAGATGAAATGGGACGGGGGCACAGGTATGCCTTTGTGTCGTGACCAAGTCAGAATACTCAAATTACCCAAAACTCATGAAAATGCCATTGACAGTAAACTACAGAAAACTACCAGAGCTTGCAAGCCGGCTTCCTACCTGGGCAACTAAAGGCATTCTTGAACTCCCTAGAATTGGCCATAGTTTCCTGTGACAGCGGTCAGTAACGGCACTCAAAACAAAGGGATGCATTGATAAGACTCACGATAATTCGTGCTGATTTAGGCGCATGGGGATCGTTATAGATCGCCTGCTCAGCCGCCTCCTTCGTAGTCTTCCCGCACCACCAATTACCATAAGATATAAAGAACAGCTGCTCTTTGGTAAATGCATCCAGTCCTGGGAGGTGAAGATCAGGCTTTGCCTCATCATGCTTCTTCCATGCGTGGTATGATGCTGTCAACCCTCCAGCGTCGGCGATGTTCTCGCCCAGTGTCAGTCGTCCGTTCACATGGAGAACCTTATCCTCGGGGCCAATGACCGTAAAGTTAGAATACTGGTCGACAAAGCATTGAGCACGCTCTTCAAATGCTTCAACGGTCTTGTCGTCCCACCAGTTAGTGTAGTTTCCACTCTCGTCGTAGTGTCGACCGGTAGAATCGAAAGCTATACCACATCGGTCTGTTAGAAAAGGGCAGTAGTTCGCAGGGAACTGAACATACCATGCGAAAGTTCGTGGCCACTGACGGCACCGAATGCACCATATGCCAGATATAACGGAGCGGAAGGTCCATAGAACGCTGGTGGCTGCATAATGCCGGCAGGGAAGACGATCTCATTACCTGGCGGGTTGTAGTAAGCGTTGACAGTCGGTGCGCTCATGCCCCATTCGTCACGGTTGGTGGGCTTTCCGAGCTTAGACCATTCGTCGTGAAGTTGGAACCTCGCCACGGCCACCTCATTCTCAAAGAAGGTGTCCTTGGACAATTCCAGTTCCCGATAGAATTTATTCACATCCTCGGGGTCTAGGACATTGGGACTCTTTGTGGGAAATCCGATCTTCTGGATAATGTTCCCCACCTTCTCAATGCCCAATTTTCGCACATCCGGAGACATCCAGCTAGTTTGGTCCAATGTGAAGATAAATCGCTCCTTGATATCGGAAACGATCTGATCGCCGAGCTTTTTTGAGTCCTCAGAGAACGCATCAAGCACATAGAAACGGCTGAGACTCCATCCAAGCCCTTCATCCAGACGCCCAAGGCATTTACGCCATCGCTCCTGTTTGGCCTGAGGCTCTTTGCCGGCGAGTTCATTCTCAAATCGCCGAAGAGGTTCAATAGACGCATCCTCAATAACGTCCGCAAAAGCTTGGATGAGCTTCCACTGCAAGAAGAGCAGAATGGTCTCTCTGGGTGTATCCTTTAAGAGAACAGACAATGCCTTCATATAGGAAGGTGAACCGACAATTAGGCGATCACCTTTGTAGTCGGAGGGTGCCAAAGACGAAATAATATCAGCAAAAGAGATCTCAGGTACCAGTGCCTCCGTTTCCTTGACACTAAGGGGGTTGTAGTATTTGGTGACATCTTCCTGAGTTTGGGTATCCGGAGTCACATCCGCGAGCTTCTTTTCGAAAGCTACGACATCCTCGGCAATCTTGTCGAATCCATCTCCAGCAAGTCCCCGAACAACTTGCTTCAAAACGGTCGTGTAGTCCGCCACGGTCTTTGTGTTATTATAGTACTCTCTGGCGGAAAGTCCAATTTCACGAGGCGGCGAAATCATGATAACAACATTATCAGGGTCTCTATCATCGGGCTAGAAGGAGTCATTAGTGTCGCCCATAAATTATAGGTCGCATAGACTTACAGTGACACCGGAAGAAGCCAGAGCCTCGACACCAGCGTTCGCCAGGTACAACAGAGCACTGGTGAGTTGATCTTGTGCCCCTTTCACGAGACCTGCCTTTGCAGGATAGATAGTCTTCAGTTCATCCAGAATATCAGTCAAAGGCTTGCTGCCCCGTTTGTTGACTGTAGCCTCGTCCAAGCAAGCGTCGTATGCAGCTTTGAGTTTCTTGAAATTATCAGCATCAGATGACTGCGGCGGTTCTGCACGCTCCAGAATATGACGAAGTTTAGTTTGGGCATTCTCTTGCATGATTGTGCCTGCAAATATCGATCCCTGATCGGGCCGCATGTCATGGCGCTCCCTCCATCCACCGCAGACATATTGGTCAAAGTCAGTGCAGGGATCTATGTTCTCATAATTGGGATCCAGATTGTAAAGAATTTCGGAGGCGGCATGTATGCATTCTTGCGACTGGCAAAACGGGGGAGCCTCGGCGTGCGGGGATTGGTTTTTCTCAGTAGACGGAGCACCTAATATAAGGACGGTCATGTTAGCGACGCATTCTATAGGGAAAAGAGCCCCATACCATGCAGGAAGCCTAGATAGTAGGTAGTAAGAACAGTGGTCACAAAGATGCAGAGCCCTTTCCTCAGGGTTTTCGCCCAGCAGGGGCGAGTTCTTCGTAGCTTATTGTAACTCGTGTGGCTGGAAACAAAGTCATTGTCCTCGGAATCGTAGACTTCGCTTACATCCAGAAGGAGGCCCTTCTCGGACTGCATACTGTGCAAAGAATAGTTGGAGTCGCGTTTGCTATGGTCACTAACGAGCTATTAGCACCTCCTCATAGCTGCCGAACACGAAGCGCTCATGAAGACATACCTGAATGATAGCGGTGCGGCTCTTAGAAATACTGCACTGTGTCAAGAAAATGATGTTTATCTGAGAATCATGAACTGAATAAGTCTCGGTGCATATTACTCCCTATGTTGTAAGCAACGAGGAGAAGCTGGGGTGGGGAATGGCGTCACACTCGGGGTCCCCGGTGAACTCTTGGCGGCTCCAGCTGCATCGGGCGGATACCAACAATAATATGAGTCAGCGGGTTGCATTCCCGCCGAGGTCAACTATGGATTAGACCTGCATTACAGCTGGGTTAGGGTCGATGAGAATATTCGCTCTGAAATTTTCATCTTCTCCAGTAAGTGAGATCACACCGTCGACCTGGATGGGCGTTGAGCGACTTAGGTAGGAAATGGGCTATTGTCATCAATCAGCGCCAATCGATTCCTCGATATAGAGTTAGAGATATCAGGCAATCGGCAATTAAACCACGATTGCTCCTGCCAAATATGGAATAAATGGCGTTAAATAGCACTGAGCTTGCGTAGGTCACGAGATGATGATGCTCTAGATCATTCGGTTCCCCTGTGCCTTTTTCCCCTCCAAATAGTCGGAGTCAGAGTCTATCAGTCTTCCATAAATGATCTGAGTCTGTCATGGTTGGTCCATGAGCCATATTATAAGAATCAGGCTTTATTCGGAGAAAACTGAGGTTGAATATCTGCCATGTAAGCCACGGCAACTACCTAGGTACGAGCCCCACCTCCAGGACTACAAGATACATAAATAAGAACCGGCGAGGTTCATGAGGTGCGCCCCCAGGGGTAGGTGGCCCTGATGGTTTGCTTAGGGGCTCAATCTTACACCGAGATCAAAAAGTGGCAAGAGGCGAGCAGGCACGGAAATAGAAGGGTCTCAAGGGGACATAATCACAGTCTGGCCAAAGGCCCATATGCATTGACAATTGCTAAGCTTGCCGGGCTGATCTCAGATATGGATCTACAGCCTGTGAGCTGCATACATCGCTTGAAGTCATCGAACAGGATCTTGAGCATCAGCTCGACTCCCTGTTGACCGTCATACTACAAAAGGAGTCAGTATACACCTCTATCAGGATCCTTAATTAATAAGGAGTACTTACCGCGAGTCCCCAAATTGCAGGACGACCAACCCAGCAGCATTCAGCACCAAGAGCCAAGGCCTTGAAAATGTCCACCCCAGATCGAATTCCACCATCAATATGAATTTTGATCCTTCCCCGCGCAGCTTTAGCACATGCAGGAAGTGCATCAATTGTGGCCGGTGTCTCATCCAGCTGTCGACCACCATGGTTGCTAATGATAATACCATCACAACCATATTCAATAGCTGTCTCGACATCTTCCGGGCTGAGAACGCCTTTAATCCAAATCTCCATCTTCGTGATGCTACGCAGCCACGGTATCTCCGTGGCCCAGGAATGGGAATCCGAGTTTGTCGAGCTAAACCCATCATCGTGAGATTGTCGCTGGATCTCGGCAGATGTTCTTTCATACATCGGATAGCCCAGGCCAACTGGAGGCATGAATCCGTTCCGCCATTCATTCCAGCGCACCCCAAGTACAGGACTATCCGCAGTCAGAAATATAGCTTTGCAACCCGCAGCCTCGGCCCGACGGACAATTCGTTCTTGTTTAGCTTTGTCGTTCATCGCGTAGAGTTGCATCACATGATGAATTGGTCCCAGCTCTTTTCCAGCGACGGTGATCTCTTCAACCGAGTGATTGGCATAGGACGAGACACCCATGTTGACACCCATTTTGGCACAGGCTCGGCTTGTGGCCAGCTCGCCTTCTGGGTGGGCCATGACCTGCATTCCAGTGGGTGAGACACAAAGCGGAAACGTGATATCTCGGTCAAAGAGGGAAATTCCAGTGTTGACAAGTGAGACATCTCTCAGAACCCTTGGTAAGAGACGGTACTTTCTATACGCAGCATAATTGTCGTGAAGTGTAACTTGGTTTGTTGCGCCGGAGTTGAAGAAGTCTATTTCTCTGTGTTAAGGATAGATATCCGTCGCAACGCGAGTGTCAATACATACCTCTGGCGGAGACGGATAGTGAGTTGGAAGCTGCCTCCTCAAGATCAGCTATTGATAATATTTTATTTGCCATTGCAAAGAATGGAAAACAGGAGATATTGAGAGATATGTACTGAAGGACGTATCTTGTAGCTGTAGTTGACGTGAGGGGTAAATGTGGAGGGCTTATTCCACCTATGCGGGTTACCGCTTGTTCCACCATCTAGAAATGGATAGCGCATCGTTCGGCATGGATTTTATTAGTCCAATAAGCAGTACGATGTATAAATCGCGAGCATATTGACATGGGAAAGAATACATTGTGCCCAGAACATGCGTGTCCGGCTATATGAAGTACCCCACACCATGACAGATCTGTTTGATGTGAAGCCCTCAGACTTCTTGGACTACTATTGAGTATATGTAGTATTTGAAAGAACGCAAAGTGGGGAATGGATCAAGGTATTTTGGCCTGACTCAAGGCTCTTGTATAGAGCATATAGCCGAATATTACACGCAGTCTTTCTCGCGATAATTGAGTTTGCTTCTTGAGGTTCGAACTGGAAAATCAACATATACATATGTACTCATACCACCCAGATAAAGCGTCTGCTAGAAAGTGATCCAAATAGAATATAACTAAAGATATATAAAAACGACGAGCACTAATACGAAGGGACCCTAAGATGTCAGAAGCCTTGTGCTCCATCTCATGGGACCACTATGATCGTTCAGTAGATGGTTTATCCCTCTTTCTGCACTATTTTCTCCATAAAATATCCACCCGACTTGACAATGTCGATATTTTTGTTACAATTGTCCAGTGGGGTGGCTCAATTAACTGTTGAAGTTGCTATTTGGCTACAAGTTTAGGAGATCATGACATATGGCTGCCGCTAAAACTTGCTTCCTCTTTGACAACCTGAGTATAAGATAAAGGCTACTTGCTCACCACTGCCTCATTAGATTTGGGCAATGTGCGGGGTTTTGATACTAGGTTTTGATACTACAATCTTCTACATCACTTTTTCTCGTCAAATATATGTGCGATCCCTGTACATGACAGGCTATTCCCAGTCGATGCCAAGTTAGACCAAGACTTCTGCGGCTTTTCATGCCCTAATATGTTGCTTGGCATCAAGCGGAAAGCTGAGGGGTAAGCTTGGTATTCCCCAGATTCTTCGATTGCCCATCTTGTTCCGAGGTATCTTGCAAGGTTTTCGCCACTATATTGGATAAGCTCGGTTAAGAACGTCTTAAAATATGCTATAAAGGTACCGTCTATGTGTTTGTTCCCAATTCACCGCCGTTTCTATGCTCTCTCGCTTTGTTGAAGTATCAAAAACCCATCAATTCAGGACAATGGCATCGATTTCGGCGATCCCCCAAGAAGATGAATCTATGAAGAAAGATGACTTGGACCTCGTCCGCCTTGAGGAACAAGAGGTGGCACATTGCAATCCTGGCAATGAGTCCCCTGTGTATGGTATTGATGAGGTACACCAGAAAAGGGTCATGTGTGTTCTCTCTACATTCCAGCAAGATCAGTAAGCTAGCTCTAATGTTCGGACTAGTCGACGCGTTGACCTCCGCCTCCTCCCAATTCTTGGAATCATGTATTCCATATCCCTGATTGATAGGACCAACCTTGGTCTTGCATTTGTAGCAGGAATGGAGCAGGATCTTGGGCTCGACCTCGGCAATAGGTATACGATCATTGTTATGGTATTTTTCGTGGCATACATGTAAGCTCTTTGATATTGCCTGGAAACGTGTTGGGTACATCAATTTTCTAACTTTGTGTCTTAGTATATTCGAGATACCCAGCGTATGTCCACACTCCTTAACCAGGAATCCTTACTAATGGACGAAACTCAGAATCTAATACTTCCTCGAGCTGGTGCAGCCAACTGGCTAGCGTTTCTTGGATTTAGCTTTGGAGCGATCTTGATCGGCATGGGTTTCACCAGAAGTTGGACCGCAATGGTAGCTTGCCGATTCCTGTTAGGTAAAGATATGTCCTCCTTTCCTATTCTACCTTAGTGACCCGGTGTCTTTCTTAGGTGTGATGGAAGCCGGATTTCTTCCAGGTATGTCGAAATAGACTATGCTTCCAATTTAAACATCACTGACTGACTGTACAGGTTGCACCTATCTAATTACATGTTGGTACACGCGATTTGAGGTAGGCAAGAGACTGGCCGCCTTCTGGCTGGTCTCTGTTGTATTAAACGCCTTCGCCGCAATTTTTGCCTATGCTTTGACCCTGCTACACGGGAGCTACGGTCTCAACGGATGGCGCTGTAGGTTGTTCACCTCCGTGTCATGATAATAACAACGGCTGACTGCATTTATGCTCTAGGGATTTTCATCGTCGAGGGCGCCATTACCAGTAGCGTTTGTTTAATTGGCTGGTTCATCATCATCGACTTTCCAACTCAAGCAGATACGTTTCTCAAGCCGGAGGAAAAAGAGTTCATCATCGCCCGCATAAACAACGACAGTGGAGATGCGGAAGAGGATCCAATTACCATGGAACGGGTTTTTCATCATCTTAAGGACTGGAAGTTGTATGTCTGGGCATTCAATCTCATGGCCTCCACACTGCCCGGATATGCGTACGGCTACTTCAAGACAGTCATTCTCATGGGCATGGGTTTCAGCAACACCCAGAGTCAGCTTCTCAGTGCGCCACCTTACATTATGGCTGCATTCTTTACATATTTCGGTGGCTGGCTCACAGATAAATACCAGATCCGCGGACCGGTGATTGCTGTCCATCAACTACTGACAGCGGTGGGGATGTTGATCACAGCCTATGGCGGTGCAAGTGGGGCAAGGTACTTTGGGATATTCATGGGTGAGCCCTCAATCTTTCCAGGATGGATGGTTATATATCTAACTTTATACTCCAGGTGTGGGATTCCTGCAATTTTGCATCCCCGGTGTGCTCACATTCCAAGCGAACAACATTACTTCCCGCTCGAAGCGTGGAGCCGCATCAGCGACCTGCCTGATTGGCGGGGGCGTTGGGGGCATCGTTGCAAGTGTCACGTTCAAGTCTGATGAAAGTCCGCATTATACTACAGGCATTTGGGTCACATTTGGTATTACAATGGTTAGCATATGCTTAACTCTGATGATGGACTTCCACTTTTGGAGAACAAACAAAAAGGCCCGGGAGACAAATGGTCAGATTGAGGGTATGGCAGGATGGTACTATACTCTTTGAGTGTGACATATTGATATTGGAGAAATGTGGAATTGGAATCAATAGGAGTATTCATGGTGTTTTGTGGTTTGTGTTAGACACCCACATGACAACAGAGTATCGACCGTATGTGATGATCTATATTTTGAATTGCCTGCAAGTAACATCTTACGATACTCCATATTCATCGCATAACCAAAATATAAAGAGCGCATGAAAAGGACTAGTTCTGCCAAGATAACCTTACCCCATGGCTTTCCTTGTACCACTAACCTCATATATATTCCCTTCCAACAATGCCCAATGAGCCCCGCGACCTCAACTGCAAGTGAACGACGAGAACCGAGCTGACAAAATGCAGTGCAGCATCGATACCATTGACGATAGTGCGAAGGCTTCGCATCTATCGACCAGATATGGAAAGTACTGGGAGTGCTCCGTACTCCGTATGTACTCCGGTCCTCACGATCCTGCAGGACCATGTCTAAAGATAGACCCACTAAAAGAACCACTAAAAACGGTCATGGTCAGGTCCTCCTCCATGTTTTATTGTTTTATTTGACCTTTTACACTCGAAAAAAGAAAGACAAATACCTGGGACCACCCCATCAAAAACTGGTTTGACGAGTACTATGCTGAACTAGGTATATCAGCCCCGGAGCTATTCCCGAACGACTTAGGCTCGGGGGTTGAAAATCCAGAAATTGGACCTGCTGTCAAATGCTGATCGACAACGTTTAAATTGCCCGAGTCCCATTCAACCCCCCTGAATAGTTTGGCCGTTGCAGGTTTAACGTTAACTGTCGCACCGGCCAGAAAGTTCCTGCCTACTCCATACATTTGTAGGTATGTCGAAAGCTAATATTAGATATTCCGGAGTGGATTATTTTGTACGTGGCGGACGGTCCGTCTTTGACGAACCCAAACCCTATTTACGTGTGTTCGCCGGGGATTAACTATTTATATCACAACACTTTTAGATAAGAGGGAGCTGTTAACTATGCACATTGTACGCTGTACGATATACCATGTAAGGCATTTGTGTTGTAAGCTTCCGATTTGCCCTAGTGAGGTTTAGGGTTTCGCGTGAGGATTTGCCAGAGCTTCATGATACTAGTGGAGCGCTCATTATGCATAAATAGAATGACAGGATATGAGTATAAAAGTCGACGCCTCGGGTATGCCTTCCGCCAGAGAGGCACGCCACACGTGGGAAATTCCTCGGAACTTGCATGTGGACCCAATCTCAGGCTTTGAGCATGAGACCTGCGAGCTCCTCTTTTACAACAATAAGCGGCAGGTAAGCCCGGGCAGCATGGGAAGGTCGGCCCACCGGGTACTCCGTACTCCGTACAATATTGCATGTACATACGGATAGTGTCGATCGCATCTCCAGGATGGCGAATGTTGTACCATATCGGGTCACAGAGAATTTTCATTGATGCACTAGCCTGGTCCAGATTGATCCGGATTCATCCCATACAAAATACACGTTGTACGGAGTACGGAGTACTCCGTGTATTCTTAGGATTGCGGCTAAGCGTGACAAGGCTTTGGGAGGCTAATCGATCCCCACAGGTGCATTTGATCAGTCCCAAAAGGAACACCCCCTGCCTTAGTAGCACGACGGCGTGGTGAGATTGCCCACAACTAATGAAAATCATATCTTGAAACTGGGGACTGCGAACCGCCGGTGGCATGGGGCAATTTGTCTTTGTTTCAGACCCTCTTCACGGGCTGTGCTGAGTATTGCGGGGTCGCATAATACGTTGTAGAAGCCAACTCCTTTTTATTGAGCACAGTTGATCCTTTCAATTCTCATTGCGAGTCAGATTCAATGTAGTCCATACAAAGGACTGGCTATCGCAGCTTCATCTGCGGCTCGAGCACGGCAGAAATTGTGTGCTGTGGGGGCGAAGGGAAACTATAGCCACGGGCCACCGAACATCTGTTTCTCTCTTCATGGATGGTAGCGTGGAAGTGAGTGTCAGATTCGAGCTTTCTGATTGGTTTGTGCGGAACCCCCTAAGCGCTGTAATCCGATGCTAGGCTTATGTCCGCTTAACCTCGGCAGAAATGTGGTTGTGGATGTCCTCCGTACGGTTCTCTTGACGAGTCCGAATCTCAGGGGAAGCTCCAGTGGATGGAGCCGACACCTCTGTGGGAAGTATGGAGTAAAGAAGAAGAGCAGGATTGCCATAGTGATCAAAGCACACCCTTAGTGTTGAACTCGGACAGGAATCCGCCAACGTTTCAGAAGGACCCTTGCATTGGCCACTAGCACACCCATGCGGGTTTCAGCATCTTCGTGTCGATCGCTGGAGCTTTGCATTCCGAATTGGCTAGGCGAATGCACGTATGGAGTACATTACTGTGCCCTTACGTATTGCGTACATTGGATGTTGTACATATTTTCCATGCCATTTTCTTCTTTTGGGGGAGAAAAGAAAAAGACATAAAAAAAAACAATTCGATTGTTCCAGAAATGCTGCTGATTGGTTCACCGCGTGGGTGTACCCGAAGCGCTTTCAATAGTGCAATTTAATGGATCTCTACGGAGTACTCCGTAGTGGTTTCCCTCTCTCTTTGTTTCTGGCCAGACGGTAAAAGATATGATATCAGAAAAAGGGAAACAATAGAAGATGAATTAACCACAGTATCTGTTTATAGTTGATAGATTCCAATTTGAAGACATTGCAGACAGGGGTCAGCGCCATGGTGGATCGGCCTAGCGGGCCCCCCTGGGAACAAAGTGAAGATTTGTATTTCATTCAATACAAAGAGGAGATCGTCAAAGGAAAATAGGAAAGAGAAGAAATAATGGAAATGATAAGAAATTCGTATACACATTTAAATATTCCATTCTAGAGAGAATACCTGAAAATACTCAGGATACCGGATGTTGACAGACACTGAAGTAAAAGATACCGAAATAAGTATACAGAATACCAGAATATCTGACACGAGTTAACCACCTCTCCCCGCTTGGCTCGTGGGACGGGAGAGACGGCCTTGAATGCGCCATTCCATTTCTTCCATTTCGCGGCCCCCTCTCTCTCCCCTCCGGAGAACTCGGCTCTCTGCTTCCGAAACGTCCTTTTGTCCTCAGAACTCGGGAAACGCCCATGTTTTGAACTTTGGAAACGCGATCTCGGCTTTCCCCCATCACCAACGCCTTTCCCCCTCAAGCTTCCTATTTGGCCTTCGGTAGGCCAAGCAAGCTAACGTTAGGTCGCTCACACGAATTCGGCGCTTGTCTCGGAGGATAAACTAGTCCAATTGGAAACGCAACCGCCCAATTCTCAACGGAACGTGGTCGATAGGTGTGGGGAACAACGGAAGCACCGATCGAACCTTTCAAGCTTCTGCCTATCACGTCGCACACCAGTCATTCGACTTTGGGTTGGAGTTGGACTTTGGCATAATACAGGGGAGGACTTTTGTCCTTTTTTGAAGGTAGGCACATCTACCGCCTTGCGCGGAGAGTCTAGTCGAGTCTTATGTCTCTGAGCTTCGACTGAACTCCCGTGTGGCGCAATCCAATAATCACATCCCTGACTCAGATCGAAGACACGTCCTTGATGCGTCGAGTCCCTTAAACCAGTCCAGCTCGCAATGAACCGTTGCTAACCATCATAGCGCTAGGTCGTTGTCGTTACCGGACGTAAACCATGGGTTGCTTAGTTTCGAAGCCCGAGGAGGCTGATAAGGATGCTTTCCAGCGAAATGCGCGCATTGACCGGGCTATCAAGAATGACAAGAAGACGCTGGACCGGACCATCAAGATTCTGTTATTAGGTGGGTGATTCTCGGTCGCTAGTTGTCGGCTTGCTTCAGTGTCGCGTTACTAACAAAGTGCTCAGGAGCGGGAGAGTCCGGCAAGTCCACCATTATCAAGCAGATGCGAATTATTCACAGTCGGGGCTTCCCTGAGGAAGAGCGTCACCAAACCCGTGCTATAATCTACTCGAACATCGTCATTGCGTTCAAGGTGTTGTTGGATATCATGAATGCCGAGGATATTGATTTCGAGAACGAGGAAAAGACCAAGGTAGTACCCACTCTTCTCAAGAAACCGACGTCACCTAACGAGGTTTGAAAGCCATTTGCGGACCTATTAGACAATACGGACCCAGATGTAGGGTCCGACGAAGCCTTCTCCGATCTCGAGGTTCGCGATGCGATGAGGGCCATGTGGAAGGATGGAGGTGTGCAGAAGGCCGTTGCGCGCGGGCACGAATTTGCTCTCCATGACAACTTGCACTTGTAAGTCGAATTGGCGTTACATTACATGAGCCTAGGCTGATAGAACTTAGTTTCTATGAATCTCTCGATCGCATATTCACCCCGGGCTGGCTTCCTGATAACCAGGACATGCTGCAGGCTCGACTTCGGACAACGGGTATTACGGAAACTCTGTTTGAGCTCGGGCAGATGAACTTCCGCATGATGGATGTTGGAGGACAGCGGTCAGAGCGGAAGAAATGGATCCATTGCTTTGAGGGCGTCCAATGTCTGTTGTTCATGGTCGCCTTATCTGGTTACGACCAATGTCTGGTCGAAGATCAGAACGCCGTAAGCACGGCTTTCCCAATTTCCTCGCTCGCACCGCTAATGACATTTTGCAGAATCAAATGCACGAGGCCATGATGTTATTCGAATCGTTAGTAAACGGTGAATGGTTCAAGCGCAAACCAATAATTCTATTCCTCAACAAGATTGATCTATTCAAAGGAAAACTCGCCATCTCCTCTATCTCCAAGCACTTCCCAGATTATACCGGCTCTGACACCGACTATGATGCCTCGGCACAGTACTTTGCAGACCGATTCCGTGGCATCAACCGCATCCCAGACCGCGAAATCTATATCCATTACACTAACGCAACCGATACAACGTTACTCAAGGCGACTATGGATTCAGTACAAGACATGATCATTCAGAAGAATCTGCATACCTTAATACTATAAGGCAGAGGCCCTCAAATTCCCGAGGCATTCCCCATGACCGTCTGTCACGATGATTTTCTTTTTCTTTTTCTTCTTTTTCTCTTCATTTCCTATTTCTCAAGCTCTTCAGCCTACCAGTTATTTTCCGGTTGCATTCCAGGGCGGCTACTATTCGTTCACTCCTTCGTGATCATTGTCATATCTCATTTTCTGCTTTCTTTAGTTCTTGTTTTTAACGAGGCGTCTTGACCGAGAGGTTGTTGTCTGCTCTCTGCTCACATCATTGGGTCTACCATGTTGCATCCAAAAGCCTATCCGATTTCGCCAACTAATGCCCACACTTCGGTTTAGCGACTGTGTCGTTGCCATCCCCACCTTTCTCTTCCTTTTTTGTTTTAATGCAGAGTGATACCATTTGTTTGTCTTTGCAGCTGTGTTTACTAACCCCTGCTCTGTATTATCACTATCATTCTGGGTCTTTATTTACTATATCTTATCATCTCTAAATGAACTCGATATCAATCATGCTCTTTCGTGAGCAACTTTTTTTTCGCTCTTCGGACTCCAGTCTCAATGTAACTTCAAAAGATAGGTATAGTCACAGAGTGCTCAGACCAGTTACCATCAGATGCCTTGCTGTAGATCACACGACATGGACCATTTCTCCAGAGGTGCACGGCGTAGAAATCTAGAATCCAACAATGTACCAGGTGACTCGACAACGTACATATGTAGCATGGCCAATATGTATAGAAGACTGGGTTCTGCCCATCAAGTCGAATCACGAGTTCAGGTTGCCGTACGTCTTCATGAACTATCTATGCGCCTTAGGCATCAATATTACATAATCATCCGCATGATCAGTGACCCAGGGTTCCGGACCGACTGATTTCGCCTCCGATTCAGACTCATTCACCTCCCAGTGACTGGGTTATTTATCAACCATGTTGTCAACATCCTTACGCCGGGCAGCATGGACTCCCATGCCGCTTCCCGGCATTACCCGCTCCGGTCAAAATCTTACCAGCAGCTTGCTCGGCGCAACCCGACCTCTGCACCAACGCCGGTATTCCTCCTCATCCTCCAAACCGCCCGTCCCGCCCAGCGATGGCTCCCGACGAATGGACACCTCTGCCCCGGCAAAGGGGGTCAACTCATCTAGCGAGAAAAACAAGGCTAACCGCCGTCGGGGGAAGGACAGCTCTGCCCGAAATGGATCTTCAAAGTCTAGCCGACATACGGCATTTTCCAACCTCCCAAGTGTTCCCTCGACACAGCACCGACAGCCACATGGTTAGTTCTCAAATCCCAGCCAGCTCCATAAATGATCTTCGTTTCCGCAAAGAAATAGCCTGAAGCTAACTTTTCTTTGTTCGCTGCTAGACGTCCATGTAGCATCGTTCTTCTCCATCCACCGACCAATCTCGGTGACGACCACCGTGCCCCCGACATCGAGCACCGATGCGTTCGAAGCGATCTTCTCGTCAAAGCGGCCACTGAAGAACGAGCCGGAGGACGTCATCTTCACTCTTTCCTCAGCCGTGCAGTCGATGGAAACTGGCTCTCAGGGCATGTCAGAGTCCGAAGAACAGTTCCGGAGCTTCAGTGAACAGGATGGCGAACTCCGCATGCTGGATGGCCCCGACGCAAAGATGTCCGTTGAGGAATTCACCCGTCGTCTTCGCCCATTCCAGCCTCCTCCCCCGCCCGTCCCCATGAACGCGTCCGCTGCCGAGAATGCTGAGTCCACCGACACTCAGATCGACAACGAGTACCAGACCTACTCGACCGTCTTGACTATCCGCGAGGCTCGTCACGCCGACGGCCGCAAGACCTACGAGGCACACACGGGACCTTTCGTTCGCAGCGGAGAGATGGAGGACCCATCTGATATGCGCGACGAGATCTCCATCGAGGCACCCTCTGATTCCACCGCAGTTATGACATACATGGAACGTCTGCGCAACAACCGCACCATGCATGCCATCAGCACGATGAGACGGCGCAAGGCCAAGATGAAGAAGCACAAGTTCAAGAAGTTGATGAAGAGGACGCGTACCCTGAGACGGAAACTCGACAAGTAGACTCGTGCTTGAGATTTCCTGGTTTACTTTTGTTCTTTTTGCTATCAGTTGCATCTTGCCTCCGCCTATGCATTTTGGGCCGTGGCTAGTCTTGTGAGAGTTTCAGGGCATATATCCTTGTTTTCGTACATCTTTTTATTACTTTCCCGTTCTCCCCTACCTATTCTCTCTCGCCTATACTCGATCAAATATCCACACGTACCTCTCTTCCCTTGGTCTTTTACTGCGAACTGTTGTACTCGCGCAGAAGTGCGACTTTGGCTTCTGTGTTATGTGGGCATTAACGCTCCCCATGCATTGCAGATAAGACAATAGATCTTGATTACTTCATTTCTGTTATGGCTGCTGCTTTGTCTAATTTGGTCTCTGTTTTATCTCAGTAAATCTGACCATGTAGCAAAGAGCAGGGAATGTCTCGATTTGAAATCATCATTTCTTATACACTTGCCCACAATATTCCAACAGCTGGAAATCATACATACCCCAAGAATTTGTCTATGAGTGACAACACCGTAAGGCTAAATGCACACATCGGGTCTACTGTCCTACCCAACCGAAACCCTAGACGACAAAGGCCATCGATCAAAAGAATTAAGCAATCCCGAGATAGAAGAATCATATGTCCACAAGAAACATTTGAGGACAGAGAGGGAGAAGTAAAGAAACAAGAAACTCCTTCAGAAGATCCTGCCAAACCACCATAATGGAAGAGAGGACGGAGACGTAAGTCCCGGACCAGCGAATTTCATATAAAGTACAGAGTCCAGCGCGGTGTCATGCAATGTAAAGCCAAAAAAATCCAATATCTACCCACAGCTATCCACCGAGTCCAGGACGAATGCTTGAACAGATTCCCGATTCTACATCCACTCAATCATCGAATCTTCACTCTCAAATGGGCTGAAATCAATTCATCATTCTCCGATGTCGTCCGATCCTGTACCCGCACCAACTTATCATGTCAGCTTCCCCGGCTGAAGAGGCACATTGGTTTGCGTCGGGGAAATGTTGAGAATGCACATCCGGGAATGAACCAGGAATCGCATGCAGTCATGGCGCGACTCAAGGTCCCTTGCCCGGAATGCGGCGGGAGGTCTTTCGTTTAGCAGTTTGCTTTCGAGCGGGAGTTCATGAGAAGAGCAACAATCAACCCGTACAGACCTGCGAGCGGGCAAGTGGTTAGATGCGATTATAAATATTGGCAGATTAGTATAGGGGGCAGCAACGACTTACCCAAGACTTCAGCGAAAATGAGAATCAGAATCATTCCGACATACAGTCTAGGCTGTTGGGCCGTTCCACGAACACCCGCGTCACCAACAATACCAATAGCGAAGCTGCCGTCAAAGTTAGGAACAAGGCCCTAGAACAATGGGAGACACCCTGTGTCGCAAACTTACCCCGCAGCAAGACCAGCCAGACCGACAGACAGACCAGCACCGAGCTGGATGAAACCAGTGTAGAGAGGAAGCTGCTGGGTCAAGTCGTTGGCGACCAGGACCGACACGACAAGACCGTAGATACCAATGATACCCGCCATGACAATGGGGACAATGTCTGGAAACCGAGTCAGCGAATTGTTGGCATATATCCTTGCGCGAGACTAGGAATATATCATTGCCAGATCGTCAGAGCTCTGGTTGAGATCGACGTACTCTTAACGATTAGGTCGGGGCGGAGGACCGCCATGGAGCAAACTCCGACACCGGCCTTAGCAGTTCCATATGCGGCACCGAAGCAGGTGAAAACAATAGCGGAGGTGCAGCCCAGCGCGCCAAAGAAGGGCTAAAGGAAGAAGATTAGTTATCATTCCGATGCATGGTGAGCAGGTGGATGACGCGGAGGGGCCGAGACATGGGCGATTGGCTTGGTCATGCTCGGGTGTCGGGATCTAGCATATAGAAAGACTCACCGCATAGACGGGGCTGTCAAAATCCAAATGTTAGCAAGGTTGATCCATAAATACTGGAGAATGACGGGCGTGATAGCAAGGTGTCGATTGGAAGCTGTCGAGCACCCAGGGGCTGGAGGGAGATCTGGCTGATGACTTACCAAAGTTCAGTCGCCATTTTGATGAAAGACGACCCAACGAGGTTCTCGTAGAGTAATTTGAGCTTTAAAAAGAAATAGAAACACCCGAGGTCGGCAAGCTCAGTTGGATGCGGTCGGGGAGGATGGAGATTCCAGAGGCTTGGAGGTCGACGGCAAACATGCTGGCCTCTCTGGGTCACGTGTAATGTCTTGGCGTATCCACCTGGACAGGTAATGACTACAGCATCTGTGACATGTATAATATTCAGCTTTGATGGGTTTGTTCAATTGACGATGTATTGCATTATTGTACATGTATCATTTTATTTATACAGTTTTGAGGACAACTCGAGATCCTGGAATATCCAGTTTCGTGCACGACTCCGACTCCATTTCTCCTTTGATGGGCTGCGAGTAGGCAATCGCCTTCTCGGACAATGCTCCAAAGGTACGAGGCAGAGAAATGATCCCATTGCTGTCCTCATGCGTGGCATGTGTCTCAAGTTCCATAGAATCAGCTACCATTCCAAAGTGATAGCTGATAGGCTCTTCCTGCGAGTCATGATTGCTCGAAACTTTACCCTGTGCCCCAGTCGGTTCTACCGACACAAAGAACTGAATATAATCACCTGCGGTAGCAACCTGTGAAAGTAGAGATAGATCATCTACAGTAATCCCCTTATCAATAGAAGGGAGTGTGTCCAACTGTGTGATATCAGGATCAAAAACTTGACTCAATGCGACAAGATCGTGTCGGTTGGCAGTGCCCGAGAAGCAGACTTCGGGATCCAGCGAAAGAAGGCCTTGCTTCTTTCCCCATCCACCTCCACCGCTCATGACACGGTGCAATTTCCCACCTTGGTGCAGAGATTGGATCAAGCGATCATGGGTAGATGAACCTGAATCAGCCACCTGCAAGTCAGGTTTCTCAACGAGTGCCCATACGGATACACGCTGGTCAATGATATTATGTTCTGCGATGTAACGGGGAAGTTCCTTCTCGAGCTCCGACGAAGCAGGCATTGTGTCCATTGACCTCACATCCGTTGATTTTGCTAGTTGCCGTAAAATGTTTCCCATGCTAGTCATGACTCTCCGTCGTTCGGTGACTGGATGCAATGGCAACTCCAATGCGGTATCTACAGCCTGGGAAGTGGCTGTGACCATGCAGCTTGTGAAATCGGTCGAATTGTCCAAAGCATATCTGTTTGAGGTTTTATCCCAAAGCCAGCGTGTACCAAATATTGTGGTTTCTCTCCCATTGACAAATATAGTGTTCGCTAGGCGCAATCCAACCTCGTGCGCAGGTTGACCAATCATTTCGGTTTGGAATGAAAACGAGAGATTGGCTTCCTCACTGGCAGAGCTTCTGATAAGACGGGGTGGTGCAGCCTTTGCCTGGACACCTGATTGCCCTACTGCCAGAAGCGACAGTCCTTCAGACTCACTTAAATTTGGGCTTCCGGATGTAGTATTCGGGAGTGCGTCGACCACGGCTGTAACGGCATAGAGGGTATCGTTGCCTGGTGAGTCGCCGTAAAGGCGACTGAGAAATTGCGACAAGAAAGGGCTAGAAGAATCAAGCCAGTGGGCGAAGCTTGGGGTGACGAGGAGGAGAGGGACAGAAGCGGGTGCACCTGATGGGCTCACAGGCCCTGAAGGAAGACTGGTCAAAATATCATCTGGCGTCTGTTGCTATTTAGCTTAAGAAGCAAAAGTGTAGAAATATTGATTTTGCTCACTGTCTCTTCTGCTGTCTTTGCGAGCCATGTGTATGCCAAAGGCCGCCCACCTTTGGCCAGATTCTGTGTCGCGTACCATCTATTTGTGCGACCGAAGCTTCCGGAGGCTTTGCATGAGCCTCGAAGCTGCCAGCGTCCGGAATTGAGGACTACCCTCATCTGTTTGAGGCTCATTGACATTGAGAGATCAAGGTCAAAGCTGGTCCAATTAGGAAAATGCGGAAGTCATTGCGGAGGATAGTGGGTCAGTCGCGGAGCGGAATATCTGTTTTTACATATATACTCAGATCACAATGTACAATACGGAGTGTACGATACTATAACGCAACATACTTGGCATGAGCTTCAGATTGATTTGTTCGAGGTTGAGCTAAGCTTATTCTTGATACAGAAGGGTGTAAGTCCTCAATATAGTACGCTAACCCTATTAAGCAAGAGCCTTCGTAAAGACTACGGAGATCTCTGAATATATTCCATGGTTATATATAGAAAAGCCATCTATACATTTTATACGTTCTAACAATATATCCAAAAAAATCCAAAAAGAGACATGGCAAGGCCGCATAAGCGGCCGACTTTTCCTATTCACCTTATACTTGTGCTTCCAAGGTTTAGACAAATTAAGAATATTGACGATGCAGCGAGATGCTTAGGCAATGATGGCCGTCCGATTATAATAATGAACTAGTGGAATCGATTGTCCTTGTCTTGCGGAGCCTGAGAGCCCCGGAGATCAGAGGGCTTTTCAAATACAGGTTCCCACTAGCAAAGATCAAACGGCTACAGCCCTGGCTATGCAGCCTGTACCTAAGTGAATATCTCGTTGGCGCACTTATGGGCAGGACATACCAAGGCGTTCTAGGGGGGTCCGCAAAAAGGCACCTATCTCTTCCATCTGAAGCATTCACAGATATGAACATGAATTATTTAAAACCAACCCACCATATCGCGAGGCTTGAAAGGCCAGGGTGCCGCTCACAGGACGCCAGAGAAGTCGAAGGGGAATCTAGACCACTGGTCCAGGGCCTTCTGAAGAACACGCAGATGCTCTATCAACATTAGAAAAGCAGCGGCCCTGAACATCAAGTCTGGAGGGTGGGTCTCCTGCAGGAAGTAAAGAAGCACTTGTAGCGACTCGTGAAACTCTAGACTCACTGCGAGTGGGGACTTGACCGATGACATTGGAGGAGGAGGAGGCGACAGCTTTAGTCAGAGTTTGTGGCTGTCGCACCAGATCTAGACGTCCCGTAGTGGAACTGCCGAGGTCCTTGTTATGTTGTAGGCGATGTCGATTTGCCCAGGCTGGAAAACGATGTGTAAACCCGGCTTTGATCAGTCTGTTGACTACAATATGTGTGCTAGTAGTTTTCCCTCTAAATTATGTATAGAACACGTGTACAGAGTCCCTCACCTCGATGCTTATCTCTTTGTGGTGTCACTAACAAGCATCCCCAGCCACTTTTCTATTTCAGTGAAGTCATAAACGCCAACCATGCCGATACCAGGCGCTTGGCAGGTGGGGGCTAGGGCGCATCATAAGGATAGGGCTGAGCTGCCTGGCCACGACCTAGAGCAAGTACTTGGCAGACCTAACAAGTAAAGATTCACGCCAAGGTCACAGGTGACGGTGTTTGTAGAGATCGTCACTATCATGAGACTTCTGACTGCAGCATGGGCGCATAGCTACATATTACGGAGTACATGTAGGTAAGAAAAAACCCCGTACTCCGTACTGTACGACATTGTTGTATACAGTCAAATATAGAAAAACAAAAAAATTTGAAAATCCAAAATTGAAAATTGAAATGCAGGCCAATTCCCAGCGCCAAGGTTCCTCCAGGCAGCGAGCAAAAGAATGAACGGGATAGGTGAGAGAACCTGGTGATAGCCGCCAGCACAGAAGATCATTCTCTTGGCAACCCTAGACAGAATGCAACAATTGTAGGCAGTAGTAATAGTGATGGCCAAGTTAAAATTAAAATATTAAGAAAAATCAACGAAGTAACAAAATAAAAGGCACTTTCATAATCTAAGCCACATTTGCAGCCTTGACGTGCCAAAACGGTCCAGAGTTGTATTTTTCCCAATTTCTTTTTTTTTTCCTTTTCTATGAGCCACACCGGGGCCCATGATGTAATGACCCAAGCTCTCAGCCTTGTCCTCCCCTTTAAGACTTCCCTCCCCTTCCCTTCCCATTTTCCCCCGAACATTTCGAACCATCAAATCTGCCCAAAATGCCTTTCACCGCCTCGTAAGTTGTTGTCTATCTATGGATGCTATGTGCGATGGCTTCTAAGAGCTTCTACCTGCCCTGTCACCCTGTCACCCTCCATCTCAGCGCTCTTCAACTCCCATTGTTGCCTATGAGTCCATGCCCAGTGTACTAATATCGTCAACAGTGACATCTGCAAGATCATCTTTGCCATTATCCTGCCCCCTCTGGGTGTCTTCCTGGAGCGCGGATGTGGCGCTGATTTCCTGATCAACATCTTATTGACCATTCTGGGATGGATTCCCGGTGTCATCCACGCCATGTATGTGTTTATTTGACGAGTTTGCAACCTCCTGCGACAATTGCTGACCATGTTACAGCTACATTATCTTCAAATATTAGCGTTACCCACTTCCCACACCCTCGCAACCAAGGCTTTCCAAAGGCTAATATCCCTTGGAAAGCGATGCACTGCGACCAATTTCACAGCCCTTACTCTTGCCTTGCGCGTTGAGTAAAGATCGGTGCGATTCCATATCTTGAACGTCGGTGTCAGCGTGTGATTCCGTGGAGGTCCGGTTGAGACTAGCCTAATGCAGCCTCTACCACTTGGTGTCGGGTCCGACACGAGTCCGGCATGATGTCCATAATTCCCTAATATTTTGAGTGGCCGCATGGTTATTTTTTATTGTGCTTCTTTTCCTTTGTCTTCCTCGATACTGCGGGTTTTGCTTTTTCGTTATGAATGATACCAGCTCATACGGTCTGACTTTGCGTTCTTTCGTACCAATGCCCGCCGTTGGCTAGTTTTTATGGAATGGGATCTTTACATAAACCACCGAGTTCCTTGTGTAGGAACAGTACCGAAGAAGAACCTGTAGATTGGATGAGTACGGGGTACTCCAAACAGGACCTATCGCAACACGCAAAAGAGCAAACCAAACAATATTCGACCCTAACATAATAAGCCCCTGTGGGCCTCAGCCACATCTCCATTTAAATAGTTCAAGTGATTGGTGCAAAGCGTTGCGTTGCATAAGGCGGGTGCAACTGCTTCGTACACTGTTCCGAGAGCATACTGGGGAAGCCCATCAGCAACTCCCGAAAACAAACTAAGCAGGTAACACGACAGGAAGCAGGTGACTTTGGCCACTTCGATCGTCGATCTTCGGAATCTCTGAGCGAGTCGAAGTGTTCCAGAAACAGATAAATCATCGTCAGGCGGGTAACCCGCATTAAAGCGAAACCAACCACAACGCTGTACAGCGCGGCGCGTTCAATTGCCAAAATAAGAAATCCCAGTCACTCATCCAAAAAGTTTGAAATTCTGAAACCTAGCCCGGCGCTATCTACAGCCCGTTCTGCAACCTAAGCGCTTTCGATGGCCCGGCGCGTATCGGAGCCGCTTACCAGGCCCCCCATTCCTGACAGGGCGTTTTAAGCCTACAACGATTCGTCCATTGGGGGGATATTACTATTTCAAATATCGTGCTGTTTCACTATAGCGCCTATACATACACAGCCTCAAGCACTGTGTTTCAGAATGATGTCGAAATGCAGATACTTGGCCCAACAGTCGATGGGCGTCATGGACAGTTTCGCCTCGCGCCTAGAATAATGTCGCGCTCTGACTTCGTGTTTAACTAGATTGGAGTCCCTCTTTTGGTAGTTTGTTTAGCGTTTACTTCTTCTTTCTGGCGTTGTTGCTACGTTCACATATTTACTATTTGATTCACCGATACATCTACCAACTATGGTAACTGCATGTAGAAGTTTCCACGGGTAATCACTCCCATGCAGGACTATACAAGGTTAGTTGATGGGAGAAGGCTACCTGACAGATCATCGCTCACGGTAAATGTGTATAGGGCTACCGCAGCATGCTCCTCATTCCTATCCACAGGATACTCATCGCGATCCTCCTCATACTCACCCTCTGCTCTGCCGCCGAAGATACCTCCAGCGATGCATCAAACTCAGCTCTGTATGACATGGTCCCAGGCTGTGCTAAGGACTGCGTTGATAGCTTCATCAAGTCCGAATATACACCCATGGAATGCAAGTCACCGTCCAATATCAAGTGCCTTTGCCGCACCCCGACAACTAGTAGCTTGACATTGGGGGAAGCGGCTTTGAGCTGTGTTCTGTCTCTATGCCCACAGACAGTCATCGCAAAGTCCAAGGCTTATCACATATGCGACTCGGTATCTGAAGCTCTTCCGAAAACGCACCAGACGATTACCGCGACGGTCTTTTCTGATACGAGTACAAAGAAGCCGAGTGATGCAAAAACTATTTTGGAGACAACATCAACTAGCTCCGCTTCGACTACTAAACACACTTCGGAGGCCTCTGTAACAACATCTACAGCGGACTCAGCATCGACACCGACATCAACTACTTCCAGTCAAGCTTCTGAAATCACATTCTATGATGCTTCTTCATCTTCAGGGTCTCAGGTGGAACCAACATCCTCTACTGGACAAATTTCCAGCAGCTCTTCTGAAGATACGAATAAGAAAGGTGATCATGGTATCACTCCAGCGGCGGTCATCGGAATGTCAGTAGCATCAGGTGTGGCGGGGTCTTTCATCATCGGTGTCGCTGTGTTTTTCTGCTGCAAGAGGTGGCGACGAAAACAGCGGGAACAGGCGACGCCACATGTTTTCGAGATCGGAGGCGCCATGTCTGAGCCTTCTGACTTTTTGAAACCCATGCCACGGCTCCCAGCAGACGGTTCGGGCCCAGGGTCTTCATACAGCCCAGCGGGTGACCGCGAGATAATACAGCGGCCGCGTACTTTCCATTCAATGTCAAGCGTTCAACCAGTGTCGCGATACTCACCGCATTCCGCTACTGTACACCAATCGGGCCAGAGCAAAGAACCTGAATACCAAGAACGAATAGGTTTTGCAATCAGCTCCGAATCGGACTGGGAGTCTTCGCCTCGGACACAATCGTCACAGCACAGCGTAGCACGACTACTCCCAGATCCTAGAGCTGGACTATACCCAAAGCCGCTTAAATGGAGTCATCGCCCACCTAGTGGAGAGACTCTCTTTGAAGAAGACGAAAGTCAACAAGCTGCGGCTGCGGCGGCAACAGCAGGAATGATGCAAAACAACTCCCCGAGACCAGGGATCCAGCCGAAACTCGCAGGACTGCCAGCCAATCCACGCGCATTCAAAAAGGAACCCGCAGCAGGCAACTTCAAGCAAAGATCCGGGGCCCCGAGTGCCCTAGCACCCCCGTTCAATCCCAACCCAGCCTTCAGAGCCTCCACATCAGACAGTAGCGCTGCACCCAATGAAAGCTCCGAAACCTCCGAAACCTCACAGACCTCCTACTCCTCCCTAAACCCGAACATTCTCTTCGCCGCCCCTGCCAACACCACCCATACCCAACTCCAGGAGCGCAGCTTGTCACCAGGACGACAGGCGCCTCAACCCTGTCCCAGCCCATCATCGTCATCAACCCTCCCTCCAGGCTCGGAGATGGTGTCCAGGCCGCGGATCGTCCGCGGAAATGACATCAGACGTGTCGAGATTCGCAACAGTCCACGACCCCCCAGCGAAGTCGTCGCGCCATACTGCCCAGATGATCTGTGGCTGGAGCGTGGACGCGCACTCGCGCCGCCGAAGCCCCGAGAACCGTCTGGGGAACTGCCGTATCCTTCAGATATGTTCCCGGGTGCAGTGCATTATCCTGACAGTCCGAAGAAGCAAGCCGGCGCTGCGTCGAATGGGGTTTCTCCGACTAGTCGGAATTTGACGCCGTCGAGGAGGGGCGATGATTTGATTCTTCGTGTTGATTAGTAGTTTGTTTTCTTTGATGGGATTGTGTAATTTGGGATTCATGCCACCATGCTAGTTTGCTTTCGTTGTATATTACCATGTTCTTTTACCATGTTCTTTCATACGGGCGGAGAGCTTTGAATTTTGTTTGCATTGCATGAGAACATCCATGGATCCAATTGTACGTATAGAAATTTGATGACCGATTGGCCTGGCTGTCTCGTATTAATACATGTAGATTCCTTCTTGGATTTCTTCGTTTTGAGTCTCTTCGGGTCTGAAGATCATCTCTTTTAAACAAAGAAAGAGAACGAAAACGCGTCAAGCGTACAAACCAGGAGTGGACATCCATCCACGGATGGATTGGCGGGGCTTAGATAAGAAGCTGGGGTCCCGCGAAAAAGACCTGCGGAGTACAAAACCCATCACACCCTCCACATATTTCTACATCGTCGTCTGAGGTGTGTTTGTATTCAATATCATTCGTCCTGTTGGCCCATCCCCAATGGCCACTCCAACGGAGCGAACGTTCGTGCAGAGATCCACATTACTGCCCGTCTTTCCTCTGGAGCTCTGGGATATCGTCATTGAATACCTACATGATGAAGAATCTGCCCAACATCTGAGCCGACTTGCTCAAACGTGTCCCGCGCTTTATTCCAGAATTGACCCTCAGCTCTACAAACTTGTACGCCTGTCTAATTCAGAAA
Source organism: Penicillium egyptiacum (assembly GCA_911456345.1). Classification (NCBI taxonomy): domain Eukaryota; kingdom Fungi; phylum Ascomycota; class Eurotiomycetes; order Eurotiales; family Aspergillaceae; genus Penicillium; species Penicillium egyptiacum. The sequence continues at coordinate 780,865 of CAJVRC010000839.1, forward strand.
GCGGTGCTCGTCTTGCTCTCACGATAGAGAAGCGTCCAGAGTTAGCACCACTCATTCGTGATATTCGACACAAGCACGATGCCGGGTCAGAAATCTGGTCTTACCGTCATCTTAAATTCTACAAGATGGCTGCGACTTTGCCGAATCTGGAGAACTTGAGTTTGAGAAGAAATCCCAGGCCCTTTGATTCTACCCGGTGGGCCAGTAGACGTGCCAGAGATGATGCCATGTTGCAATGGGTGAAAGACGTTGCCTCCGGGTCAGGGAGCATCAAAGAGTACCGAGGGTTGGGATATGGGCCTTCAGGAGAATCGTCGTTCAGTCCTCCATATCACGAGCCTACTCGCATGCAAAGTGGCGCGGACCAAACTTTGTTCTGGCACGCTTCTCTTCAAAACCCGCCGGGGCTGCCCGCTCTGCGCTTTTGTGAGTCTTATGCCTGACTCTATCCATTGAACCGAAGATTTAACGTTGTCAGGTCACATCGGAAGCGACTATAATCATGACGAGCACAATACTAAGATGGACGGTAGATGCTTACCACGTTTCAATGAAGCACTCTTCCGTCATCCGAGTTTACTAAAGCTCTGTATCACTGGCGCTACTTTCCAAATTTCCCACTCTAGCCTTCCTTCGACATTATCTACGTCGCCTCTGGAGGAACTGACACTTTTGAACTGCGTCATAAACCCGTTTGATCTCCAAGCAGTGCTCGAATATCCAACAGCCTTGAAGCGGTTCACCTTCAGAGGCCCTAGGTCACTGGAGATGGTAGATACTGAGGGAGACACCCAATGTTACATTCAATCAGCGCTCTCACACCAAAATTCCCTGGAGTACATAGATTACGATCTTTACTGGGGAGGTGATGTGGACACTGACTTCGGTGAACTAGTCCGCGTCAAGCATCTCACAACAACCCTCGCCACACTTGCAGGGAGGGAATGTATAGAACTGGATCCTGTGGATGACATTCTGCCGCCGAATCTCGAAAGTCTTACGATGCGATACGACGAAGTGAAGGGCTGGCTTCCTTCGGCTATCTACGAGATGGTGAAAGATGGAAAACTCCCAAAGCTGCGCCGCTTTACCTGCGAGGTACCGGAAATCATGGAGCACCTTCCATCAATAAATGTATCCAAGTTCAACCTTCCCGCCACCGAGATATGTCAAGAGGGCAACACCTGGAAAAGCAAGTTTGCGGAGCTGAATGTGGAGATGTCCATGATCTCCGTTCCTTATCCTATTGATATGCCCAAGTACGACGTGTGTTCTTGCGAATGCCTGTCCTTTTACCACCGCATGTTCTACCATCCGCGCAAACCACTGACACTTCCCTGGGAGGACGACTATGGAGAGGAGGACGTGTTCTTTGATGACTGGGCCGATATTGATGATGAAACGGACCTTGATGCTCTTATGGATGACCTTGCGGAGGAGTCCAGATCTGACATCTCAGCCTGAGGGCTTTATATCTTCCAAAGGAGCCATGCTTGTATTCTTTGTCCAGGCCTTCTTGCTTTAGAATTACTTTGTTCAGGCTGTGGGACTGTAGAGATCTCTCTCTCTTCCTTCAACACATTAATGGACTGTCATATTTTCATTCTTGCCTTTTTGATCTCTATCTCAAGATTCTACTGGGATAATTTCATCCGGCACTGAAATAAGCCATGCGGGACCGAAAGACTTGTGTCAAAAGCCTACATGCTAACTGCCAATAACCTTGGGAGTTTCTTGTGGCTGAGTTAACAGAGGATGTGATTGGTGCTAGGGATATCCCATTAATTGTGTCGATATCGTCAAATAAAAATCTCCTAGAGGATAGGAAGTATACATCGTTACATGAAAGCAGTAGAGAAGTCGGCAGGTTCTACCCCAGATTCTGTCGATCGTGATCTTCATGTGTTGGCAGATACATCTCTGGATCTTGATCTCCCGAGGTCTTTCGCTTGTTTCTTTGTCAAGAACTTCATTCCAAATCCTACCTAGATAGTCAACGAAACAAAAACATAGTTTTTCAACTTGGCTTGTAGAAACACTCCAACCTAGGCTCGGACTTATCGCAACCCGACAATACTCAGCTGTCTACGGTGATCGTAACTATTCCCCTCCAACCTATGTGCACAGACTGCGCTCGGATCCAAGCTAAAAGTCAACCATTCGGCTTGCTTTCCCCTCCATACAAATAACCCAGGTGCGAGATTCCCTACACGGAGCTGCTACGGATAGCCGCGCATGGCGCCCTAGGATACGCCCGGTCCACGTTATATCTCTTTATTAAGGGCTGAATTCGCCATAGTCTAAGACTCACTAGCTTGCAGTCCGCAGAATCTCGTGATTAGTTCACAGTATGCATGCGCAGTGACGCTCTGCCAAGTCTGGCAGGTATCCCATATATTATCAGGAGTTCATTGGACCGATTTTACCGCACCAAAGTGTTCATTGCGCTGAGAATTCAGAATAGCAAGACTAGGGCTTCTGCTCTTGGCGCCTACTTTTTCCCGTTTTGGATGTGTATTAATACAGACATTTCGTAGGTACTTGTCAAGCCGCTTTGGTTATGGCTTGCATTCCTTAGCCGAATTGTTGCATGTTAGTCCGAGGCAAGTAGTATCGGCCAGCATGTGGCGCCAACATAACAAGCCCAAGCCCTATTCTTCTTTTCACGCCACTCAGAATCTCAGATTTGGATACCATGATCTTACTTCATGGGGTATAGGGCATAGACCCATGAATGGTTGTTAATTTGCTTTGATTTCCGTTCCTAAGAATGAGATCCAGTTTTGATGACGTCAACGGCCTGATATGCCCTGTGGATGCTACTGCTACTTCCCTGAAACCTCAGGTTCGAAATACGCGATATCTCCGAAGAGACGCTTCTTATGGATATTCCAAGCCTAAACCAGCAAAAAGGCTCGAAGTAGTCCGATCTTGTTAAACCGTGCCAAATTCTACCATCATCATTGGTTATTCTGATTTGCGAAACCTGGAAGCCTCTACGGAGAGTGTGCCAGGCATTCCACTTTCCAAATCCGTACTTGCGTTTCTTCTCTTATCAAATCAGCGCCATCAACCGGACTGTAGCCCAGACAGGTTTCATTCGCCAAGGATATGCCGTTGTGGATCGACAATCACTTTTCTGTTCAGATTTGGTTTAACCCAACTCGAAGAATGACGAGGGATGAGCCTGAACGGAGGCCCCATATCTTTTTGTGGGGGTAAGAGGGTCGATGATGTCAAACCCCGTTCCTTTGGGGCTTTTCGTGCTATATTAATGGCCTGGTCCCCACATGCTCCATCTACATATGTACTCTACAGAGTGCATAGTAACTCATTCCCATTCGATTTGCGCGACTCTATCTGTTTTGATCCTGCAGCCTGCACATCAAATGCCTGCATATCCGCCTGCATTTCAAGGATCGGAATAGCTTGTATGACTACTCTTAACGAGATTTGACGTGAAGTAATTATACACCTCATCAAGGCAGCGATCACCATCGTCATTGTACCCGCCGCCCCACACCCTTCATCTTTCACAATGGCCACAAATAGATTAGGAAGGGTGCGACTCGGCCATGACACCGCTCGGGCCGATCTCTACGGTCCCAACGTCGTCGTCCCTAAGCATTTCATGACCTTCACTTCTGACCATATCTTCAAATCTAATATGGCCAAGCAACAAGTCTCATCTGATACTTCACCAATCAACACGCCTATGCCAAACCCTCCTAAGGTTACGAGCGATGATTTTGCACTAGCATTTGACATCGACGGCGTTCTCATCAAGGGCGGCGAGCCTATTCCTGAAGCCGTTGATGCTATGAAGTATATCAACGGTGAAAACCCATACGGAGTCAGAGTGTAAGTATTTGCCCTGTGTTATTCCATGCTTCCCCTCACCTGGGCAGTCCAGCCCGGTGAGGGGTAACCATTGCCAGCGAAAAAGGATGAGGAATTTGAGATCTAATAGAAATATCCTAGACCTTATATTTTCTTGACCAACGGTGGCGGAAAGACAGAGAAAGAGCGATGCCTCGATCTCAGCAAACAACTTGACCTGGAAGTTGACCCCGGCCAGTTCATCTGTGGCCACACACCCATGCGCGAAATGGCAGAGCGATACCACACCGTCCTAGTTGTTGGTGGCGAGGGTGAGAAATGCCGGGTCGTAGCTGAAGGGTACGGATTCAAGGATGTTATCACACCCGGAGATATCATCAAGACGAGACACGATACTACGCCGTTCCGAACGTTGACGGATGAGGAGCATGAGAATTCCCGATTGCTCGACCTAGACAAGGTCCGCATCGAAGCAATCTTCGTCTTCGCAGATAGTCGCGATTGGGCCGGCGACCAGCAAATCATTTTGGACTGCCTCATGACCAAAGACGGCTGGTTGAATACACGGTCGGAGATCTTTACCGAAGGTCCACCTGTCTTCTTCTCGCACACCGATGTGGTTTGGTCAACATCGCATGAACATTCACGTCTTGGAATGGGAGCGCTGCGCGCTTCCCTCGAGGCCGTTTACACGGCTATCACCGGCAAAGACCTGAACACAATCGCCTTCGGCAAGCCGCAGCTCGGAACTTATGCATTTGCCACCCGGCTTTTGCAAGAGTGGCGAAAGGACTCCTGTGGTATTGACAAATCTCCATCTACCGTGTACTTCATCGGCGATACTCCGGAGTCCGATATCCGTGGGACAAATGAATTCAACGAGACCACGGAAAATGACTGGTTCTCGATTTTGGTTAAGACTGGGGTCTACCAGGATGGTGCTGTCCCGCGCTATCCACCCAGGGAGATATGCGATAATGTTTTTGATGCCGTCAAGTTTGCTATCGAGCGCGAGCACCGAAAGACTTCCAAGGGCATCACTGTTTCCGAGCTCGACTATGAGACCAGCGAAGAAGTTCCCAAATAAGCGGATCACGGTATGATGTGATCTTTTTTCACTCATGGCTGCGCTTTCTCGACAACAAATTTCGCGTCTTCAATCTAGTCCATTCCTACATTTTCTTCACGATGTGTTCTGATATGATTCCCAGCCCTTGAAATTCTGCATTTTGTCTTCCATGGTACAGGTTTTTTTACACATACAGTTTCAATATTAGATATCTTCCCTACATAGTACTATGAACCCTTAGATGGATTCCACAATGATCAATGACAAAGAAACGCTCCAAATTATATACAATAATATGTAGTGCCGATATCCATGACGAGGAGAGGTCTAAAAATTAGAAGCCTGAATATTGAGGCATTCCGCCCTGTGGTTGGCATGACCCACCATAGGTACGGGATCATACGGGAAGAAAGTCCTGGCGTGCAAACAGAACTTCTCTCGCTGAACAGTTTATCCAGGATATTCCTTAGCGTAAAAGCGGCACCAGTAAAAATAATGGTACGAACTCCCCGGCTTTAACCTGACATATCATCACTAATGTGCCAACTCAGGTCCCCAGAACAGAGGCAGTGTACCTTGATGATGCCACACTGCGGACATTGACGACGGAGGTTCTCTCCTGCCAGTCAATAACTTCGCTCTCCGAAGAAGAAAAAGGCTTAGCCAAAAATGTACCCGCGGAAGATAACGCAATCATCATGCGCCAGACTATCTTTTACGCACAAGGCGGAGGACAGCCCAGCGATACCGGCGCAATTGGACCAGTAGACCAAGATTCCACATTTGAAGTCTCGCTGGTACGTAAGACGCCCGATGGACGGTTCCTGCATTTTGGAAAATTCCTGGACGCCTCGTCTTCCTTCGTCGCAGGCCAGCCTGTTGTTCAGAAGGTCGATGACTCAAAACGCAACTATCATTCCCGGCTCCATACGGCTGGTCATATCGTTGGACTGGCTATGCAGCTTCTGATGCCGGATAAGAAAAAGGTCAAGGCGAATCATTTCCCGGGGGAGGCTTCTATGGAGTATGAGGGGCTGTTGTATAATGAACTCAAGCCGGTTATCCAGGAGAAGGTGGATGAGCTTGTACGGCTGGACCTGCCCATTCTTATTTCCTGGCTGCAGCTTGACGCGCAGGTTGGGGATATGAAGGGTGCTGAAGAGGGTCGTTCTCTTGATGGTCGTACCCGGATTGCGAGTATAGGTGGGCTCGATCACAATCCCTGCGGTGGTACTCATGTTGCGAGGACGAGCTTGGTTGGGTCTGTTGTTATCCGCAAGATCAGTCGGCAAAAGGGAACTAGTCGTGTGTCTTATGATATCTCTCCAGGCATCGACGCATAGCTTTGAATCTTGTAACTATGGTCATACAAAGTAATCTTCGAGGATCAATAGGTGGGATGTTGAGACTATAAATATATGCTCCAACGCTCGAGAAAGGCTTTGTGTTTAACCACAAGGTCATAACTCGAACTCATTGTCTAGCCAATGCTTCATCACAATCTTGCCCTCTCTAAACCCATCCTTCTCGGCCCGGACGATGATAGCTGCATGGCTGTGGTAGTGCTTCTGTATGTGGACGGGATATTTCCGAATTCCCACGGTGTTAAGGGAATCAATTATTCCAAATTGTTCCTGAGTCAATGCAAGCTTAGGATAATGCATCGAAACCTCCGTTGATGAACGTCTAGCTGATGCAGACTCGGTATCGGCATTGTTGTGCGCAGACTTCGAGACTGACGATCTAGCGGACTTCTCGGGTGCCGCGTCAGACACTTCAGTGTCGCTGTTGGACAAATAAGCTGGTTCTTGTATAGCATTGACGTTCTCGAAGGCTTGCTCCACGACATGCTGAACATCTTGAATTAAAACCGGTACTCTGTATCTTCCGAAGCGTTTGCCGTTTTCGCCGACTTCATGCAAACGAATGCGTTTTGAACTGCGACACGTTTGGATCCCAGCATTTACCAAGAAGAATGTAGAAGCCAGAGGCACGAGAACAATGAGCAAGAGTGACAGAGGTATCCAAACGGTCGCCGATTTTAATTTTTTCCAGAATCGCGCTGCTGCGGTTCCAGTTTTTCTTTCCACCGGAGGGAGCACGTGAAGGTCGGGATCAATAATGACATCTTCATAACCCTTGACGTAGTTGATATTCACGTCTTCCAGATCCCGGAATGGGTCCACTTTAGATAGACCAGACGTATAGAAGAGAACTGAGCGGTCATTGACGATATTCGCATAAACACTCCGCTGCCGGAACTTCTTCAGTCCAGTTATGAAGATGCTCTCGGGATCAGCCAAAACACCGAGAAGCGGCCGCCCAGTATTTCGGAAGGAATCGACCAGCCACATTTGACGGCCAGATGCCGAGATTGTCCGCGGCCCTAAGACATTGAAAAACTGATCCTTGTACCCTTTCAGTGGGGCTCTCACTCCAACATGTGGCGTGGCAAAGGTCGTGAAGTTCATGGGTTCCAGCTTATCTAGCCAACCCCGTGCATTAAGCAAGCCGATCGCATAGCGCGCGAGCAGACCACCAAGTGAATATCCAATCACACTAATTTTTGTGATCTTTTGTCCCCTCTCAGCTAGAGATTCAAGCGTCTCCTCGACCTCGTGCACTATTCGTTCTCCACCCAACTCGATTCCGTCGTAGGTATAGTTGCCGCTGTTTGTTTTCGGGCAGACGATGTAGAGGTCGTCGCGGCCATATCTGTCTCTCAAAGCTGACGCGATGTAATCAAGGTGCGAAGGGTTTCCCCAAAGTCTATTGGGAAAGTGTGTCGCATTAGCGGGTCCCTCAGTACGTCATTGAGAAGGTGAAGGAAGCGTACCCGTGAATCAGAACACAGAGGTGGTCGGCTTTTGAGGCGTCTGGCATTGTTTCACTTGATTCCATCTTAAGAATGGAACTGATCACAGGGGAAAAGGAGAAAAGGAGCCTAATATTCACCAATCCGGATGTCTGTTCACCCGAATGCCGCGCATCAGCGTCAGCCTGGAGCTATCGGCGATAAGGGACTTCCGTGGAAAGCGAAGTCCCAAAATATAACGTAGATCTGGATGTTCATTGTTGCAGGAGATTATCGGGTTTTCAATTACAGTGAGAATCAAGGCTGGCTCTTTAGCATCGCAACACTTTGAATTGACAGGAAATAAAGCTACATCACACGAACAGAAGGATGCCACTGGTTTCTGCCTGCAATATAAGGCTTAACTGTTTGTCTTCTTTGCATCCTTAACTGATCACTTCGCTGAACTGATGTCAGATCTCTTAATCCCTTCAAATCTGCTTTATACCTTGAGCTCTGGCTGCTTCGTTCGGCGTAACACAATTTGGTTCATTTTTAAGTGGTCTTCGCCACAAGCAAGCGCTGAATGATGCGATAACGTTGCCTACAATACTCGTTTCGGCCTATTCGGTGCACAAAACAAACACAAAGCGGTCGATGGGCAGTGATAGCTACACATATTCGCTATGTACTTTTCAAAATTGTGATCGACCTTGACTAGCTCGTGCATTTTAGACCCGGATATTTACATCTTAACCCATCATTCATCATGTTCACGCCGCTCGGGCTTTTTGGGGCGATTTCATGTCCGCAAGGCCAGGATTGCACCCTCTTGAAATGCATATTCTCTCATGATAATAAGCCGACCCCAGCTGAAGCTCGGCGTTCGAAGATTCCAGCGTCAGGTGACGATGGTCCTCCTTCCAAACGGGCCAAAGTGGAAAACACACAGTTGCCGGGTTCTCCTATTCCATCCCAACGCTTGAAAGAATCATCGCTCGAAATGGGACGGCGTTCATCGAAGTCAGTCGCCCCAAGGCAAGATCAAAATACACAAGACAGCTCACGTGCTCAAGAAATCGCGCGGCCTACCTCAAGCCATGGCCCACCAAAGCCTTCGGGGGACGAGCCTGTGAAGCGTACTAATACCACGTCCGCTGGTCCTTCATCACAACTTCCTCCTCGCAAAGCTCCGAAAGAAACTTTGAATCCTCGCATGCTTGCCCATGCACCGGCAACTCATGGCAGTCGGACTGCCATTCTCCAGAAGCTGCACTCCGCCATGACTGCTCTCAATGAGAGGCTACGGAAAGACAAGCACAGCTCGAATAGATGTTTTGTCCTAACCCCCGACGAACTGATCACAATGGCCCTGGACGAGGAAGAGAAATTTGCAAGGGACAGTCCGAGCGTTTACGGCAATGTTATCAAACTTCGAATCGTGAAAGTTACAAAGATGGGCATTGACGAATGGGCCAAGGAGGTGATGTCCCATCTGAATGCACGATATTATAAGATAAACCCCATTCAGAAGCCGCAAGCGATTCCCAGGCCTATTAGCACGGGCCTCACCCCCGCAGAAGAAATCGCAGTTGTATCCCAGCTAGTCACACCTCTCACTGGCCTCGAGCAACATGGATATGTCACAAAGCCGCCCACAAATGCAGATATAGAAACCGCCAAGAGAGGTGTTGATGAATCCAAGGGCTGGGAGAAATGCGATAGATGCGGTCAACGATTCCAGGTATTTCAAGGTCGTCGCGAAGATGGTACCCTGGCCAGCGGTGGCTACTGTGACTATCATCCAGGACGGCCCGTTTACCCTCAGCGCAAGAAAACAGACCATGTCACCGGTCCCTCCGAGCCATACTTTCCCTGCTGCAGCGAAGCACTGGGAACGTCTACCGGCTGCACCAGAGCCGAGACACATGTGTTTAAGGTTTCGGAGGTCAAGCGACTTGCATCCATCATCCAATTCCAGACAACCCCATCTCAGCCAGAAAAAGGACCCATGGAGCCGGTCTCTATTGATTGCGAGATGGGCTACACGACATTGGGTCTCGAACTGATTCGTCTCACTGCGGTCAGTTGGCCCAAAGGCTCTGATCTCCTTGATGTGCTGGTCCGGCCTATGGGTGAGGTATTAGATCTCAACACACGCTTTTCCGGTGTCACGCAACAACACTATGCTTCCGCCATCCCATATGGCACTCCAATGCCCCACATACCTTCACCGTCAGGAGACGAGACAAAGAAAACCAACCCACCGTTGCAACTTGTTCAGTCACCCACGGAGGCACGCGACCTGCTTCTGAAGCTCCTCCAGCCTGAGACACCTCTTATCGGCCATGCAATCGACAACGACCTCAACGCTTGCCGAATCATTCATCCTACTGTCATTGACACCGTCCTCCTGTACCCCCACCCCAAGGGTCTCCCCATTCGTCTTGGTCTCAAGGCGCTTGTTCAAAGGCACCTAGGCCGCGACATCCAGGTCGGAGACAATGGGCATGACTCAAAGGAGGATTCGATTGCTACGGGTGATCTTGTGAGAGTGAAGGTGGGCGAAAAATGGAAAGAGCTGAAGAAGAAGGGACAGAAAATCGAGGGGGGTAAGTTGATCTGTCCGGATGGCGAAGTATCAACATTCACATCTTCATGGACAACGGTCCAGAAAAGAAAGGCCCACAGATGATCGTAGATATGTATTCATCATTCCCATCTCAGTATTTTGTTTTCTAACTTTGATACCCACGCATGTGCACTTTAACCGAGGACAATTTACATTATTATTACGCGTTATGCCAGGAAGAAAATGAGGGTATAAACTTTTTAGTTTTATTCGTGGCCTCATAGACCAATCTTATCCCCCATGGCTCTCGCTCTCAATCCATACAGACGTCCCAAGCGCGACACACACAGACTAGAACCGATCGATCAACAGGGCAAAGAAACGAGTCATGTCAGGAGTGACACGCTTATTCCTCGTCCTCCTCAGCCTCGTCGTTGACGACGTTGTAGAAGCGGAGCTCGTAGACACCCTTGGAGGTGGAGACGACGCGGAGCCAGTCACGGAGCTGCTGCTTCTTGAGGTACTTCTTGGTGCTGAGTTGCAGAAAAGGCAATGGTCAGCAAAACCGCAGTCCAAAAATCGGGAATCATCCCGCGAAATAGATAAACTCACAGGTACTTCAGGTAGCGGCCGGAGAAGGGAATGTGGGCAACAACCTCGATCTTGCCATCGCCGGACTGGGAGATCACGACGTTTTCACCGAGGTTGCCGACACGGCCCTCGACCTTGATGCGGTCGTGGAGGAACTTCTCGAAGGCAGAGACATCGAAGATCTTGTCGCTAGCGGGCTGCGAAGCGTTGATAACGAACTTCTGGGTAACCTTCTGGGCCTTGCGACCACGAGTCTATATACCATATGGAATCGAATTAGCCTACTGCTCCATTATGTCGAGCCCCGGTGGTAGTCTCACAGATTCGTCTTCGACGACATCGAAAACTCGATAGATTTTTCAATACCGAGTTTCACAGTCTTGTCGAAGACGAGCCCGCAGAGACTCCGGTGGGGGGAACAGCAAAGCGATTTGGACTTCAACGTACAGCAGCGGGAGCCATTGTTAATGGATTGGGGGGAGATGGATTTTGGAGAATTGGGAAAGGTCGCAAAGAGGTGAATATCCTGCGCCGGCGAGAGAGTGGTCAAGACAACTTCCTAAATTTCACGGTGGAGCCGATTTGGTTATCAAAAATTCACGGCCAGAGGTGTGTTGTACTAGGCTCAATTAGGATATAGGGTAGGGCAAATCTTGGTGAGTCAGCTAAGTGTGAGTCAGCAGGTCGCTTAGCCCTGGAGTCCTGGAGCCCAAAGGTTTGCCACGCCGGAGTTAACCCATATATCCGATTGGCTCGCTTAACTGCGCTAGTGGCATGGACCCACCACGCAAAGGGTATAAGAAGGCCTCGCTGCCCTCAGAACTTCCTCCTCTTTTCTTTCTTCTTCAGCTCTCTTTGCCTATTGGCTTAGATCAAGTGTAGTATCTGTTCTTTTCAGTTTAATCTCTGAAAGTTTCCGTCCAGGAAACACTTTGATTATTCCTATTTTTGGTCCCC
>CAJVRC010000839.1:799285-930965 GCA_911456345.1 Penicillium egyptiacum
CCATTGTCTTTTGGAGTGGTGGTTATCTAGTTATCTAGAAGGGTTTAATGGAGCTAGAACTGCTCGCATCATTGAGAACAAGGTTGCAGTCTCACCAGAACAAGGTGTAAAGCGGTTATTTAAGAGCTGGAAAACAAATGCGGCAAGGAATAGAACGCAAATTTGTAGAAGGCATTTGGAAGTCATATAGAGGTATAAAAGGTACCCCAGAAGTATTTTACACGAAAACTCGATCAATCATAAAAGATCCAGCAGGATGATCCACATGTGGGAAGAAACAACGAAACATGAAGTAAATCATAACAACTAGTGGGCAACAGCGTTCTCGGCGGTACCAGCAGCGCCTGAGACAAGGCTTTCACCGGTACCAACGGCACTACCAGCGATGGTGACAGCGCTGTTGGCGAGGCTGGGAATAGTCTCGACGGTATCACCAAATGCGGCAGTTCCATCGCGCTTGAAAGCACCAGCGAGGCCTCCAGCCTTGGCTTCTTGGATAATGGCGGGAACGGCGCTTCCTAGTGTGCTTCCAACGATGTCGTTGAGTTGACGCTTCGCGGCTGAACCGGCACCAGCAACGGCGTTCTCTGCCGTACCAGCAGCCCCAGAGACAAGGCTCTCACCGGTACCGACAGCACTACCGGCAATGCCAACAGCGCTGTTGGAAAAGCTTGGGATGGTCTCGACAGTCTCACCGAGGGCAGCAGTATTGTCACGCTTGAGGGCAGCAGTCAGGCCGCCAGCGGTGGAGGTGATAGGCGCAACAATCTTAGCGGCGGAACCTGTGGCACCACCGGCGGCACCCTCAACGCCAGATACGGTCCCCTTAACATTGCCGAGGACGGGAAGAGCGGCAGAGTAGCCCAAACCAGCGAAGGCGAGCGAAACAGTCAATCCAGTGAGCTTCATAGTTGCGATGTTCGTAAAGTCTCAAAGGGTTAAAAAGAGTGACTTGGTGAGGAAGAAGCGAACAGGTAGAAAATGAGCGACTGGAAGTGAATGAATGAATTGTGTATAGAAAAGAACACAAAGTCGCTGCATCTAAGGCTCGGATTATATACAATTCTCTGGGTTTGTTTTGGCAGTGCTCCGCACGGTCACCGAGAGCCCCCTCGCATTTGGGGTTATCAGGGGCGATGTTTTGACCTTGGTTGTTATTGTCATTAAGGTACTGAATTAACACGACCGGCGCTAACGGGCTGCAATCCACCAAGCCGCGCAGGTAGCTTCATCTTAGCGGAGATTGCGCGAAAGAAGGGATGTATGTGCCCACATGGCCTCGAGTTAAGATGTGATATAGGTTTCAAGCGGTGTAGTTGGAGCAAGTCTTCAACAAGTTGGACAGGATAAAGCAAGCCATAGAACTATCAAAGCTTGTTCTGCTTTGCGGGATATTTTGGGGTTATCCCGTATAGTCTCATATAGGAAATTGCAACGTGGGAGATTCAGCATGGTCTATTCGAACTTGTGGAAAAAAATGTCAGATATTTCTCCGTAAGAATAAGAATAATACCAGCCAACAAGCTTGAAACTACTCAAGTGAGGGATGCATAGTACTAGTGCATGGACCGTAGGCTCAGGCAAGGGTCGTTATATGCGGGGCCTCTAATTTGTGTCGATCACCGCTTCCCCAGGGGGACTGAACGTGAGTTTGACCAAGTGAAACATTCGAACTTGAAGGCAAAAACAGTTCCCCGTCAGAGGTCCTTGCATTGACTCTGTATGAAACCCAGCCTCTACCGAAATTGCGGCAGCCACACTGCCCTTGGTGTCTACTGGCATGTTCAGGCGCACTCCATTTGAAAGTGGAACCCAAGACCGTTTATGTTGTTGATTTTTTGCCTTGGTTCAGCAAGCTATGTTGAGTTAGGGAACTAGACTGCTGCAGTGGGCGTCATTATGGCAAATTGTGGCCCTAGGATCATCGGGAATGACCAGTAGAATGGGGAGTCGCCACAACACCATCGAACATGATAGACACGATCAAGGAAAGTCAAGATAAAGCAAATCCCAAACAAGCTGCTTGCTGTATTGAGGAGATCTCTGTTAAGAGAATGCAGCTCAGGGGTGCCAATTGTGTATTCCGTACCATATGAGTCACTCAATGGTAGACAGTGTTGGAGCACAACGGCTAGAACATCACCTTCACCTCGATAGGATAGATAGTTATGTAAATATTGCAGCAATCATCGTGTCCGAAGGTGATACCGGGCCTGTTTCTATGAAAAAAAGCAGAGGGCGCAGACGTGCCTCATTCTTGGGCTCATTTACCGACATGGATTGGAAGCGCATTGATTGGGAACATGAAGGCAGCCTTCCAATCAATTATTTGCAAAAGACATGCTCTTTATTCTGGGGATGTACGGAGTAACGTATTATGGAATGTGCAATCAGGAGACAGTGTTCCAAGCTGAGGACTAGGGGGCGAACTCGGAGTGAGGATGTATGAGATGTATCAGATGTGAGGTATGAGTCCTTCATCTTCATGTTGATGGTGTTTGTCTGATCTGTCTGGTTTGTGCAGTTTATACTGTTTGTTTGTTGTGGTGCTGATGTTTTGGAATGTGGAAGGCAAACCAGCTGATGCCTTAATTCTGCCTTAGGCCACAGGGTTGTCACGTCAACGGCTGCCACTAGTCCCAAATAGGTAAGGCACAACATAACAGTGGCATGGCAGCTGCCCCAAACATCATGAACTCGGACTTTGTGTTGATTTCCTTCTCCTCTAACCCCCTCATCTGTACAGCTTTTTTGCATCCAGGCTTTTATTTTCTCATTATCCTTAGCATTCTATACTCATAGATCTCCCTCGCTCAGTTTGATCATGAGCGTCTAGGTCTTACGTCTTTACCGACTATTTTCTTACTGTTGGCTTTGCTATCCTCCGAGTCACACCAAACAACACCAGGACCTGTAACGGTACCATATCGATCTGTCTTTGCTCTTTACCAGCGTTACACAATCACTCTAGGTCTAGGCGGCTGTCAACAAACGACCCCCAATATGACTACCGACTTCAACCACGGCGGGCAGATGATCGAGTACATCCAAGGTTGGTACAATGCTCTTCGACGACTTGAATATCTTTCACCCAGCAATGAGAGCTAAGACAGATCACCATCTAGACCGCCTATACCTTGCATCTTATGATTCTGCTCCCAGCTCCAGAACCCCGTTTCCCTTCCATCTGGACGCACCCAAATCCCCAAGCAAGCGGTCACGCGCCCAGCCCGCCACTCCAAGCAAGCGCCGCTCTCCTGTGTACTTTACCATCGATGACACACTTCTTTACAATGCCTTCCACGCTGATTTCGGCCCACTCCATATTGGTCACCTCTACCGGTTTGCCGTGCTTTTCCATGAGATTCTTGGCGATCCAGCCAACAGCGACCGCCCGGTAGTCTTCTATAGCAAGACTGATGCCCGGAGTCGCGCCAATGCAGCCTGCCTTGTTGCATGCTATATGGTCATGATTCAATCCTGGCCGCCTCATTTGGCTCTGGCACCCATCGCACAGGCAGACCCTCCTTACATGCCTTTCCGCGATGCTGGATACAGCCAGGCAGATTTCATTTTGAACATTCAAGATGTCGTTTATGGAGTATGGAAGGCAAAGGAGCAGTCTCTTTGTGGACTTCGCGACTTCAATCTCGAGGAGTAAGTGCCACTGTTTACACGGCCGAAGATTGAATGCTGATTTTGTTCAATAGGTACGAGAAATTTGAGCGAGTAGATATGGGTGACTTCAACTGGGTTACGCCAGATTTCCTTGCCTTTGCGTCGCCTCAGCACCAGCCCGTGGCACCCATTCCTGTCAACACCCCCGAGTACAACGCATTGCCCACAACAATCTCGGAAATCTCTTCTTCGAAGCTTCCTATGCCATTCAAGAATGTTCTCGCCCATTTCCACCAGCGCAATGTCGGTCTCGTTGTGCGACTTAACTCGGAGCTCTACTGCCCATCTTACTTCACCGCAATGGGAATCGCTCATATTGACATGATCTTCGAGGATGGCACCTGCCCTCCCCTGCAGCTTGTCAGACGGTTTATCAAAATGGCTCATGAGATGATCACCATCAAGAAGAAGGGTATCGCGGTTCATTGCAAGGCAGGCCTGGGCCGTACAGGCTGCTTGATTGGCGCTTACCTGATCTACAAGTATGGATTCACTGCCAACGAAGTGATTGCCTTCATGAGATTCATGCGACCTGGTATGGTCGTTGGACCTCAGCAGCATTGGCTCCACCTCAACCAGGGTGCTTTCCGTGAATGGTGGTTTGAGGATAGCATGCGCGAGAAGCTAGCACAGTCCACACCCGTCACCCCGCGAGTGTCGACCAAGAAGCGCACCAGCAACGGAGTGGTCTCCACCCCACCAAATAATAGCCACTCCAAACGCGCAGCCCTCGGAGAGATTGATCACAATGAAACTGCAGCTTACCCAGACCAGGATCTTCCTGCACCGACCCCTGGCCAGCCTCGCAAGTCCCACAGAAAGGATTCACGCCACCACCCTTATTCCCGAACTGCGTCCGGATCGCTCGCTGTCGAAAACGAGCAGCGCAGCCACCGCAGCCACAGGAAGAGCAATGAGAGCAGTGAGAGTGAAGAAGAAATCCAGCTTCGCCGATTAGCCCAGCGGTCATCTAGGTCTCCTGTTGCCTCACCCACATCACGGTCTATCAGCTACTCCGCCACCGTCACAGCCAGCTACACCCTCGCGGAAGACAACCACAAGGATCAGGAGAACTGGGTTGACCACTCGGCACCCAAGACTCCGGTGAGCCGCAAGAGCGGCGCTGCCCCTATCTCAGTCAGCAAGGTTCGCTCTAGTCCTCGCCGGACAACGGAAAACACCCGCAGCGAGTCTCGTGGTGTTCGCAAGCCTAGTGGACGTATTGGCAGCAATACTATCAGCCCGGCACGGGCAATTAAGTCCATCCACTAAACGTCCCACTCTCTTCTTTCGCCCCTAGGAACTCTTCGAGGTACCGCGGAGCGCCTCTTCTTCCATTCTTCTCGTCCTACCAGGACAATACTTCTGCATACCCCTTTTCTGTGATGCATCTGGATGCTTTTTAATGTTTGAGTTTGCAAATCTCGGTCTGTTGTTGTTTTCTGGAGCAAATACTGGTTATTGGGCATGTTATGCACGGCGTTTGGTTCTGTTGTTGATTGACGAATCGTCATGTCTTGCAATTGGGTACCGGTTCACCTCATGCCACATGTTGTCTGGTCTGCGGGTTTCGTTCCTGTATGTGTCAATTCTACGTCGATATGGCAATGCTGTTCATGAGCTCGCTCAACATTTCCATTTCCCCGTAACTCTTAGGTCCCGTATCCCTTGGTCTGGATGGCCAGGATCATTGAATTCAGTAATCTGAGGTGGACTATACTTGACTTCGTCTCTCGGCCCTCCTTCAGCCGTGTACCATATATCGTCACTCACACAGCAAGCTCTACATGGCGTAAACCTGGCGTAGAAAATAGTATGGATATTCCATATCCCTCGCATGTTCCCTATCTCATATGTTTGAATAGCGAAACCAGAATTCGCCCCCACTCCGGGCTCAACTCAATTGGCAGCCAGAAACTATATGCACCGTTAGCAATCGTTCCATTTCGCACCAAAAGATCAAACCTCACCTCTTGAGCTTCTTCTTCCTCAACAGCCGAGCTATCCACCTCACTCTTCCCAATGAGTCCAAGCTTCCCCTTCCTCACAAACCACCACAGCTCCCTCCGATCCCCACCCAGTTCCTCCCGTAACATCTTACCCTTCAACTGACGTACAAAGTCATTGTACAACGCCGGTTCCTCATAGTCAACAAGCTCTTCACGCATAGTACCGAGGCCCTCGATAACACGGTCGTAATTCGAATGACCGAGGCTGTGCGTGATCTGGGTCTCAATGATTTTAGCCATTTGCTGCACAGCGTCGTGGATTGCGTCGATGTTTTCTGCGCGGGCAAGTGTCTGCTTGAACTCTGGGATTGCATTCTCGGTGGAAATCTTCGTTCGCTTGGGTTCGAGGCTGAGGAGGGCATCCACGTCCAACCCTGAGAGGGGTTTCTCTGTTTCACGCTGGCGTTTACGGCCTTTCGTCTTTGGTGGAACTATAAAACGGAAGGCGTTGGTCAGCAGGAATTTCTTCTGGATGTAGTTTGGGAATGGGTTACCTTTCTTGACATCTGCCGTGGAAATCAATTTTCCAAGACGGGACTTGGAGTTCTTGACCATGTCTTCTGAGGGGTGTGCGAATTGAGTGAGCCGCTCTGAGGGGTCGAGAACAGGATCGTGGGGATGCACAGCACGGTATCGAACGGCTGATTCGATGCGGTGCAGTAATGGTGAGAATGACTCGTCGATTGGGAGATCGTCAGTGCGTTCCCTGGCTCTTTTGATTAGCTGGTGGACTGAATAATCAAGTGGACTCTACTTACCCTTCATCATTCGTGGTGATAAATTCCATGCTGTCCACGTAATTACTCATCGCATCTTTCAAATCGGCGCTTGGGAGGTTTCGGTGTTCTGTTACCACCTTGCCCGAAACAGTGACGATCCTATCCAAAGGTGGGAACCGATATGACCGCACGTCTTCTGCAAATGGAAGCTGTACTTCAAGCAAGCACTCATAGTCTGCCTCAACGGACGGAGCTAGTAACACGAGCATCGGTGGTTTGGATTCTTTGGTCACCAAACGGGCAACCGCATAGGACTCCAATTCGTAGAGTGCATGAATGAGAGAAGACAACGCAAGAGACGCATTGTCATTTGCACGCTGAGGAATTATGATATTCGTGTTGGACATGTGCATGTACCGGTCATACTAAGTGACGGATTAGCTGCTATGGCACTTAGGATTGGTATAGAGACACACCTGATCCTTCTGAACGAACCCGATCAACCCCATACCAGCGAATGTTTGTAGGTTTGCAATATTCTCGTCAGTCTGCTCGATAGGAACTGCGGTACGTCCGTACTCGTACCCTTTGGCGAGGTCCTCGCGTTCAACGTCGATCTTACCCCCTGGTGCGGACTCGTCTGTGACCTGGTATGTCCGTGATGTTCTCACTGACGTAAGAGCGTCGCCTTCCACGTTGCCTTTAACCGGTGCTTGACTTCCGGGTTCAGTGCCGGAGCGTGGTACGAACGAGCTTGCTGAGATCGGTTTGGCGACGTAGGTTCGGAAGTATCGCTCTACGGGTATAGTGATTGCCGTGTCATACTCCTCGGGATTGCCGAGCGTGAGATTCCCCTTGAAAGACGGCATGCTCCTGGTCACTTTAATACGGGGAATATCCAATTCCGAAACGGCTTGCTCAAGCGTTCCATAAACACCTTCGCAGTCCTCAGTCAGGGTGCGGAGAAGAGTCTCGTTTTCAGCCTGCAGAGAGCTTGATCAACATGAATAGTAGAATAAATTGGATATGGCTTAGTACCTTTCGACTGTCTTTGTCTTCTTCCTTTACACCATACTCAGCGTCATCAAAATCGGCTCCACTGCATAGTATTAGCATGAATGTGGAGTCACGTCGGCAAGAAACATACATGACCACCAATTCAATGTCAATCTCTTTTATCTTTTCGATGATACCTTCGATATTATCATCGCTCATCGCGCCGGTACCATTGGTCACCAAAACAATCTTGCGCTTGTATTTGTTTTTCTTGGTGTACTCAATGATCATCTGCACGGCAATGACAATAGAAGAGATGGCTTTTATATAAAGTCAGAACAGGCAGCTTGACGAGACTTCAACCGTCACATACCATCGCCTCTGTTAGTGTTGCTGGGTTTGATCGTTTCTCGCAGTCTCCGGATATCAGGCATGAGGACTCTGAAAGACAATTTAGTCAAGTGACCCGGCATAAAACTGTCAATTAATTAAGCCACACATACTGGCCAAGCCCAAAGAGAACAGAAATATTAGAGAAGTTCTCTTCTTCCAAGTCGTTGACAGTCCCTGTTCTAAACATGAGAAGAGGGCCCCAATGGCTGCTGACTGGTAGAAGACCACTCACCATCAGTCCTGAGACCAACTACGCCAACCGTAGCTGTCTTTCGCCCGGTAGCCACCTGGAATTGTCAGTTCTCTGGCGTTGAACAAGACCAAGTCACAAACCGTGGCGGTGATCCTATCCCAGACATACTGCATGGCCCATTCGAGATCTGTCATAGGACGGCCATGGTGGTGCTCACCCATAGACCGTCCCATGTCTACAATGTAAACTGTAGCCTCTTTCTCTGCCATAATGATGATGATGTTGGGGAATGGCAAGTCAAAGTTGCTTGAGGCTCAAGACAACAGGCAGACGCGTGATATTTCCACTTGCGGTTTAGACCGAAACGCGAAGGCACATGACATCACGCCGTCTTTGTTGGTGTTTGGTGGTCTGTGCGTCGTTAGAATTCAGCTCCGTCTGTTTGGCAGTGGAAATAAGGCTTTCATTAGGAGTTGGGTAGTAGCGATAACTGCCACTTCTTCCCCTCGATGCAACTTCACATCGACTTTATCGCCAACTCACTCTCCCGGTCTTAACATATCCGAAATCATGGATCCTCGCCCCTATCACGTTCTGAGGTTTGTTTATTGGCGCACAATTATGGCTCATGTGCTCATAAATGAGATAGCTACGGCACCCTTCTAGGGACACAGTTCTACCAGGTGAGATCGATCTGAACTGGGCGGATATCGAACCGTCCTCTCTAAAAAGCATTGTCTAACATATCCAAAGTCTTTTGTCGGGGGCTTCGTTTCTTTCCGTGCCCTTCCGCGGCCCCAATTTGCTAGTCTACAGACCGCCATCTTCCCCATCTACTTCTCACTGCAAAGTGCGCTGCCTGTAGTGGTCGCCTTGACCGCTTCCTACGGCGGACAAGTCTTGGGTCTGTCTGGTCTCACTGCACCTGAGAACCGCCTTAACACCCTCTTGCCTCTGGCAACAGTGACAGTGACCGGGTTGGTGAACATGTTCGTGTTGCGTCCCATCACCACCAATGTGATGCGCGAGCGCAAGCGTCAAGGTGCGTTAGCTGCTAGCACTATGTTTCGTGTAAGAAGGTCAATTAATATTCTAACCTACTCAGAAACCCGTGACGGAAAGAGGAGCTACGACCCGGCGCCTCACTCCAAAGAGATGCTGGCCCTGAACAAAAAGTTCGGCCGCGTGCATGGCATCTCAAGCTTGGTCAACTTGGTCAGCCTGGTCGCGACGATCTGGTACGGTGCCATGCTAAGCAAGAAACTTGAGTAATTTGACAGCAGCAATCAATAGTGATGCTCAATAGGAGGTTCGATGCAGATAGCCCTCGTGCACATTTCGTTCATTTCCCCTTCTTGTCTACTATATAAATGAAAATACATTATCCGTTTGAGCCTTTAATGATCAGCTGAAGAGCTAGTAACTACATTTCCTAGCATCATCCTACCCATAAAGCCAGGGCTCAATAATACGGCAAGCACATTCCATAGTGTATTAAAATCGGACCTGTTCGCCCGAGAACACCTGCTGCGGCCACTATCTCACTACCCTTTCTTCTATCTCTGTAGCATCTAGTCATTATGCACTCTTTTTTCTTTTTTTCCTGCCTTGGACGCTACGTCACCTACTTCCGCAAGCCGCTCGACACCTTGATAGAATTCTGGCAGAGGCTCCAGTTTCTGACGAAGGATCCAGACACAGAAATGCCACCAAGCATTCTTGATCTGGTGTGATGCATGTTTGCGAGTCGAGACGGAGAAGACCTGGTCCAGTTCTTCCAGAGTAAGGGCTGAAGACAAAATATTAGCACTGTCAAAGTACTGTCAATCTTCGATAGAGCACGAAGCTTACACTTTGTTTCGGGGACAAACAACAGAACCAAAAACCAGCCGATTATACACCAAGCAGCGTACCAACCAAAGGCCCCCTGTGGTCTGAAAGAACCGACCAGATGCGGCCAAGTGAAAGACAAAATGAAATTAAAGCACCAAGTAGTGGCTGTCGCCCACGACATACCGACGTCGCGGACTTGCAGCGGGAAACATTCGGCCGAATACGCGAATGGGACGGGCCCTTCTCCAGGAGAGTAGAACACTTCAAAAAGGTACATGCCCGTGGTGACCATTGCAACCCTTTTTTTGCTTGTTTCGTTCCCCTCTTCAATCCAGAAGGAAAAGCCAGTCCACAGAAGGGTGATAGCAAGGAAAGGGAAGGTAAATAGGAGCAAATTCCGCCGCCCCCAGGTGTCAATCGTGAAGAAGGCTGGTAGGGCAAAGACCCAGTTGAGAATACCGGTTCCCATGGACGCCAGTAGCGCGCTAGTCAGACTGTAGCTTGCTTCGGTGAAGACAGAGGTAGAGTAGTATGCAATGACGTTGACTCCACAGAATTGCTGCATGAACATCACGATCCAGCTAGCGAGCGTGGCACGGCGGTTGCGCGGGATGGTAAAGAGTTCAATGAACATCGTGAAGAAACTTTTGCCCTTGTTGATCTTTCGTTCAAGCTCAACGCCCACATATGCATAATACAGATCTCTTGCGGCCTGAACGTCTGTTGGGCGGAGGATACGGAAATTGGTATAGGCCTTTTGGATTTTGCCGTGCTGGATCAGCCATCTTGGAGACTCCGGGCAGAAGTATACCTGAGCGCAGACAACGAGAGGTAGTACGACAGTGGATCCTAGCATGAGACGCCAGCTGATGCCTCGGTCTAGACTCATGAAAGCAACGCCCATTATGTTGCCAAGCATGATACCGAAGGCCGTCCACATTTGCCACATCATAACGAGGGCACCTCGGATTGGAGCGGGAGAACATTCTATTCAATTAGCATTGACGACAAGCAAGTCATTCGACGACACTTACCCGCGGCATATACAGGTACAGTACTTGATTTCGACCCGATTCCCAGACCAAGGACAAAGCGGGCAATGAAAAGATTGACCCAGGTATTTGCAACACCTTCCCATACCGAGGCAACAGCTGCAATCACGCATGAGATAAAAATTGTACCACGCCGGGCAAAAAGCCGATTCAGGGGCTCAGTAAGCCAGCAACCGATGATCGCGCAAGCCAAGTATGGAGCACCAACAACAAGACCTTGGATGTTTTTGGAAGTGATGTTGAGTTGCTAGAAGGAAAATTAGTTTATGCTAGCACAACCAACGATAGGGTATTGTACATCTTTAGCAAAGTAAATAGACTGGGCACCGTTATTGACTGTTTCATCCATACCTTGGACAGCCGCAGCGAGAGAGCACATTGCTGAGGGGGAAAAGTTAGCCTGGGGGAATGGATCGCTTGGATTCTCACGCATACATGCTAGAAAGTATAATTGCCACGGTTGTGACCATCTGTGGGTATATTCACGCTCAAGGGCCTCCTTCTCTTCCTCCGACAACTCGAGAAGACTAGTTGCCGATGCAGGATTTTGCGAAATGAGAGCACCCTTCTTGAAAGTCTCGACATGGTCCAACAAATCGTATTTGGTGCAAAATTCGACGACATCTGCAAAGAGTTGTTTGCGGGAAATTCCAGCAAAGGGGTTTTCGAAGACGGCATTGAGATTGCCAGGAGAGCGGCTCTCGAGGTCTGCCTTCTCTTCCTTTTGAGCGCATGTAGGCCGGCTCTCTATATGCTCTACCTCTTCCGCAGTGGAGTCGGTCATTTCATTCTCCTTCATACTGGATGAATGTACTGTGTCAAATGATGATAAATATGCCATGAAACGGCAGCAATGCACTGCCAATTATCTATCTTCTGGACGTAGGCAAGTCAGCGAAAAGTGTTCTCGCATAATGGATCATAACCAAGAGGTAGAATGACCTGTTCACAAGATGTGCGGATTATTTCGGCCTCTCAACTATCAGAATAGCTTCCATGGTGGCGAATAAAGTGGACATGCTTGCTTTATAAAACAAGCATCCCTCCGCCCCCAGTATTGGGACACGCTAAATCATCGAGCTCGCATTCAGTTCGGGCTAACTTCCACACGGCATCAGCCGCTAGGAAGCATATAGTGCCCATGTAACATCCATGGATGATTTGGATGAGTAGCCCCCAATCTGTTAAAAGGGCGGGGTATCTATCAGATCATTGGATAGTGAGTCCTCGAACCCTGGTCTAGAGGATTGCCGAACAAACCAAGAACAGGGCAGAGCATTGCGCACGGTAGAAAGAGACACCCTTCCCTGTCACTGGGACATTTTCCAAACGCGGAGGTTGCCCATAGGAATGGAGTAGAATGGTGAATCATGTAACATTTAGTGGGTCACCACGCGAATGGACACCAATGACGAAATCACGATCCAGGGAGGAAGAATACCAACACCCGTGGACTTTCCTCTTTGGCTGGCACATTCGATAATCAAACCAAGCAAGCGAGGCAACGCGCGAAATGATCGGCACAAGACCAATCGTATTAGGGAGGTCTACGTCATCGCGTTGCAACTTCCAGAGACCCCCAGGTCAGGCTTTGTATGCCGGTACCAAGAACCATGCGGGGCCATAATTTTTGGAAGACTACCTAATAAGTTAAACCACCGCTCAAATTCTCCACTATTCAAATATTCACCCGTAGCTAATTTTCCCCCGCTTTAGTGTTGTAGTAGACAGTCACGTCGATACAATATTAGGGTCAGCCCTTCAATACCAAGCACAGGGATTTTATTCTTAGAATTGCTTGGTAATACGGCGTTTCAAATGACTCACCCCGAGTAAAGCTTCATGGTTGCCTAATACCACTGCGAGCGGTCCTTTAAAGAGAGACGCTCGCGACTTAAGAGCTACTTTAGTGTTTTCTTGTTTAACTTATTCGTCTGACAACGCCCAAATACCATGACGGACACTGCCAGCAGTTCCGCTCCCAACAGGGACTCAACTCTCACATTTCGCGAAGTCACTGAGGACAACTGGCGTGCGGTAGCAAATTTGAGCCTCAAACCCGGCCAGACAGGCAACCTCGCCCCCAACGTGTGGTCTCTCTGTGAAGCTCATTACTCCGAAGACGCATGGGTACGAGCTATCTATGCCGACGAAACGCTTGTCGGTATGCTGATGATGGCGATATGGGATCCCGATGAGGCTTACTATATCTGGCGATTCATGATTGATGGCGGGTATCAGGGTCTTGGGTACGGTCGACGTGGTGTGGAATTCGCGATCGCACACATACGACAGCATAATCCTCTAGCCAAGAAATTGGGGGTGATGTCAACTCCACCAGAAGGGAAAAAGAGCGAAAATCCGCTCAAGAACGTGAGACCTGAGGATTCCCCTTATAAGTTTTATCAGAAACTTGGCTTTAAGGAGACTGCACCACCTGATGAAGACGGAGAAATTATGATGTCGATAGACTTGTAGATAGTCAATGTTATATATATGGATGGCTGACCGTCTTTAACACAAGTTCGTTTTGAGTTTCATGAGAGGAAAGGCGCGGCCCGCAAGGGTCCCGTACATGCAACGGGAAGAGCGCCCGACGTGCTCACGGGTCTGGGAATCGATTACATCAAGCAACATTGGAAGTTTGAAAATCCCGGAATACCGAGGTCACCTGGGCAGGTTTATACCAGCAGAATCCGGGGAAATACTGGCCCACCCAAAACCGCCATTTTCACCAGGCATAGGACGTTTTTTTGTCACACATTTACAAGTGTTGGGACCGGTCCGATCTAGTCAGCACCTCTTCCATGTACTAACCAGTCAATAATCTATGCATGACATAACTATTAGAGATAACTATATTGTAGCACTTGCACTGTATTGTAGGCATTTGAGTATGCTTGTGGGGGGTTGCAGTCAGAATAGTGTCTACTTGGGATTGGCTGCTTCGCCGGCTAGAAGCACTACCTAAAGTGGTACTTTGTGCAGCTGGCCGTGGAAAAAAATGGTCGCCTCCAGATTGATTAAGGGCTGGCATGACCAGACCAGGGTCGTATCGCACTGTTCAGTCCCTCATAGTGCGCCTTTGGTTTGTCGTATCGGGCCCTAGGTACATGTTGGGTGTTTCCCCGGTCACTTGTCTCTGAAAGATAAATAAATATCGCACACCTAACACGTGATAGTACTTCGAACCAAAAGCTCGAGTTCTAGAACACTGGGGATATATGCATCCCTAATGTTGTACAACCGACATAGATATGCACATAACCAATAACTTGCATACCAGGCTGAATAAATGCGTTGCGGATCACAACTTCTCAAGTCCCGAAAATATTGAGACTTGGGCCGACTATCATTACGGCGAGTGGAATGAGTCCCGGGGTGTTTTCTTCGCTTCCGCTTCACAGTGGCGAAAAACCAAGCTGTCGGGACCGATGGTGTCAATAATGTGTGACTAGCGAATTGAACAATTTTCTGTCATATGGATACGAGGGCAAAAGTACGCGTTACTTACAGACACCTTACGTTGTTCGCCCCACTCCCTGTGGTCATTGCACTTTTAGGTAGGAGGTCGACTTTGCAGTTTCAACACAAGGTATCTAACGTGATATTATATATAAGCTATTGCTAGCTTCGGGTTACTCCGTACGTGGTAGATATCATTCAAATCCAATGGGAGCGTGGCTGGCACAAATTACACCCTGTGGGCCTCAACCCGTGGCACTGCGCTCCTTATTGGCCGAGCAACAGTCCCTTTTTGGTTCTGCGGATCACCACACAGCAGTGGGCTAATCAGCTTAGAGCGATCAATACGCTAACTGTTATCGAACCACTTAGAACATCCAGCTAACACCCATTGAAAGCCGTTACGCGGGATGTGTACGGAGTACTCCAAAACTAAGGAAAAAGTACGCTGTGGCAGCCTTCTTTACTCGAAGGAGTACTTATCCGGCTGACGGTGTAAATGATTGTTGGATACAAAGTGGCAACGCTGGACCCGACAATCTGGGACGCTAACAGCTGCTCTGAAGACAGAGGGGTCATAAGGGGGGTCATCGGACTGC
This sequence comes from Penicillium egyptiacum, assembly GCA_911456345.1. Classification (NCBI taxonomy): domain Eukaryota; kingdom Fungi; phylum Ascomycota; class Eurotiomycetes; order Eurotiales; family Aspergillaceae; genus Penicillium; species Penicillium egyptiacum. Next base: position 814,223 of record CAJVRC010000839.1, read on the forward strand.
AGTCGGTGTGCTTGCAGTTTTCACTTTTCACTTTTTCTGATCCTTTTCGTCGCCGTCGACAACGCGCTTCGTTGCGTTCTCGTGCTGTCGTATAGATCGGAACTATCGAAGATGGATCAAGATACACACCACGACCCGGTCGAGCCTGACGTTAGTATTTCATGAAATCTCTTTTTTTGCACATTTCCTCTGCTTATTCCACTAACATAATTAGTCCGACACGGACGGGTCCTCATTATTCTCTGACTCGTAAGACCAGTGACTTGTGACGATCTGTATGTCCTACTAACTATGATAGACTTGACAACGCCAGTTACACCACAAGCGTGACATCGAGCGTGCTAGACTATCAGTATGTTAATGTGGCTGAAATCTCTGTTCAATTGTTGCTAATAATCGCAGATATGAAGTGTGTTACGTCGCTACTTGATCGTGAACTGTGCTGATCAGATATAGAACGGTCGCAGATACCATTCGTACCATGAAGGAGAATACATTCTGGTACGTGACCCTGTTAAAGTTTAGTCTCTGTCTCAGACTAATGTTCAAACAGCCAAATGATGAACGGGAACAAGATCGCCTTGACCTGGTTAGTTTTCACTTGTTGATTCCGACCACACAAAATTTTAATGAGCAATAGAGCCACCACATTTACTTAATGCTCCTCAAAGGAGAACTGTTCAAAGCACCAGTCCAAAATCCAAAGCGAGTATTAGATCTCGGCACAGGAACAGGTTTATGGGCAATCGAGTACGCAGAGTACGTTCTTTTCCAAGATATCTGTCAAATCTACCCTAACGAGCACTATAGTACAAACCCAAACTCACAGGTGATTGGTACGGGCATCTGTCTACAGCCCCATCAAAACGGTGGCTAATTGAAATAGGAATTGACCTAAGTGCTATTCAGCCATCATGGTACGTGCCACTGCTGCTATATTGGCCCCTGGTATAATATTGATATATGTCCAGGGTGCCTCCAAACTGCCGCTTCGAGATTGACGACTTTGAACAACCATGGTCATACAGCAAACCATTTGACTATATCCATGGGCGCGAATTGGAAGGTTCCATCCGTGACCATGACCTTCTCTTCAAACAGGCACTTGACAACCTGAATCCCAATGGATGGCTTGAAATGGCGAGCTTCGACGTCAACACCTATTCGGACGACGGAACTCACCTCAAGGCAACCAACTTTATGTTATCCATTAAGCACATGCACGAATCATCGCGCATGTTTGGCAAGGACATGACATCTTCACCATCCTGGAAAGAGCGGATGGAGAAGGCCGGGTTTGTGAATGTCCGAGAAGATATCTACAAGGTATGTTCCTCCATCGCTTCTTGATGGAAATGAAATCCCATGCTTATTGGTGGATAGTTGCCCCAAAACCCCTGGCCCAAAGACCCCAAGCTCAAGGAGCTTGGTCGGTACCATCAGCTCAATATGCTTGAAGCTATGCCTATTTACACCTATGCATTGTTTTCAAGAGTGCTTGGGTGGACCCGCTCCGAGATTGAAGGGCTGTTGGCAGGAATTCGAATGGAGCTGCGGGATACATCGTATCACCTCTACACGAAATTGCGAGTGGTTTACGGCCAGAAACCCGGAGGACCTGTGACTGCCTAATCGATCAGATCGATCAGAATAGAAAATTTATATTCCAGAGTCACATTCCATGGATCCTTCTAAATTTAGAGTTAAGCGTGTCTCACGGAATCCCGATGTCGGGGCGTCCACTGCGACTCCCTCGATAATCAGGCAGAAACCATACACTCGAAATGACTTCGATCGTAGTGTGATACAAAACATCTTTTCACTTTGAGGTGTCTATCTCCTACGTAGAGGCTATTGGACAGCGAAATTCATATTCTTTCTTGTAGTTGGCTTCGGAGCCACTGTAGAATGTGCATATCCGTACCTTGTCTAGCTATGCAGCCTCTGCGACTTGACATCCCTTGTGGGTGTTGGGTGCGCTGCTGAGCCAGGCGGCGGCGGCGGGAATAGTTCTTTTCGTTTTCTGCGTCCATTCTTCCCTTCTGTCTCTTATTTTCTGTTTTCTCCCCATTCTCTTACTTGCTCTCCCCCCCCCCCCCGGGATTGAAATACAGATAGAGATGTGCCAATAAGAGAGAGCGGTGTAATTAATGCGTATTAGGGTATTATGAGTTATGAGTTATCGAGAGAGAGAGGCGTATATCTTGGAGGAAAAAGGCAAATCCTAAACATCCAAGGAAGTCCGCCAGCGAAATGTGACCGAAAGAAGGGTAACGCCATATTGGAAAATAGTTCCCGCCCATGTTCCGCAAAGCAAACGCCATTATTTTGAAAGTGTTCGTCGGTATCGTGATACTTTTGGAAAGCGGTCGGGGTTCGTTTTAATACTAGTAGGAAGATGGCACATCCTGCATGACGATGATCGGCGAAGTATTAGGCATGGCGTTCCCTATGTTGTTGGTCGAATAAAAGTCCCACTCTTTTGCCCGTCTTGGCAAAGATACCGAGTTTGTATGCTTCTTCAAAAAAATATTAGATAATAATTTCGAGCACGATGTAGTTAACTAACTACATATGGTGGGAGACCGCAAGAGATTGCGAAACACTCACCGTTGTCACGCTATCTTTGCCCAGAATAACGGCCCGGTGGGAAAGTGTACTCGTCATCCCAGTCCTCTTTGGCCGCCATGAGGGGTCCCCACTCCTTTTTTATCTCCTTCCATTGTTTCTTCAAACGCTCGAGAGGTGAAGGATGTGACTTCTCTTGGGTGGCGTTGAGACCCTCGACGGAGGAAGACTGTGACTTGCTCATTTTCGGGGCAGAATCTTGTGTATGAATATGTCCGGACATGATGTGTTTATAAATTGTAAAACTATTTATTTCTACTTCGATTTGTATTTGCGGGGCGATTTCGCAGACTTTATATCTACCTATATTTCTTGAGATAAGGTTGACATGTAGGAGTCATTTCAAAATGTGAACCGAGTCTCACCCGACCGACAACCGAGATATCACCGCCGAGGTATCTCCGCGTGCCTACCCTGAGGCATTTGTTTAGTCTTCCCTATTTGAGTTTTGAGAGTCAAATCCTCAAGCTGTTTTAGAATTACATTGCATGAGACCATGGCTATACCGTACTGGGTGTTAGCGAGTTCTTATCTTCACGCCAAGATGACCGTCACCTTTTATTGGCAAACCACACGTATCTCGTCATATGACTGGATATGACGACTGAGCACGGTAGAAGTCTGCTGTGGGACTAGAGTGATCTATGGAAAAGTTCTGATCTGCGGCGCTGTGTCCTAGATAGAGGCTTGAACGTGTCCTAGAAAAGACACTTCAAAAAGGAGAAGGCATCGGCAAAGTTGTGAAACAACGCCAGAGTTTATCCTATCTTGCCCTTTGTTTTCTCTAGTTCTAGAATTTAGGCGTAATTACCTCAACTACTTTAACAAATGAATGCTGTTTCCGAGTTAGCTCCATAGCCGTATGACGATTATCCATCGGTCGTTGAAATTACTGTCCGCCGCGATGAGGCTCTTCGGTGTTAATAGTACTCTTGGTCAATGAAAGGTGATACCGCTTATCCCCGCCCAGCTCTCCTAGCCATGCCGCCAATCGGAGCTCTTCAACCAGCCCGCGGGCAATGGACCGCGGAATTTGCCGCGGTTTAAGTCAACATCAGACCATATAATCCAAGAAACTGTCTTTGTAAAGTATTTAGAGCTCTCAAAGGTATAGAACAAGGGGCAAATAAGGAAGCTGAATTTCACTCAGTGTCAATAAAACCACTCGAAAATATGAAATGCGAATCTGTAGTGATCATCGGGTAAGTTGGAGCCAAAACACTGTTTCGGAACGTTGATGCTGATTTTACTAAGGGCCGGCGTCATTGGGCTGAATGTAGCCCTCGTTCTTGCCGAAAAGGGCTATGGCCGACACACGACCGTCATTGCAGAACATCTTCCAGGAGACACTTCGATAAATTACACTTCACCATGGTTTGTTGGAACTGCTAATTTACATTTACAAAAGATTAACTTGAGCTCAGGGCTGGTGCCAATTTCTCCGCTATCTCTGCGAGCGACCCAAATGCGTTGCGATGGGACAAGCTTGGGTATATGCATCTTCTCAGTCTTGCAGCCAAGGATGGCAAGAATGCATTTGTGAAGGAAACACCTTCGGTGGAGTATTGGGATGAGCTACCATCCCGTGAGAAGATCGACTCTATGGCCGCATATCTCAAAGATGTGAGTTATGGATGACTTCCAAGGTACTTTGCTTATCCCAGATATGCTTATCGATATTGCCATTGAACAGTTCAAGGAGATTGCCACACAAGACCTGCCAGCGGGCGTCGCATTTGGCATAAAGTTCACAACAATAACGATCAATGCACCAATGCACCTTCTATATTTGCTCAGGAAGCTCACCCAAGAATATGGAGTACAAGTCATTCGCAAAAAGTTGCCCCGAGTCTCATCTGGCTATCTCAGCAAGGATACGAAGGTGGTATTCAACTGCACCGGGAACGCAGCAAAGGAGTTACCGGGAGTCCAAGACTCAAAGTGCTTTCCCACTAGAGGGCAGATCCTACTTGCAAGAGCATCTCATGTTCAACAGAACATTATGAGACATGGCAAGGACTACGAAACCTATGTGATTCCTCGACCATACTCGAATGGAAACGTGATTCTTGGTGGATTCATGCAAAAGAATGTTGGGTAAATATATTCCTTTCCTTTCAGGCCTTTGTGAGAACGATATTAGTCCGTTGTTGCTTTCTCTTAGGTGTTCCATATGGCAGTAACTGAACCATATCTACAGTACACCGGATACCTTCGGAGAAGAGTCAGAATCAATTTTGACTCGAACAACGGATTTGCTTCCAGCCCTAAACTCAAACGAGACTGAGGTTCTTGGTGCATTTGCTGGGCTACGCCCATCTCGCGAGGGCGGCGCTCGTGTTGCCAGGGAAAACGTGCAAGTAGGCGATGCAGGACGCCGGGTTGTTGTTGTCCATAATTATGGCGCCGGTGGAACCGGCTACCAGGCTGGATACGGAATGGCGGTTGAGGCAGTCAACACTGTGACTGAGGAGATCAACGCACTTGATATTCAGTCCCACCTTTAGATGTTGTTCCCAGTGTCAACTTTGGGTGTATTTTTGCGATGTGATCTTTTATAGATTTCATTGACCAGGCAGAAGGATTAGATTGACATAAGCCGCGAAGCTTGCAATTTGGAAACTTAACATAACATATAGAACTAAGATTTTGACTCGTAATTCGTTTACTCGTGTGGTATCGTCATATGTTACACAACAATCATACCGCTTCTTATCCAACCTTCGGAAGTCATGTAGTGATGCAATCACTGTGACTCTGCCATGCTATTCATCCCATTTACTTCGTAGCTTTGGGGAGGACTTTCATAGGTATGGGAGTATACTTCATTATCGTCATGATCACCATCATAGTGTGTCACCACAATTTTCGGGATAGGTCGGTCAGCTTTCATAGGTGATATGCATGGAAGTTCAAAGACCGATATGACTCTTGTCTCGCATGGAAGTTCCGAAATCGGAGGACGAACCGTCGAAACCTCAGATGGAGAGAAGAATCCTTCATCCTTGCCCAAACTGATTTGTAGTGAGCCAAGGTGGCTAAGAACCGTCTTGACTTTGCCATGAGAAAGAAGCATATCGGATTCCTTTTTCAGGGCAACTTCATAGTCACGACGCTTCCAACTGCTGTGGTATTGGGGCCCGGTTTGTTTAAATTGCTTCACAAACGCGGCTAAATCATTGGCGCCATTCTCGGCATCGGTGATGGTCGAGTTGATCCACTCAAGCTCGATCTCACCCAGGACTGTTATTTTGTCATCTCGCAACTGTCTCGCCTGCTTCACCGTGGAATTGACGGGTACAGTTGCTTGGTAAAACACTCTGATCTGCTCCTCCGGAGATAGTGAAGGACCAATGACCGAGGCAGATTTGATCGATGCCACTTTTGTAGAGGGTGAAGTGGTCTTTGGATTTGCTGATGAGTTTGTTGATTGCGAATTGAGTACCCGTGAGTAAAATCGTGATTGTGGGGGTGATTGCCGGGGCGTTTGCTCTTGAGTTTCCCCATCGCGCGCTGTCACATGTTGTGTCGTGTCGTCAATACGAGCGGCTCGGTGTAACTGATCTGCTGGTTGATTCCATTTTGACATCGATCGATATAGCATCAATCTAACTGACTGATGACACCGATCCTTCGAATCATTTAATGTATCTGCTGATTTGTGCCATATTTCCATTGTCGACTGATGGTAGCGATATTTTGAATTATCCCACATGGCTGCTGAACGACCGACGAGGTCCCTTGTCGATCGCTGCAGTTTCCCTTTCAACTGGCCTTTTGGCCGATATGCGAACTCGGTGGGAACCATTCTCGGATAAATGCAGGTTTAGTGCTTGGAAAAGGATATTTTTGTCTTGGATGTCTCGGAGAGAGGTGGAATTTGAATGGTAGTTTGAATTTGAATGACAAAAGTGGAAGAAATCCAAGGTAAATAAGTTCGCCATATTAGCCCACCCCTAGGCTACACGGATCCTAGGGAATTAACGATGGCTCTCGCCCAATCAATCACTTTGAAGCATGTTGGTTGCCGGCAAAACATGGCGATGCTAGAAGGCTGTGTGCTGATAGGCAACATAGTTCGCACTGGAGTGTAGATCCACGATCATCATTGGTCAACCTTTTGGGAATTGCTAAATTTGGCTGTGGATAGTGGGGGCCAAACTGCCTGGGTACTTGTGCTGCGTAATTGGGACTTCAAAAGTTCAAATTTCAAAGTATATTGTGGTCAATACGAGGTTTTCCTTGATCCTTGCGGACTATAGCCCCCTACTTCGGAATCCACGCTTACCTGGGCAGCTCAGATTGCTTACCTGTTGTACTTTGTAATACTTTCAGGGGAAGAGACACGCCCTCTCTTGAAACAAACCATGGCATGGTGTCCCCACGTGATACCACGTGGTATTACATGCGATCTCGGCAATTGATGCCGTCATTTCCCCGGATTAACGATGGCCGTAATTGATGGAAATTCCCGGTCTTCAGATGAGCCTTGGAACTACCCTCGGACTAGTCCGCTATAAGGTTAATTCCGGTGGGATAACGCCGGAGTATCATATACTACTTTAAGAATCAATTTATAATTTTTGAGAGAATCGAGTTATAAAAGCAGGATAATGCTGCCAATGAAGATAGAATAGATAGGATACCAGTTAACTCCGGCATACCAAATATGAGAATTCCACAGGTTCTTGCTTTTGCTGCAACTGCGGCTGCAGTGACAATTCCGCGCTCTGAGCAGTCTTCTCCTACCTCGCTCACAAGTGTGACCATCTTCTCACCACCCTCCGACTACATCGTTCCACGGACGCTTTACCCACGTAACGAGCAGCTTCCCAACGGCGACCTTCTTGCAACATGGGAAAACTACTCTCCAGAGCCACCGGCGGTCTACTTCCCCATCTACCGCTCCAAGGACCACGGAAAGACCTGGAACGAGATCTCCAGGGTCCATGACACTGTCAACGGATATGGCTTGCGTTACCAGCCGTTCCTCTACTCCCTGCCGGAGCGTGTCGGCTCATTTAAAGAGGGCACCCTACTTCTAGCCGGTAGTAGCATTCCGACTGACTTGTCGTCCACACACATCGATCTGTACGCGTCGCAGGACGATGGCGTAACTTGGGAGTTTGTCAGCCATATTGCCGCCGGAGGAGAGGCGCGACCGAACAATGGACTGACTCCTGTGTGGGAGCCATTCCTACTCGCCAAGTATGTTCTTCTACTGTTCCTTGGAATGTCTCACTAACTCCTTCGCAGCAAGGGCAAGTTGATTTGTTATTACTCGGATCAGCGCGATAATGCAACCTACGGACAGACAATGGTTCACCAGGTCTCAACTGATCTGAAAAACTGGGGACCTGTTGTAGAGGATGTCACCTATCCGACTTATACCGACCGACCCGGCATGCCAGTTGTGACCAAGGTAAGCTATACCGAAGACACCGATTCAATTGCGATTGGTCTGTGCCATGCCCGGAGAATGCTAACATTTCTAGCTCCCGAACGGTCAATACTTCTACGTCTATGAATATGGTTCTTTCTTCGGTACTTCAAGCTACTCCTTCCCTCTGTACTACCGTTTGTCGTCCGACCCGGAAAATATCGCCTCCGCCCCGGGCCAGCGTCTCGTTGTCTCCAGTGGTACTCAGCCAACATCTTCGCCGTACGCTGTATGGACACCATACGGTGGTGAAAATGGCACCATTATCGTCAGCTCCGGTACGCAGAGTACTTTGTTCATTAACAAAGCTCTCGGCGAAGGAGAGTGGACAGAAATCGCTTCTCCTGAAGGACACGGCTACACACGGGCTCTACGGGTGTTGTCGGAGGATGGAGGTCGATACCTGGTTGTGAACTCCGCTGGAGTGCTAAACGGCAGCAACAATCGGGTTTCCATTAGTGTGATGGATTTGAAAGAGGTATTGTAAACCAAAAGACATTTTATGGCGGACGTCTCATAGACGCGTCGTTCAATTGCTGTTTATAATTGTTTGATCGTTGTGATTGATGTGACTTATTGTTGTATGTGTGTGTGTGCGGTATTTGTCGAGAAGAGAACTTGATTTTGGTGAAAGATTAGAAACGTTGTAAATATGATCTCCGTGTCGGGCACTCCGGCTGTGAATAACCATTATTAAACCCACACATGTACAATCCGGCTGATTAACTAATGAGTCACAGAGAGATGCGACACAATAAGTCTGAGATGTCATTAATTCGAAGAATATGTGTTTCAGTTCGAGTGTGAGTCAAAAGATCCCAGTCCCATGGTTTAGGCACCAGCGATTTCCTCTATAACATAACTACTTTTCTCTCCACATTAAGCCTCATTTCCGCACAAATAACTGACCAATAGACAGCCATGTTAGCCTGCTCTGTGGAGGAAGACGCTTTTGGCCCAATTGTCGCTCCTTCTTGTCTGCATGGATTTGACTTCACTCTCTTGTTTGAAGAGAGTATTCTCACCCTCGGGCCGATCGGTATTGTTTGTTTGGCAGCATCCATTCGCATTTGGAAGCTTTCGGGTGTCCCTGAAAAGGTCAACCGGTCATGGTTGTATGCCACAAAGGAGGTATAAAGCCCTCCGATCTCGATCTCCAAGCTTTTCTATATCCCCCTTCTTTGCGCTAACCAGCATCGGCCAGTTATTGTGGCTGTTTTACGCAGGATGCCACATGGTCCTGCTAGCTCTCTGGTGTCAACCTGCCTTATTCAAAACAAAAGCAACTGTATTTACAACTTTTGTGACTGTGATCATTTCCCTTTTTCTGGCCTACTTGTCTCATCTTGAGCACCTTCGCTCCATACGTCCATCTACAGTGATCAATGCCTTCCTCGTGTTCACTTTGCTCTTCGACCTCGTACGCCTTCGAACTTTATATTTTATGCCCACTGCTCAAACTGTGACTGTGCTTTTTGCCATATCATGGGTCACCAAAGCGACGATTCTCGGGTTGGAGGCAACAGAGAAGAGGTCTTTGCTCAAAAAGGCATACGAAAACAGCCCGATTGAGTCGACCAGTGGCGTTCTGAATCGCGCTATATTTTGGTGGCTGAATGAACTACTTTGGCGCGGGTCAAAAGATATTTTGACAGTTGACAGTCTTCCTGCTCTTGACAACGACATCAGAGCTGCTTCAGATCCGTGCTCTCTCCTCGAAAGATGGGACAAAGGTGAGCTTTCGAGATACAGGTTTCTTTTGTCATACGATGAGTTGATCGAGATTCCTAGCCAACAAATATCATCAAAATTCACTGTTATGGACCTTCGTATCTCACTACAAATGGGCTTTTTTCGAGGGTGTTTTACCCCGGCTTGCATATACGGGATTTTGCTTTGCGCAGCCATTTCTCGTCGAGCGCGTACTCAATTTTATGACCGAACCAGAACATGCTAACTCCACCAACTATGGCTACGGGCTCATTGGCGCCTACGCCATTGTGTATCTGGGCATCGCCGTATGTAAAATTTCATGGCTTGATGGAAACTCTACTAATTCTAGTACCACCTATAGATCTCATATGCTGCTTACGAGCACAAGACATGCCGTGTTATTACTATGGTTCGAGGAAGTTTAGTCACGCTCATCTTCAACAAAACTCTGCGGATGAGCACTACGGCTATTTCGGATACCGCTGCCATCACGTTGATGAGTACGGATATCGAACGAATCGGAAGCGGTCTTAGAGAGATGCACGAGTTATACTCAAACTTCACAGAGGTTGCATTGGCCTTGTGGCTGCTCGCACGACTGCTGAATGTAGCGACAATCGCTCCTACCGTGGTCGTTAGCGGTACGTCCTTGTGATATTCTCTTTTGGAAGACCTTTTGGCTAACTTGGGCATGAACCAGTATGTTTGGCTGCAGGTGTCCCGCTGGCAGTCGCTTGTGGGAAAGCACAAGGCATATGGCTGGAGGCTGTCGAGGAGCGGGTGACTGTTACCTCAAAAGTTCTCGGGGTCATGAAAAGCATCAAGATGACAGGCTTGACAGAAACTATCTCCAGCAGTCTTCGGGATTTGCGATCTGCGGAAATCCATGCTTCGTTTCCATTTCGACTCTACGAAACATTAGGGATTACGCTGGGTATGTTCAGCCCTAGCTGTGATACTATAGAAATTCGCTAATTATATAGGGTATGCCTCTTCGTCCTTGGCCCCGGTGTTTGGATTTGGTGTTTATATTCTTCTTGCGCGAGCAAATGACACAGCTACACTGACAAACGGTCTGGCCTTTTCCGCGCTGACACTCTTTTCGCTACTGGATCAACCCATGGGCTCTATTGTGAATGGCTCAGAAGATCTGATGGCGGTGGTCAATTGCTTTCAGCGGATTCAAAAGCACTTGGTGGAAACGGAAAGAGTTGACTATCGACTAAAGCACGATACTCGAGGCTCCCAATCAGCGCAAAGTGCTAGTAGAGCGCCCCTGATTGAAACTGATTACTCGGCCTGGGAACATTACATCGAATCTTGTGCTATCATTCGAAACGTTTCTGCAGCTTGGTCAATCGACACTGAACCGGTGCTGAAAGGCCTGAATGTTGACATCCAAGAGTCCAAGATTACAATGATTGTTGGGCCTGTTGGCAGTGGCAAGTCTACTTTCTTGAAGACACTCATGGGGGAGATCCCAGAATGTTCTGGCTCGATCTCTACCAGCTTTAATCATGCCGCATATTGTAGTCAGTCGCCATGGATTACATTCGGGACGATCCAAGAAAATATTGTTGGTGCATCGCCATGGGATCGACCCTGGTACGACCAGGTCAACAAGTCGTGCGCTTTACAAGCCGATTTCCAACAACTTCCAGCGGGGGATCAGACCAAAGTCGGCGTTTCCGGTTCTCGACTCAGTGGCGGACAGCAAATACGTGTGGTATGTCACTTTAACCCTGTGGATGAGAAAACTTGAAATAACAAATACTTCTCTAGGCGCTTGCGCGAGCTCTTTACTCGAAAGAGCCGGTTCTTGTTTTAGATGACGCCCTTACAGGTCTTGACGGAGAAACCGAGAAGATAATCCTGGAGAACTTGTTTGCTGAACATGGTTCCCTCAAACGTTCTCGGCAGACAGTAATTATGGCAACAAACTCAGGTCCGTATACGCCCTATATCTGTGCAAGCCATTCAATAAGCTGATTATCACAGCGCATCATCTTCTCTACGCCGATAACGTCATCGCGCTGGATAAGGATGGGAGAATCACCCAGCATGGGTCGTATAGTGATCTCGTGGGTTCCGACGGCTATATTGGAATGCTTTCCGATAATATTCACCCAGTCGACACCGCCCGAGCCCCCGATATTGTATTGGACGACGAAACATTGCGGGAATTGAACTTGGATGACCAACATACAGATTTAAGTCGACGAACTGGCGACTGGACTGTCTATCGGTTTTATTTTCAGAACATCGGCTGGCCTCTTTTGTCGGTCTTCCTTGCATGCTGTGTTCTCTTTATTCTCGGCCTCAGCTTTCCTCGTAAGCTTCCACAAACCTGCCTACACATCTGATTCCACACGTTGCTAACAGTCTACACAGAAATCTGGCTGCAGTGGTGGACTAGTGCCAATGAACAGCACCCCAACGAACATGTTTATTATTGGTTGGGTGTATACGCTGCACTTAGCTTCTTCTCACTTCTAACTACCTTTATTGGAACTTGGTATAATTCCAACATTCTCTTCAATCAGGTTTCCTTCGATGACTAATTTGTATAGGATCCTCATCATGATCATACAGCCCCGAACAGCCCGTCGGTTCCACGAAATTCTCTTGCGTACTACAACGGGGTAAGAATGGACAAGCAATAGTTGCCAGGCGTTACTTTTTCTGACCTTCAATTTAGAGCTACAACCTCTTTTCTTACCTCTACGGATATCGGAAACACCACAAACAGGTCAGCATGTTATCCTTTCCTAATATGTGGTCATTTTATTGATCCGGTTTCTTGCTTGCAGATTTAGCCAAGACCTCGAACTCATTGACGACGAGCTTCCTTCGGCCTTGGAGCTAACTGTCAATGCTGCACTAAGCTGTGTGATAGAAGGATTTCTAGTCTTTGTTGGCTCTTCTTATGTCACGGCAGCAGTGATTCCAGTCTGCGTCTTGGTGGTATACTACGTGGCAAAGTTCTACGTCCAGACCTCTCGCCAAATGCGTCTGCTAGACATTGAAGCCAAAGCACCTTTATTCTCACAATTTTTAGAAGTCCTCAACGGTCTCTCCAGCATTCGAGCCTATGGCTGGACTGAGGATTACCACCGGCGTAATCAAATTGCCCTTGACGCTTCCCAACGCCCTTTCTATTTACTTTATTGCATTCAGCGCTGGATTGGTCTTGTGCTAGACTTGATAGTGGCTGGTATTGCGGTTGTTGTTATTGCTGTCGCAATCTCGATGAAGGGTAGCCCTTCCATGAATTTGTTGGGTATCGCGTTATTCAACATTGTCAACTTCAGCGGCACCCTTCAGATGCTTGTTACAGACTGGATTGGATTAGAGACCTCCATTGGGGCCGTTGCTAGAATTCGCTCATACGTGCGACAAGTCGCTACTGAGGATTTAGATTCCGAAACAGAGGCCGTCCCCGAGGACTGGCCTCGGAAGGGTGAGATTGATATAGCTGGCCTTTCAGCGTCTTACGAGTAAGCTCTTGCGAATTTCTTGCGTTCCTTCGGATATATGCTGATCAGTCTTTCAGTGCCGCTTTAGAGCCTGTTCTTACTGGGATTGATCTCAGTATTCATCCCGGTGAAAAGATTGCTCTCTGTGGCAGGACTGGCAGGTTTGTGTTGTCCCAGATCAGGAATTCGTTGCGTCCACACTCACTGGTTTACATTTTAGTGGGAAATCCTCCCTTGTTTCGGCAATTCTGCGAATACTGGAACTGAATAGCGGCACAATTCTCATCGATGGCATAGACATTTCAAAAGTCTCCAGGTCACAGGTTCGGTCCAGAATTAACACTATTCCACAACAACCCTTTTTTCTCCATGGCACAGTGCGGCTAAACGCCAACCCCGAGGGAAATGCAACTGATGAAACAATCATTGAATCCCTACAAGCAGTCAATCTATGGTCTCATATTCAACTCAAAGGAGGGCTGGATATCGATATGTCCGATGATTTACTATCTCATGGGCAGCAGCAGCTTTTCTGCCTTGCAAGAGCACTTTGCAAGTCCAGCAACATAGTCATTATGGACGAGGCCACTAGCAGGTATGTGGAAAAGCAACGCATATACGAACTTTTGTTAAGAGATCTTGCAGTGTGGACTCGGAAACAGATGCGCTCATGCAAACCGTCATTCGGACGCACTTCAAGAATCAAACTGTCATCGCTATTGTGCACAAGCTGCATACAATTCTGGACTTTGACAAAGTTGCTCTCCTAGAAAACGGAAAAATTGTGGAGTTTGATACACCCAAGGCGCTTTTGTCAAAAGAGGGATCAGCGTTTAGAACTTTGGTGGAGACTTTTCACGACAGTTCCAAAGAATAGACAGGGAATAGCCCTTTGCGCGTGGTTTGAGACCAGAGATACTCTCACAAGGGTTTAAACCAAAAACAACCGAGTTATAGATCAATGAAAATAGTGAGCCGCTTATGCAGCCCTATCAAGTCTTTTTTTTCTATATGTTTCTAGATAGTTTTCCAAAGGTCTTTTTCTATACAGTTTCCCCTCCTTCTCAGTCTTATGGCTAGATCGTCGAAAATGGCGGGGAAAGCCTGTAAGGAAGATATAGTGGTTTAGCAGTCGAATAGGCAGGTCAAAAGACAGAAGAAAAAAATACTTGGGAAAAGAGGCTGGATATACCTATGTACATACTCATCTTTGAATGATCGTTTCAGGGCTCGGGGAACAGCTCGTACATGGCCGCTATACCAAGAGCCAATACCCCAAGAGTCAAAAGCATCAAACAACTTGACCATTTAGGCTGAACCCCAAATGCAGTAAGCATATCCAGCCCACAGCCACGACCAATCTCCATTAAGAACGGGTTAAGCTCATACAATTTCTCAAGCGTGATTTCAGCGCTACGGGAGTCCGACTATGATAATAAGCATACGGACGATTTGGCATTTTGTAAACTATCTGCACGAAGAGGACTTGGCAACGGAGCAAACATACACGGGAGCTCAGCGGGTCAGTTGACGAGATATCGCGGAGGACGGATTCACCATGTCAAATATCCTATGATATCACCGAGATAACCCCGCACTTGAGCAAGCGAAATACAAAGCAAGAGCCGTCTCCTTCTCCAGCTTCACCACTATACCATGTCTTATAAACTCACCAGAGAAGACGTCACATGGGGCGTTGAGGAGTCTGCGGCCATTCGGGCTGCCGGTAATCCCAATCCAGCCGTCCTTCGTGCTCTGTTGGATTACCATAAAAGAAAACTTCGTGAACTAGCAGGGTGCTCTCCCAATGCAAATATCAGTGGCAGCAACATGGGCACCTACGAATCTCCGCTCACGGCTGCCATTCGCGTGAAGTCATCAGAAAATGTTCGGATGCTTCTGGCCCGTGGTGCGGATCCCACAGGCATCCACATTTGGGATTTATCTGACTACTCTGCGAGGTTCATGCGTGGTCGAGATGCCAAAGTCGATGTCTCGAGTTTTGGCCCGTGCCCTTCAAGACTGCACATTCTAGAAGTCGCAGAGAGCAAGGGAATCACCGAGCAGACACAGCCGTTGACACAGGCCGAACTGGATGAGCGGCGCACCAGCTTTCCACGATTTTGGACTGAGCCAAATGTCCCAGGTCAGCGACTGAGGATGAACAAAGGCAACACAGCTTTAGAAGTGGCTGCTAGCCTGGGCTTTGAGGATCTCTTCGCGCTGGTTCGTGAAGCGGGGGCAGATGAGTCTGCCTGGATCAGTGCTTCCGGCCAAGCCAACTTCGATGATACTAAGCCGTCATCACTAAGCATCACATCTCCTGTCCACGAAGCCATCGAACATGGTCAACATGCTATGCTTGAAAGGCTACTCAATACATATCACTATTCTCCCAATTATCGGGCAATGGCAGCTCCCACAATTGCCTTCCCGCCGCTTTCTTTTGCACTGGGTCGATGCGATCCAAATGACCACAATATACGGGCCTGTATCAAACATCTTCTCGCACATCCGGATATAGACTTAAATCTCCGCACTCCTATCTTCGAAATTCATCCACTTCATTTGGCAGTTGCTCGCCATGACCCTGGACTCCTATCCTTTCTCCCTATGCCACTCTCCAGCGCAGGCACGACGGCTTTGGGTCATACATTGCTTCACATCGCCTCACTCCCACTTACCTCAATGTCAATGAACCGAGAAATCCCTGATGCCGTGCGAAGTGTTCACTGCGCCCGCACCCTAGATTCTAGGTGGCTTCCGCATTCACGACCCAGCCCGCTGCACTTGGAAACAACAGAAAGAGCCGCGATCCAAGTGCCATTCCGTCCTATCAATCCACCGACACCATTGGCTCCTGCTGAGCGGGATGCACAACTCAGCACTCTTCGCGTGCTTGTCGACGCGAGGATCGATGTACGCGCCCAGGATGTGGATGGAAACACTGCATTACATTATCTTGCTACTGCCTTAAATGGTGATTCCAGAGCCATGCAACTATTGCGGGAGATGGAAGGGGGCGAAGAGGTCTACAATAATTACAAGAATCGGGAGGACCTGACGCCCCGTGCCCTGTGGGAAGCTTGCAATGAAGCGTGATAAGTGCAACAGAAATTTGTGGGAGAACCTCACGGAATGGCAAAGATCTTTTGTTATTATACCTAGCTATCGGTGCTAAGGACGGGGGATCACATGCTGACTAGATGCCGTCTGTATGACACGCTCCAGTCATAACATCTTCTCGCTTTGACTTCAGCTGCCCTAGCGAAGTTGAGAGCTCCGTTTCAGACCCATGGTACCACCCTTTTGTGGCCGGTTTGAGGATCGAAACGCGCAGCATGGGCGAAAATCTTGGCCAGCAGAGAGACAATCGCCTGCGGACTATGCACCCAGTCGTAAGACTGTCTTGCCCACTAGCAAATGTTTTAGTAGTATTATAACAAGTTCCACGAAGATTTCTCACCTCTCCATTCGGTCGAATGCTGAGGAAGATCCATTCGAAACTGTCCGTCGTAATTCCATAAACTGATGTATCTGGAATCTTGGCTTGCTTCCTCGTTTCGTGAATGATGGCTGTTCGTTCATATTAGCACTAACCCGCGTACAATATAAATCAAAATCACTTACCCATATATGCCAGGCATTGATACACCCCAAAGTGTAACAGATCCCTTGTTACCATTTTAACCATTACCATATTGGTCGGATTGTCATTAGGCATGCCATACCAAAGCGAGTAGTCAACGATGCCAGAAAGTCTCACTCGCTGTCTACCGCTTTTCCAAACGAATTTCATCTCGCGTGCGGCTTGCAGGTGAACAGACTCCAGTGAGGCGGAGGCTGATGCAATGGAGCTGCGGGGCTTTGCAGCAAACTCGCGCTTTACCTTAGCTAGTACTGTCAGGATAACCACATCAATGCGAGATCGTATCAACGCCTTGTTTGGGGGTGAGCGACCGGCTGCGATGCTATAGTCTGCGAGGATATAGTCTATACAAGTTAGTGTAAGCAATGTTTATATCAATAACCGAACTTACTCAGGTCAGGGAGGGAGACCTTTTCGGTCTCGCTGGGAGAAAGTTCGAACTCGGTGGGCGGACACTGAGTGAGGTTAAAGTGATACGGAATTTCAGTCGAGTCGAGGTCGGTAATGGGGATTGCAGGCATCTGTTTCAATTTCTTGCGCCTAGCACGTAGTCTGTTTTTGAGAGTTCTGTGCGCCTTTCGAGACTCAACGATATTCTCCATGGCTAGGGGGGAAAAGGAGTTCAATGAGAGGTGAAAGGAAGAAGAAGATGTAAGTTGGGTAGGAAAGATACCAAGAGGTCTGAAATATGACTCTGCGCTTCCTTTAAAGGTTTAGTACCTCAGTATCCATGGGTCTATTACTAGTTACTAGTATGTCTTCACATGTTTTTAATTGGAATTCTTTCCAGATGTCTTTCAGGTATATTTCAGATACTCTCAGATGGCTTTTGATGTCTCTTCAGATATTTCCTTAAATATATTTTTAGATGCCTTTCCTTCTCAGTCTTATAGCAAAAAGAGCACATATGTAGAATGTAAGGGACATGGACTTTGGAAGTCTATCCGGTTCTGGCTTGCAAGGTTTCAACGTTCCAAGGTCGCCAGCCCCGTCTCTAGAAAGGGGAAAAGTACATGCAACCGCTCCCAGTGTACTCTCTTCCCTGAACCTTCTCTTCTTCATCTCACAAAGTTATTCTATCATCGTGGTATTCAGTAGTCCTAAATATCTATTTCTCAATCACTCAACTTCATTCAGCTTTGCTTTCTTCAAGTCATTTGACAACACTCTACTCAATTCATTTACAATGATTGAAGAAGATTGTGCAACGATCAAGACGACTAAGGGACACAAACACGTAGTGGAGTCCTTTGGCCTCTCGCCTACTAGGTGGTGGAATAAGAAGCAACTCAACGCAAGAAACACCTGGACCATCCCGGATCACCTCGGTGAGTTTCAGCTAACCATCCATCTGTTTTGGATATTGCTTGCTAACAACTGATTAGCGTGCTTGTGGGACGATCTTGAGCTAGCGGCTTCGGAGTGTAGTACACATCCGCTGTTCCGAGTGAGAGTAGAGTCACTTCTCCTCGCGCTGCTCGCAGACAGTATTAAGAAAGAGTCACTTGATCCCCATGGGGCCCTGACATTGCCCCACTGGAGCTTTCAGAAGCGGATACTCACGCGAGATATGAAAGACGACAAAACTCCAGCTCCAGAGGATATCATTGACTACGTTTTGTGGTATGGTCACTGCTGGGAGCTGGAATCAAATATGATCGTTATGAAGTCTGACAGTCCGGTACCTCGGAGCTGGACTCTGCTTCAAAATATGTCGGGTATTCACCATGCTCGTAAGCTCGCGGGAAGGGACGCAGTTATCTACGGTGTTATAACTGACGGGTCAAAATGGGTATTCATACACCTGACCAATCAAAGTCGGGTAGGTAACATTGGAAACCCTGGGCTACGGGCGTGCTTGAGGGAAGTGTGGCCAAGCTTTTGACTAACATCTTTTTTAGTATACGATTAAGGTATTCTCCTGGGACAACAAGCGAGATCAGATCATTGGCCAGGTCCAGAATATAATCGACCAGGCAGTTGCTCGTCATAGAAAGATACTGTCACGCCCGTCTCTGCCGACGCCTACTGTTCATCAAATTAGTCACTGTCAGATCAGAGAGCTGCCTGCTCCATCCGCTGGCTCAGATGACGAGAGTGACCGCGTATCTGAGCGGAATGCCTACCATACGGCTACAGTTGAGGAGAGAGCCTATAATGATGAGGAGGGACCCCTTTGGTGGTAAATTGCTGGAAACTCATGTTTTGTACCTATGTGCGGCGGGTATGTCGGACAATGGAATGTTTGAAATCTTTCGTAGTCCCGTGGTCTAGCAATCGACTCTTACAGTCCTTTTCCTTTCCTCCATTTTTTCACGGTACCAGACTTTCTAATACAATGGTATTGCTTCATGCCTTTTATCTTACGTACTATCCTACAGAATATGAGTAGGGATAAATCCAACTTAACAACTCGGTTTCTTTCCGAAATTTAAACCCAATTGCAAAGAGTGATGTCGTGTTCCATTTAAGCCATTCGGATTGAACGCAAGCTCTGGAAGAGCAGGACGAAGGACCATGCTACGGCTTTTTCGGCTTTCCTAGAGGCAGCGGTTGTCTCTGACAGCAAACTCAAGTTAGACATATGGAACAATGGCCATTGTGCTCTGTCGCCTTCGGATCTTACACTTAAATTCACACACAAGTCCCTGCTTTCTTCCTTGGAAGGATTAGAATACCTGCGCCTCTGTATCTGTGTCTCGAAAGTACAGTCAGGTAATTCACACTCGGATATCTCATCGATATTCCTATAATGGTTCCACTGAGTTTTAAGATCCTAACATTCACACAATGGGACCGGAACGGTGTAATGAGCCCTCATTATTCCATCGGCCTCTTCCACCGTATCAACCTTTCCGTAGTAGAACTTAATCTTTATTGGATTGAAATCACCAGCGATACGGAAGGATATTGGCTTCGACGCTGAGCGAGCTGCTGGAGCTGGTGTTTTCTTCAGACAGAGCCACTGCGGGCACCATAGATGTGCCAGTATAGCTTGCCAGGTGAAATTCTATACGATAATTTGATCTGTAGATGTATGGAACTGTCAGTTTTGGAATTGCTACGATAGTCACAGATCTAAGTGAATCTAAACTGTAAGCACAACCTTCCCTCGACCATCAAACCTCCCATTAGCATAATCATATGCCTCCTGCACACGGTCAATTCCAAAACTAGCAGCGACAAACGACCGTAACTCCCCCCTCGCCGTCAACTCACTCAGCGCGCGCAAAACCTCCCCACTCCCCTCAACAATAAAAAACAACGCCTTAATCCCATCCCTGCTCAACCCACGCTCTGCATGAGCCTCGACAAAATCAAAGCTCGCCGAATCAACAGATATCAAAACACCTCCCTCCTTCACAAACCCCCAACACCTGTCCAGCACCTCCCCACCAACCGAATCAACAACAACATCAAACCGACCTTCTTGACCCTCCAATTCCGCATACTCAACAACCTCGTCAGCCCCCAACTCCATCAAGAACTCCCCATTCCTTACAACAGACCCACTAGCCGCAACAACATGCATCCCAGCACGCGCAGCAAGCTGCACGAGGAAAATCCCAACCCCACCCACAGCACCAGTAACAAGCACACGTTTTTCCAACTGACGAGCATACTGATAATCCTGCTCCTGACGATGCTGTGCCTCCGTCTGCGCACCCCCGCCCAAATCCGGAAGCGGAAGGCCCGCATGAACAAACAGCGCCTCGTACGCCGTCTGCGCGCTAAGCGGTAATGCCGCCGCCTCTTCCCACCCAAGACCCGCTGGTTTGGGTGCGACTTCGTCGGTCGTGACGAGCGCGTACGACGCCCATGTTGAGCCCCGGTCTGTAGAAGTCATTCCGAAGACGGCAGTGCCGGGTTTGAGGGCTGTTGTTGAACCCGGGGAGACTGATGCTACTGTGCCTGAGAAGTCGTGGCCCGGGATTGTGTACGGTTGCTGGTATGTCTCGGGCCATGTGAGCATGTCACGGATTACGGTTGTTGCTTTGATCTGAATTAGGAGCTGGTTTGGGGCTGTGGGAGTTGGGATGGGGATTTTGTCGTTGTGGAGGGCTGTTGTTGGAGCGGGGTTGGTTGGGGAATAGGGTGTTGAGGAGGGTGGTGCTGGGTGGACACGGATGGCTTGCATTTTATGGGTTTGTCGCTGGATAACTTGTGTTAGAGATAGGTTTGACAGTCAGATTGAATGGATATTTGGCTTTTTATGTCCGAGTCGAAGTATGGCTCTGTAAATAGGCTATTGTCTAACGGGTATAGCCGACAGATCACGACGTCGGGTGCACAATTTTATGTTTCTTTGAACGGGTTGGATAAAAAATATTAATTGGTTTCATTAACTATGAAATTAGTCACAGGGGGCATGCCTTGAGGAAAAGAAAAAGAACTATGTTCAAAAAACGCAAATGCTGGCTGTACAACCTCAAGAAAATGACTCATGCGGACATGTGGATCCTCCTGTTTTCATTCCAAGAAAAGGGAACATTTACTCAACCGAGGGCAAGTCAGCCGAGAGAGGCAACTTGCGGGATGAGTTGCCGACATACACCTTCTTCTGTGCGTCCGAAATCACCCAGTTCTGGGAGGCAACGTCCCAGTTGGAGACATCCCGGCGGGTCAGAGTTGTAGTCCACTGGAGGCTCTGGCCAGGGGCAACGGTGACTCGGTCAAACTGACGCAGCACCTTTGAGGGGTCATCATTGCCGCCGAGGGAGACGTACAGCTGGGGAACCTCGTCACCAGTCACGGAGCCGGTGTTGGTGATAGTAGCGGTCACCTGGTAGAGGTCTTCAAACAGACCAGGGTTGCCGCCGGAGCTGCCGCTAGAGGGGAGAAGGTCCTGGGGGGAACCATCGGTAGCACCCTCAGGGAGGTAGTCCTTGGAGTCCATGCCGTAGTCAGGATCACCGGACGAGGCACGCAGGTCGGTGGAGTTCAACCACGGGTAAAGGTACTGGCGGACCCGTTTAATTCCCTCAGGGAACAGGTTATCCGAGGCTGTGCCAGCTTCGCCAAGAACGGGGGCCTTTTGGCTCTTTCCACTGGTCGCCTTGTATTCGCGATTCTGGGATGAGGCAAGAGGGGTGACCTTCAGGTCTGAGAAGGCAAAGTTGGTGTAGCTCAGGCCGTAACCGAACTCGTAAATGGGCTCTATGTTGTCCTTGTCGAAACGGCGATAGTCAATGAAGACACCATCCTCGAAGTTATCTTGAGGAGCATCGGCGCCGTTGTTGGGCACTGTGACGAGAGGATGGCCGTAGTCCTGGCGAGTCTTACCCCAGGTGAATGGAGTTTTCCCGCCGGGGTTGATGCGACCATATAGTACGTCCACCAAGCTGCGACCGCTCTCCTGGCCTGGCAAGCCAGCCCAGACAATGGCGGTAATGTTGTCATTGTCATACCAATCGCTAATCAGAACAGCGGATGTGCTGTGGATCACGACGATAGTGTTGTTGCAGTGTTGACTAGCAGTCTTGATCACCTCTTCGCCATTCTTCCAGAGAGTCAGGTTCTTGCGGTCACCCTCGTTGCCGTCAACGTTGATGAACCCCTCGCCAGAGTCGGCGTTCACGAAAACCAGGGCGACGTCAGCCTGGGAGGCAAGGGCGGCCATCTGGGTGAGGGCCCAGTTATCAGTCAGAGCGAAGACGTTGGTCTGCCCGTTGCCGTGTTCCAGGACTTCGTTTTGGATGGCTTGCTCGGGTGTAATCAGGTAAGGGTAGTTGGCAGTTCCACTACCCCAGCCCATGGCCAAAGTTCCGTTGTCACAGCCGCGGTCGTCGCAGCCATTGGCGCCATAGGCATTAGAGCCTGCGTCCTCTCCCAGAATGCCGATGAACTTCTCATTGTGCGTAAGGGGCAGTGCGCCACCCTTGTTCTTGAGCAGGACAGTGCTATCGGAGCCAATCTTGCGAATGATCTGGGCATGGTCACGCTGGACATTTACCCTCTCGTTGACCTTACCCCAGTCCTCACTGACCATGGCGTGCTGGAAGTTGTACTCATCACGGGTCCAGGAGCTGAAGTTGGGAGGAGTGCGGAAGCGGTCACGTCCAACCTTGTAGTAAGCAGACATTATGCGGACGGCCATATCATCGACGCGCCATTCGGGCACGGTACCGTTCAAAACGGAGATGGTCAGGTTGGTTCCCCAGTAGGAGTAAGGGCTACCAAGAATGACGTCACCGGGCATAGACATATCCAGACCGGCCAGAGCAGATTCGACACCGCTGTGATGCGCACCCCAGTCGCTCATAACAAAGCCTTGGAAGCCCAGCTCGCCCTTGAGCAGTTTATTGAGGGAGTAGCTGTTTGCGCAGCCGTAGCTGTTGTTGATTTGGTTGTAGGAGCACATGACAGAGCCAACACCAGCACGGATGGAGTCCACGAAGGGCCAGAGGTACAATTCGTGCATAGTTTTGTCATCAATGTTTGAGCTCAAGCTCTGGGAGATGTTGTAACCGTATCCCTGAGCCTCGCCGGATTGACGGAAGTGCTCCTGTTCATTTCCAATGAAGTGCTTAGCACAAGCAATGACACCGGCATCCTGCATACCCTTGATGGTTTCGGCCATCATCACACCAGTCAAAACGGGGTCAGGCGAGAAGCCTTCCCAGTTACGACCGCCGTCGGGGAACTTGCCCAGAGGGCCAGCAACAGGACCCAATTGCACATCCACACCTTTGTCGCGGTGCTCCTCGCCCATTGCCATACCACGCTGGTAAGCAAGTCGCTTGTCCCATGCTGCGGCAACATTGACACCGGAGGGGAATGCAGAGTTGTAATCACCTGTTCGAGTTCCATTAGTTAACTGCACTGCCAAGCTTATTCCGGATGGGCAGTTTTACTAAAGCGCACACCCAATGGTGCATCCTGCATACACATTCCCCACATGCCAAGTCGGGGAATGCCACCGGTCTCACCAACACATCGCTCTTGCATCCAGCCAGCACCGGTCGTCAAGTTGACTTTCTCGGCCAGTGTCAAGTTAGAGACAAACTCGACGGCGCGTGTGTATGCTTCAGACCAGTCGCCCTCGCCAGTCATCCATGGGGAGGGATAGTATGGAGGAGAATAGGCCAGTGACTGTTTTGACGCGACTTGGTTAGCAGCGATATTATTAAACGCCTTGAATTGGACTCACATTCGCATTGGCCACCGAAGCCGTCAAGGCGGCCACCTCAAACCACGCGAACTTCATTGCTGTGAAAATGCTGGAAAGGATTTCACAGAAACAGCAGAAAAAGAGCTGTTGAAAGAAAGCGGAAGGAACGAGTCACAGATCTGGGGGAGACTGGCTTAAATATTCGGATGCTTCCTGCTCACAGGGGCTGTAATAGCGTGCATGTACACTATTTTCTCCACAAAATGAAATCGAAAAATGGAGAAAAAGATCGACGATCCTTCAAAAGTATGCACTATCCCACTCATCACGTTACATCGTGCTCTATGATTGGCTATAGCTGATTCTTACTCTAAAGTTAGAGACTCATCCTTGAAAGGGGACACAAGGTAATTCCGTACAGTTGTGGCTGGCAGAGAAGGAGAAGCACAGGGTGAGAAGTCAATCCCCCTTTCCCGAGGATGTCCTAGAATCACTGGGCAGTATTACCCAGCCACTCCTTCTCCATCACACAATACTCACTCCACCTAGGCAGGGCTATTGATTCCCCTGTAATCCATCGCCTTGCTTCAATTCCGTATACGAGAACGGCTAAACGTCGGCATCTCACGCTGTAACTACCGTACCACCGCGCTCGTGCCTCTTCCCCGCTACTTCTAATTCTCCGTGGCGTACGGAGTATTAAACAACAGACGATCTTTATTTTACCAGTGTTCAACTTCTTAACTTCTTATGTTGTGGTGGTATATATACAGAGTACAACTACACATCCATGGATATAGCATCAGCTATCCCAACCATGATGTGGCAAATGGCCTCACCTGATCAGGTGAGAGTGATCAATTGAATACATATGTATACAAGGTGACTTCCAAGATTCTAATCTGACCTGACCAGTTTCTCACGTTCAGCAGATCACCGCTCGTCCTGCCGAATGGAGAAACCTCCGTGAGTGTGGGGAAGCAGACCTGGGCCATTGGCTGTCTCCAAGCATCCTATTACAAAATATCCCAGGCAAGTGCGACCGGCTTCAGGACAATACATACGTTATGCTTATGCTTTGCTCTAACAGAACTGCTTTGTCCATCGATCAAACGTTCTTTGTCCACAACGGGCTGCGCCATCCGCGCAGCTAAGCGTTTTCGCTGCCGTGGGAACCGAGTGCGGGAGTGTGGGGCTCCAGACTCAGCAAATGCCGACTCGAGTGCCCCAGTTTCTGACGGGTTGCGCGATTAATCGTGAGTTGTTTATCTCTGCTATTTCTTGACCAAACGTTACATCCGGCTGCTCGGATCGTGAGCCTCCTTGATGGAGTGCCAACGCGGTAACTCAGTATCGGACTAATGAAACCTTGGCCGAGTCGGCGCATTTTCGATCGGGCCAGTATTACTTTGGGGGCGTCGATACTACCTACGTTTTAGTGTTCAGTAATGATTGCCCAATGGAACTTCTAAGGCTCGTGTGCTGCTTCTCAGTCCCCCCAAAATGCGCCCCCACACTTATGCCCCGGCATCGGACGAAATCCCGTATGTTCGGTCTCTCGGCTTAGGCTAAACTGCCAGTCTAAGCCCGAACGCACTGTCACATTTCCTCGGCGGTTTCCAATTCATGCAGGCCTCAAACCCCGACGGCTAAATACTGATCTATATTCTCCGGCCCAAGAGAAAGTCGGACTATTTCAAAACTCTACTGCCCGCAATACGGGGAATTCTATGGGGAACACGCTGATCCCTCACGGAATGCACCGCCAAGCAGTCATAATTCCTCTTTTTACGGCTAATCGTCGGTGTTACGGCTTAATATTGCTGGTTCCAAAGCTTCTGCCGGTTGGAGATTCGGCAGTCCGAGGGCTCGTGCGGGTATCATTTAGTTTGCGGGATATTAGCGTTACGGGCTTGTGCTTTTTAAGTAGATTCTATTTTAGCAGTGTAATTCTCATTGATTCAGCAGGTATTTGTGGCCTGGGATGCTACATCAAAAAATATAAGACGCAGTTTCGTCAGTGGCATAGCGAGTGCCATGGCTATGGGTTATGCTCTAGCTCGCCAACGTACGTCTCGTTCTCAATCTCGCACTCAGACCTGCAACTGGGTATTGTTGCCATTTTACCGTCTGGGCGTGAGGTCGGGCCAGAAAAATATCCTGCACAGGCTTGGTGGTATAGAGTGGTCCCATACGTTGGGCGGGAATTTTGGACATAAGACCGTCCAATTCCGGTCTGAGGCCGACGAGCCGTGCTGCAGGACAAAGCAGTTGTTCTAGGAGTCGTTGCCGGGATCTGGACAGAACTTGTTCTCACTGCTGCAGATGACAAAATGACAGTGTCGAAAGCGATTCTTGGTAACAACTGTAGTCCCCATCCTCATCGCCTCGTTCAGATTCAAAGACAAAGCTGGAACTAGCAGGTTCATTCAAATACTAATGTCCCAAATGGCTGTGGAAGCTTAACCAACGCTAAAGTCAAACATCACTGCTGATATCGTCTAGCACTTGGAACAGAATGTGATTTTGAACTCTGCAGCCTGTGCCATTTGCACCTGCTCGGAACCCAGACCAAATTCTTCGTCGAATCTCATCGACATCAACTCCTTTGGTGTTGTATTGGTTGATCATTTCTTCTGCAATGGCACACAGCGTCGAATTGAGCACATCTTCATCAGATACCGTTTCCCGGTTCTGTCTGTCGGATCGGCATCCACACAAAGCCGGATCTTCTTCTTGTGGCGCTTGTTGTGGTGGCTCATCTGTTTGCTGCACCACTGTCGAGCCACATGCACCCCCGACAGCTTCTGGCTGATCTGTTTGTTGTACCATTGTCGGACCACATGCACTCCTGGCTGCTTCTGGCTGATCTGTTGGTTGCACCGCTGTCGAGGCACATGCACTACTGACTGCCGCTGGTATTTCAGTTGTCTCTGGTTCCTCTTTGTAGACGCGAGGCACTGCCATTGACAAATTCGATCTGCGAGTATCCCGACGTGCTAGGGACAGAGGATTATCTCCCCCTACGCGCTGAATGGCGGGGATAGCAACCTTCCGGTTGATGTTTGCTCCCGTATCCGCTTCCTGCAGATACTGCTGGACAGAAGCACCCGAAACTCCCAGTGATGCCAGAAGAGCTTTCAAATGCCGATTTTCAGCTTCAACCTTTTGCGTCGCAAGTCGGTGCTCAATGTCTTTTTGGTGGGCTTGTTCTTTATATACCGCTAGGCGCTGCTCTAACTCATTCACGTACTCCTGCTTCCGGGCTCGACTCTTGCGCTGGTTCTCACGAACCCGTGCGAGTCGCTCCGCATTCTTCTATGCCAGTTAGATTTCATGTGTTGGCTCCAACTACGTAAACAGACGTGACTGACCTTCTGGTCTTTCATTGAATCCATCGGTTGCTGACCCAGTGTAGAGCATGACTGAGTTCCCTATCAGTCTAACTTGTCATACGAAACACTCATTGGACTGAGTTGTGGTATGACAGGTGTGGTAGACAGTTTGACATTGCCTCCTTAAATTTTGAGTTCGGAGAAAATCGCTTTGTTGCCTGATTTTTATGGCTGCTACTTCACGGTCACGTGGACCATTCTCACCGAATTATGTAGCATTATTCGGTTTCGAGCAACATTATTTGAATACATATTAAATCCTCCTTAATTATTCATAAGTCAATACATACATATAGGTAGTCGTGTGCTTGACACATAATATTCCTTGTAGCAGGAAGAATGCTCCGATTACAACAGTAAAAGCACTGGAGAGTAGTGGGCGTAGAGACCCCACTATGTCCCCAAGACTCGAGTCTGAAAGGATTCACAGGATCTCTCCAACATTTGGCAGTCAGTTTTCCAACTCAGCTCCACACGAAAGCGAAAGCGAGAGGCAAAATAGCCATCGGATGCAGATGGCAAACGATCAGCCTCGACGTCATTAGCCGTCAGTCGCGCCTGAGCTGTAACCCTTGGCATTCTTTCTCTGCGACTCGTAGTTTCTACCTGGACCCTTTTTCCCTCTCACAGTAAATATCATTAGAATTGCATTGGAATCTCTCATACTCACATTTACTATCCCAGACCCTTCCATAATGGTCTCCACTCGACACCATCCCCGCGAATTTCCCTCTCCTGAGGCCGCGAAAGAGCTAGCCAAGTTACCTCCAGCTACCACCAGCGCCAATTCGCGCAAATGGACCCATACGCCCGCCGCTGCGTTGACAATCTGGCTCGTCTTTTCAGTTCCCTTGGTCATCTGGGACACAGGCTATGTCTTGTTGCGACCACATAGCATGCCCGGCGGAAGGCTGCACTCTCCCATCTGGACACCTTACGCGCTGTACGGAAAGGTCGACTATGTCTACGGATGGCCCGCTTTCAATGCGCATAAT
Source organism: Penicillium egyptiacum (assembly GCA_911456345.1). Classification (NCBI taxonomy): domain Eukaryota; kingdom Fungi; phylum Ascomycota; class Eurotiomycetes; order Eurotiales; family Aspergillaceae; genus Penicillium; species Penicillium egyptiacum. Next base: position 842,630 of record CAJVRC010000839.1, read on the forward strand.
GGCTTCACGGCTGCTCAGACTATGCTCAATATCCTTGAGACCATCGGTTACATCTACTACCTCTGGATTGTCTACCACTATGGATTAACGATTGGGAGAGGTGGCGCATCACAGAAGATCTCCAAGGGATTCACCTGGTTGCTGAAGGGGGATAAGGTGGTCGCTGGGCGCATTGGTGCGACCGCGCTTCTGGTTGCCTACACCGCGTCGGTCATGACCCTGAGCAAGACCATCCTTTACTGTAAGCTATATCCATTACCTGGGCTTTGTCTTTTGGGTTATAACACAAGAAATAGGGCTCAACGAGATCTTCTCTGGCTTCGAGAACATCGGCCACAACGAACCGCTCGCCCTCTTCTTGTACTGGATCCTCCCAAAGTGAGTTTTGTCTGGCGCATGACAAGACATAAAACTAATTTTCTTCAGTGGGATGTGGCTCGTCTTTCCCAGCTACAATATCTATATTCTCGGAGCCGAGATTCTGAACTCGCTCGAGCTCGCAACACCGCGCCAGAAGGTCGGACGCCCAAAATCCACCTAGGATCAATCGCGCAAACTAGCAAATAAGCCGCGTACAGAAATTCGGCATGTGCAATGATGATAGCGAGTGCTCTTGAGAAAAATCAACTCCTTTGGCCTATCTATCGGTTGGTGGTATTTAGAGACGGCTAGTTTGAGAGGGAAAAGAAAGAGTCTACCTCTGTAATGCACTCGAGATGATCAATGAATATTTTATTTTGTTGCCCACTCAATAAGCATCCCCCCAAGGCGTAGCTGCATGCTAGTCCGAGTCTTCTGTCAAGCTTCCGACGAGCCAGCTCAGATGCCAATCCGGCTGTCCTACAGTCCTAGGCGTTCGGGTCCTTCTGAGGGAGCCGGATATTATACTACGAGTATACATATGTATCCATGAATGTAGTACCGGCCTGGGGCCACTTTTGATATCCATGACTCGAGGGGAGTTGGGATGTAGGGTTGCGGCGAAGCCTCCAGATCTGACATATAACCTCAAATCGATTGCGTGTGCACTTTCCTCTGCTTGAAGGGTTTACTCTGAGCTACAGTATACTGCACTGATTCTTCATACTCCGATATAGAAAAGTTGTGGTTGGGTCTCCGTAATATCGGCGTCGCCAATGGCCCGAGTCATTTGCCAAGCCGCCATTCGCCGCTGAACCTTTCCCCATATTCGGGGCAACTTCACTTTCTCCTCAATTCCGGCTCTCCTGCCGCTTCCTCGCTCTTTAAATTTCACGCCGAATTTACTCCCCCAGGACCAACTCGCGCTCCATCTCGGAAGCGTCTTCTTTTGTTCCCGACCGTGCCGAAGGATGCTTCGGGCCTGGGTCCTGGGGTATCCGCACCCGTCATGGTCCAACGCGATTCCGACAAGTCGCCATCGAAAACCCCTGGTGTCAGTTTCGATCTAGGCCAGGAGGAGGCGGCAGCAGCTCTCGAAGACTTCGATACCCAAAGCCATGCGAGTTCCCGTGACCCCGGTAGCACACAAGCAGTCGACCCCGCGCCAGGCCCGGACAACGGCACGCTAGACCAACGAGACGACGCTGGCAATGGACCGTCCAATTTTGAACATCTAAATGACGAGGATAAACCCGCTTGGAGCGAGATGAAGACCAAGGCCGGGAAAGAGCGGAAGCGCCTGCCGCTGGCATGCATCGCATGCCGTCGCAAGAAAATCCGCTGCTCGGGCGAGAAGCCTGCCTGCAAACATTGCACGCGCTCGAGGATCCCGTGCGTGTATAAAGTTACTACGCGGAAGGCGGCGCCGCGCACGGATTATATGGCTATGCTGGACAAGCGACTGAAGAGGATGGAAGATCGCGTGATCAAAACAATACCCAAGGAGGAGACGAGGGATATGCTCTCTATTGGAAGATCGGTTGTCAAGCCTTCCGCCTCGGTTCAGCCGACAAAGGCACAGAAGAAACGAAGCGCGGAGGAGGCATTTGCGGCAGAAATGGATGAATGGACTCGTGGGGACGGGCGCCCACCACACGAGACGTTCCCTATGAATCGTGAAGCCAAATCCACCGATGGGACTGGGCTCCTTACCGAAGGAGCCGAGTTTTTACCCTCATTGGAGATTCAGGAGCATCTTGCGGAGGTGTTCTTTGATTGTGTCTATGGGCAGTCATACCTCTTATTACACAAACCCAGCTTTATGCGACGGCTTAAAGCAGGCACAATTCCCCCTGTCCTAATTCTTGCTGTCTGTGCCGTATCTGCGCGATTCTCCACACACCCTCAGCTCAACTCTGACCCGCCATTCTTACGTGGAGAAAACTGGGCTAATCCGGCTGCGGCCATCGCTCTGAGCCGGCACGACGAGCCGAACATTACCATTCTTACAGTTTTCCTACTTCTTGGTCTTCATGAGTTTGGAACTTGTCATGGTGGACGAAGTTGGTCTTTTGGAGGTCAAGCATTACGGATGGCATACGCGTTGCAGCTCCATCAGGAGCTTGATCAGGATCCATTACTCAGTCAGCAGAATGGCAATGGCTCACAGTTGAGCTTCACTGATCAAGAAATCCGGCGCCGGACTATGTGGGCATGTTACTTGATGGATCGGTATAACTCTTCCGGAAGTCAACGGCCGCCTATTGGGAATGAAAGGTTCCTACAAATACAGCTTCCTATCAAGGAACCTCACTTTCAGATGGAGATACCTGGTCCAACAGAAGATCTTGGCGGCGATATCCTTAATCCCGTACCCGAAGATGCAGGCCAATTATCTAATGCTAAAGAAAACATGGGTGTTTCAGCGTACATTATTCGCGCTATCGTCATTTGGGGGCGCATTGTTGACTACCTAAATCTAGGTGGAAAGAGAAAGGACTCGCATCCACTTTGGCATCCAGAGTCAGGATACATGCAGCTTAAGCGGCAAATTGAGGAGTTCTCTGCGTCTCTTCCGGTACCTTTTACATTCACCTACGAAAATCTTCAAATCCATGCAGCGGAGAAGATCGCCAATCAGTTCATTTTCCTCCACATCATCATACACCAAAACATGCTGTTTCTCAACCAGTTTGCCATCCCCTTGTCCCCGGGGGGTCGTCCACCAAGAGATATGCCCAAGTCCTTCCTCAGTAATGCAGGTCGAGCCGCGGTGGAAGCAGCGCATCACATTTCAGTTCTTTTTGATCGGGCTTCAGCCTATCCTCTCACTGTTCCTTTTGCTGGGTACTGCGCTTACTCAGCGAGTACAGTCCATATCTGGGGGATCTTCTCGAAGAACATCCAGCTAGAGGCACGATCAAAAGAGAACCTCCGTCATACATACCGCTATCTCAATAAAATGAAAAAGTACTGGGGCATGTTCCACTATATGGTTGAGAGTGCCAAGGATCGATATCGGCAGTTCGCTGATGCAGCTATCAAGGGTTCTGTGGCAATTCAGAATGGCGCGTCGCTAACACCCATGTTCCAATATGGCGACTGGTTTGACAAGTATCCGCATGGAGTGTCAAGGGTGCATTGGGAGGACCCCGGTACTCGACACAAAGAAACGGGCGAAGACGCTGTCATGGGCCAGAAACCCGACCTCCAGAGCGTGGAAGATTTCTTTGCCGGCCTTTCCCCTACTCCACAGCCAAGTCAACCCCGCAAATCGCGATCTCGCAAGAACAGCAAGCTATCAGATGGAGTTCCAGGCATGGACCAGACTTCACCGCCGTCAATGATGGAAGCGCCCATGGGGAACACCCCGGGCGTCCCAGGAAGTGCATTCCCACAGCCATCCATGTACCAACAATCCCGGCCAATGTCCTTCGGCCAACCACCATTCGACTTCAGTATCCCACCGGACCAATTACCGCAACTAGACCGGCAATTCGTCTACGGTTCATTTTCCGAATTCGACCCCACTTCGTTCGTCCCAAACGACCCTGCTATCCCACCGCTCAATGGGGTCGAAACACAAAATCCAGATCAAACACTCTTCACCGGCCATCTGGACCCAAGCGCCCCTGCTGGAATGGGCGAGTTCTACCAGCCCAGCGCGTGGTTCCTGCCCTTCAATCTTGACCCTGTTAGCGGTGGAAACCAACCATCACAGGCTCCGCCCCCGGCTCCCATACCTGGGGGAAGCAATCGCGGCGGCACACCATCCGGGATCCCTTCTGTAGATATGTCTGGCTTTGGGGGCGCCGGCAGCATGCCCTTAAGCGCATATGATCTTGGTTTAACTGGTTCAAACATGAAAGCCTCACGGCCGTGATCAGGTCAGGTATTATCCGATGCTCTCTCAATGACTGCTACGTGGTGTTTGAGTTTTCTTTACTATGATTACAAAAGGTTGGAGTGGGACTTTTGGGCTGGGATCTGCTACTTTTTGCGCTGCTGTTCATACTATCACCCATTTGTGTCGATTTGTGTAAATATTGTTGTCTCGTCTCCGACATGTATATCCCTTTCTTTTTGAGCAGTTTTTCTAGGGAATATCCATATTTAATGGCTTGATTTTCTTGGTTAGACATGTAAAAGATTCTGATTCTGAGAAGGTAATCAATCGACTTCTTTACACAAAAAGTAAATTTAGCGAATGGAATTGCCAAAAAAAGAAACTGCTGTGCATCATCCGTGAATCGAACACGGGCCTCGTCGATGGCAACGACGAATTCTACCACTAGACCAATGATGCTAGTTATGTGGTTTCTTGTGCGTTACGGAAATTGAGAATCCATCAGCTTGGCACCTATGAGGATTATATCGAAATGGGATGAAGTAAAGAGTAGGTATGTGCAATTGAAGCGCGTGGATATAATACGACGGGTTAATTTATAATTTAGTCTCCATTCCGCTCACATTTGGACAGCTCTGTATGTCAATATGAACGAGTTGAAATGGTACATGGCCTCAAACGTGGATATATATATTTCCAGCCAATGTGGGCAATGACTACAAAATGTTCGCATCCAGATAACCAGGCAAGGAGAAAGACTTCGGAATATATTCTTGAATAGTCCGAGAAACAAAAGAGTGGCCATAGTTGTCACTGGACGAAAAAGTATAGGTAAAGGGCATGGGAAACAGGTCGCTACAAGACAAGGGAGACTTTCCACTCCAAGGTTAATCATCCCACTCTTCATCCAGTTGATCTATGAGCCTGTTCTCAGCATCCACGTCACGTCCCTGACTGCGTCCTCCCCGTCCTCCGATAGCGCCGATGAAACCGCCACGGCCATTCGAGTCCGCGCGGGTGTAGCCATTGCCCGCGGGGGATCCCTTGTAATGGAAAAGGTTTGCCAGAGAGGAAAAGGTAATCACGAACATGTCCTGTTGGTAAAAGAAAGAAGTCGTCAGCGTCATGGACCAAAAAGAGGCTCGCAACTGCAATCGATCGTCTGAGTAGAAAGTACATGCAGTAGAACACGCGATCCGTCTAATGGAATAAGAGGGACAGTGACTATGCAGGAGCTGCCTCCTAGCCAGCGATGTCGAAGATAAAATGACAGGTCCATTGGGAAGTACCTGAGGGACAGTGCACTTGCATAAATCAAGACATCTTGTCAAGCATATGAAAATGTACACGCCGTGGTCAACACAGCCGTCCGAAGACTCAAATGGTGAAATCCAAAGGGAAGAACGAGCAAAAAGAAAAAAAAAGAAGATCTATGTCGGACAAGAAACAAGGAAATCAATGGAACAAGTCAACCGCAACTGTCTTTCCCGAAGCGATTGGCCTCTAGACCAGCTAGAGCGAGCTCAATCTAACCTTGAAACAGGTAGTGCTGCCCCATTTGAATCCCGAAACTTATGTGACACGAACTTGCCATATCTGTATCTGCGACTAGGCCAACATGGGATCAAAGCTAGAATACTTACTTTCACAAAGTCGAAAAGACCCGCCCACAGGCTGAAATTCGGGCACTGGCGCCAGCCACGTTGATGCATGACAGTTCGTTGGTAGGCGCAGCCACCAATCAGATATACGGCGATGGCGATCACCATACTAGAGGACAGGGTCAGCATGGATTATATCGGGTGTTTCCCCAGCAGGCAGAAAAGCTTACATCACACCGAATACGCCGCCCGGTCCCAAACCGCCAGCGTTGGGATCTACGGCGATTCCACCACATGCCGCCGAGCTGCGGACTTCGAAGAAGTACGAGCATTCATCCATGCTTCCGACGAAGGAAGGTGTGGCCACGTTTGGCGCAGCGTCGCGGTCACAAAGGAAAGACATGATAGTCGACTTAGTGCGCGTAGAGACATTGGAACTGCCCATATTATGGGCCTCTGGACAAGGCGAGCCATTGGTATAATTGAGGACAAGTTTGCGGCCGCGGAAGAAAGGTTCAGATGCTTGTTGCCTGTATATGACCGAGAATAGTTAGCACAATAAGCAGACAATGAACCCGACCAGTGCGGCCGTTTGGGACGGAGATCTGCCATACCCTATGGAATATCTCTTATTATCCCGCTCGTAATATGCACTGACGTTCTTCCACCGCGATGACTCTATCCCGACCACGTCTGTCAAGTTCTCAATGACTGGCGCACAGATGTTGATTGTAAAATTGGCCGGGTAGTCATGACCCTTGGCATACCAGCTGTTGTCCCGCGCATCTTTCGAGAGTTTGTGGCCGCCCTTCATTTCGGGCGGGGATAATGAGATCGCGTTGAGGTCAAAGTACAACCCGGTGGTCGGGGAGCGGGCAACACATGGAGCGTCATCTTCCAAATGGGAAGAATATGATGCGCTAGATAGTCCAAGGATTGACGATAGAAGGAAAATAGAGTAATGAGCGGAGCTAGTGAGCTTCATGGTGGGCTGTGTCGGGGTCAACCCAAGGCAGTCTCAAAAGAAAAGAAATGGGATAATGGATGTGGAGAGGCTAGAGAGAGAGATATTATTTGCAAATGATAGAAATGACTCTCATGAATTGGTGTGATGGAGGTAAGTGTTAAGCGTATGTATGAGTTGTAGGTATCGCAGGGCTGAGAGAGAGAGGCTTACGTAGCATCACCATTGCCCGTGATTGGGGATGTGGAGCAAATCTCGCGGAACACCCACCATCCGACGTCGTACGCGATTATTTAAGGCTCCAGGCACTTATTTAAGGATCTGCTCCCCACGGGCAGTCCCTGGATTATTTCCTTGCATATCCATTGGCTCAGTCATTTCTTCACTATGCCTACTGAAAAAGACTCAAAAAAAATACCCGTGCAGCCAGTGCCGGAGAAACGTGGTTATGAGTTTGGTGGACCGTATGTCTTTCCACCTTCAATTGAGCTAAGCCAAGCTGACATTCGCAATAGACTAGGTGCTTTCGGAATTGTATTTGGATTGCCGATCCTGATCTATCTCTTTACCTTTGTCTGCAACGATATCTCTGGTTGTCCTGCACCATCGCTGCTGAACCCCTCAACTTTGTCGCTCGAGCAATTGAAGCGTGAAGTGGGTTGGCCAGAGGAGGGAGTCACGGCGCTCTATGACACCAATGTTACACTATGGACACTGAGCTATTATGCCTTCAGCCTGTTCTTGCAGGTCTTCCTTCCCGGTCAAGAGGCAGACGGTGTTGTGTTGGCCTGCGGAGGACGGCTGAAGTACAAATTCAATGGTATGGCGATGACAGCCCTTCCTCGCGCATCCCATTCAAACATAAGGATTTGTCTTCTGACTCGGCTCATTAAATAGCATTCCCCTCTGCCATCATTATCCTCTCGGGCCTCGCCGGGGGCACTTATCTCTATGGAGCCGACTTCGTGGTGTGGACATTCCTATGGGACAACTATGTTCAGGTCATTACAGCAAACTTGTTGATCTCTTACTTTGTTGCGCTCTTCGTCTACGTGAAGAGCTTCGCAGTTCCAGCTCCAGGGCAGGCAAATCCAGGCCTACGACAGCTGGCACCTGGCGGCCATACGGGCAACATGCTCTACGACTTCTTCATCGGCCGTGAACTCAACCCCCGTGTTCGCCTGCCCATTCCATTCGTCAGCGAGGCATCGCGCACCATCGACATCAAGGTGTTCATGGAGATGAGACCGGGCTTGCTTGGGTGGACAATTCTGAACCTGTCAAATGTGGCCCACCAGTACCGAACCTATGGCTACATCACTGACTCGATCGTGCTGGTCACTGTCTTCCAGGCATTCTACATCCTGGATGCGCTATACATGGAGCCAGCACTCATGACCACCATGGATGTAATCATGGACGGATTCGGATTCATGTTGTCTTTCGGCGACGTGGTTTGGGTGCCTCATGTATACAGCATTCAAACCCGGTATCTATCTGTCTTCCCTTATGAGCTTGGCTTGAGCGGTATGGCCATTGTTCTGGGTATCACAGCTGTTGGATATTTGATCTTCCGCGGCGCCAATAACCAGAAGAACCGTTTCCGCACGGATCCGAATGACCCCCGCGTGAAGAACATCAAGTACATCGAAACTGCCGCTGGATCCAAACTGATGATCTCCGGCTGGTGGGGTCTGGCGCGTCACATCAACTACCTGGGCGACTGGACCATGTCGTGGGCTTACTGCCTGCCGACTGGTGTTGCGGGATATGTTCTCATTGAGAGCATCAACCCAGCCAGTGGCGCTGTCCAGAAGCAAGCCGTGCAGACCCCAGAAATCCGTGGCTGGGGTATGATCTTCACGTACTTCTACATGCTCTACTTTGGTGTCTTGTTGATCCACCGTGAGATGCGTGATGAGGAGAAGTGCGAGAGGAAGTATGGCGCTGACTGGAAGCGTTACACCTCCATCGTCCGCAGCCGCATCATCCCTGGAATCTACTAAGAGATTTCCATCAAGGACTCCTTCCACAGGCCCTTGGAATTTTTTTTTATGCCTTATTTTTGTATATTAATCGTCCCTAATATTTCGCCCTGCGAGAACTTTCACAATAGGTTTCAACATTGTGAATTACAATAAAGTTGGTAATCGTTACATTTCCTATTCCAAGTTCAAAACAAGCTAGCAAATACAAATTCTAAAGACAAGTGATGTACTAGGTCAGGCAGGTTGTGTTAACTGAATGTGTCTTAAGTCGATTTAAAGGATAGTTGTGACCTACCTCTGTCCAACAAGTATTTGCACTGCAGTCTGAATCAAACCAGATAATCAATCTAACACTCTGGGCAGACGTCAAGAGTGAACCACAAGTTTGAGATTAATTAAGGTGCCCGAACAAATACATCCAGTTATGAACTTTCAGTTGGTCTTCAGTCATCTTCAGAATCTCCAAATTCGTCACCTGCATTCCTTATGGAATCGATTATATGAGTTTTGAGCCCGTTGAGGAAGTGATCAATCTTTCGCTCATAGTCCGCGTTGGAGCCCACGAGGAAGTCATCTAGAACTCTCAAATAAATAAAGACAGCAAAATGGTGACGGGTCAGTCGCTCTAGTCGCATATCCTGACGTTGCGCTTTTGTCTTGTTGAAGACATGAAGAGTTGACAAATAGTCCAAGTCCTTCGTCTCCCACGCATCGTAAATCCGAGGTCCATTCAATATCTGGCATTTGTTGTCAAGAAAGTACTTGTCAAATGGGACAAGCACATCTCGGAATCCATATTGACAGCCTGTCGTATCGATGATCCACGTTTCGTCGCTCTCGATTCGTCCTATCTTCAACACGGTGTGTGGGCCGCCGTGCAAGTCAGGACCAGGAACAAGCCTAGTTGGAACCCGCGGTCTTCCGATATTGACGACCATGGTCTCAATTTTCAAGGCTACACCTGCTTTGTTTTAGCCACGACTCGCTTCGGTACGTGGGAACTATAACAGATTTCTACCTCGAAGAAGTTTTCTGGTAAAGGGACCCAAGAGAGCCATGGCTGCTGTAGATTGGCTTTTGACGAGAGCCGCTTCCTTATGCTCGATGTTGTCGGTCATGTGGTTTGGGAAGGGACCGCGTTTGGATTGAGACGAAGCCGATCTTTGATTTTGATGGAGATAGAGGACCCCGTCTCGGTAGTCGATCTGAGTTAGGTCCACGTCGTATACAATCTCTCTGTATGCCAACATGGCTGCCTTCAGCACCTGGGCAGCTCGCAGCAGTATCTTCCGCTGCTGCATGTTCTTGCAATGGTCTTTGTGGTTCGGCCAGTCCATTATCTGACACCTGCGGCTGCAGTATAAAACAACTTGAGAATCGCCGCTTTGGTATTCGGGTGCATGCGAGCAGCCCAAACATATTGTCTTAGTTCCCGTCCCACATTTTGCGCACTCGACTGAAGGCTTCGTAGCCATCTTGAAGACAAAGTTGGCGGCTGCGATCAAAGCTGTGCTGAGGAAGCGGAATGTTCCATCGATTGTTGCTCATTGGAGTTGAGATCTGAGGTGTGAAGTCGTAGGTTGATGAAACTGGGGACCAGAAAGCAGGGGAGAGGAAAGAGAGAGGTGAGAAGAGCAAGAGGATCTGACAATCAAAGGCCCGAGAAAAATCCTGAGGCATCCCATTGTTGGTATTCTGTTGGACTTATGCATCCCCTCAGTGCCTGATTGATTAGGCCGCGGTTTGTTGTTTGACAACTACTTATAAAGGGCTGATATGTATCAATTAGAAACAGTAAACCAGTCCCCTTCTTCTTCGATAGCCCCAAGATATTTTCAAACTAACAAGACACGAAGTATCTATATTTATGGGTATCTTGAAAGGGAGACACGATTGGGTCAGTATACGTCAGTATACATGGCCCAGCGTAATCTGCACATTTCGTCCTCTGGACACAATCAACGATTTCGCTTTTTGGGATCAACCAAAACATCCAAGCCCCAAGATTCATCTCCTGCATTGGGCACCCATCCCTTGAGAACCAGTTTCGCATCCTTGATGGCCTGCATACGGAATTGGGCTGAATCTCCTAATCTGGTAGGATTTTTGAAATCCTGGTAGGTGGCTATATATGGCACATGGTGCTGAACTGTATCGACATGCGGATCTCCAGTCTCTGAAACATCTGACAGCGATCCGGCTGGGGTGTCATTGGTTTGATAGGTATGTGGAACCAAGGCAGCCGCAATTTCGCGAAAGAGAGCCCAAAGCTTAGCTCGCGATAGAGACGAGGCCCCGCGGGCACCGGGTGAGGACGCCCGGTTTCCTTGCTTCACTCCATTTATGATGGTCTCATACAAGCCGGTTTTGGAACGGCAAAGACTCGGCACTGTCTTGCTGCCGGTATCCATAGTCCTTGCCGGTGGGTAGTGATACGAGGGAGCCAATACCCAAACGGCGCTAACATTCCCTGGCCTGGCCTTGTTAGATTTTGCACCAGACGTCGAAGGGTCTCCTTCCTGCTCCAAAGAAATTGCAGGACAAGACACAGACTTCGGCTTCGCAAAAGGCCAAAGCGCTGCCACATCTTCACTCGGCACCGAAAGAACCTGGAATGGCCGGAATCGATATCCTGGTGTGCTTTCTTTAAGCTTTGTATCGTTAGGCCAATATCGCCCACGCAAAGCCTGCATTCGGCCATTCTCGCCAAAGGAGCGGTTACAGCCAACTTGGCTGATTTCGTCCTCAGGAAGAACCAGACCTGCCAGATAGGCGTTTTCGGTGGGAGCAACGAGGCGACTGGTGTTACAGGACAGCAAGGAGGAGATTTGCCGTAGTGCAAGCTTGTCTGAGCAGGACTTGCTGCGCGTGGACTCGGCGTCCATGCGCGCTGGCTTTCGACGAACGACCCCGAGAAGAGAGAAGTGGGCCCGGCCATCTAGAAGGGACTCGGCACCTGGCACATCTGCGTCTTGGATTTTTGGCAAAGGGCCTTCTTCCTGTACGACTTCCCACGGTGTCGCATCTTCTTGGGCTGCCATGCAGAGCTCCATGCTTGCGTCGCCGCAAGGAGCACATGTGCAATACATGTAAATCTTGATATCAGGCCGAAGCTCAAAAGGCGGCCATTCTGTGGGACTACCTTTATCCTCTTTAATCTTTCTCCTTTGTATGAATGGAGAATCTGAGACTTTTTGATTATCGGGGGTAGAGGCATCATGGCCATTCGGTAATTGCTTTTCCCGGGATAAGACACTGTTGCATTCTGTCAAAAGCCAATAATTGAATGCTCGGATGGCCAATATCTCGGCATGACAGTCATGTAGTACAAGACCCCTGCAGCGTGGGAGATGAGATGCCGACAAGCATTTTGCACCACTCCTACATAAATATCAGCTTTTTTGAATGTTCAGACTTGCTCAAGTGGGAAGTCAAAACTTACGTGACAGAGATGCAGGTCAGACTTTCGGAAGGTGTATTTACTCCTATAAGCGAAGAGATAAATAGTGTTACTATAGGACGCCGAGTGCCATCAAATCAAAGAAAAGACATAAGAAGCAAAGAATGGACCCCTCCCTTCACCGTACATACATGGGCGAGGGATTATGACTATCCTATGAACAATTGAGTAAATAACATACCTTTGACAGCCACAATACCGGCCATTGGAATCCATTCCCTCGACCCATCCGGAAATATGGTTGGTTTACTGCGCGTTGGCAGAGCATCGAAATGTGCATGAACCAGCGATGCTATCCGGGACGATAATGAAAAATCAGACGTATCACCAGACATTGGTTATAATCATAGCTTGAGTGACAATTTCCTAAACAATCAGATTCTTTATTCAAGGCAAAAGACAGGATCAAAGAAACTAAAGACGTCCATACGATCACATGACTTTGTATAATTCATGCCTGAGGCACAAATGGTTCTCTTTCTTCTTCCAAGCTTTCCCGCTATCCTTCTCAATCCAACGTCAACGTCTCTACTATCCACCATGGCCGACAAGCTCCGCACCATCCAGAACCTTGAGGCTCTCCAGGCCCGTTACATCGGTACCGGACACGCCGATACCACCAAGTACGAATGGACGTCCAACATCCTCCGTGACAGCTACTCCTCTTACGTCGGTCACCCTCCCCTGCTGTCTTACATGGCTGTCGGCATGGGCGAGCCAAAAGAGAAAGTGCGCGCAATGATGCTGGAGAAAATGGTCAGAGGCGCTGGTAATCCGCCAGAGGTACGTGGTGTCTTGCAGAAATGCTCAACATAATACAAAGATGGGTTGGCTAACATGTGCTCTCCAATGATTCAGACTCAAGAGTAGAACTACACGGTGTGGTTTATTCTTGTTTTTCTTGATACCCCTTGTCGCGTCTTGTCTTTCCATAAAGGAAGGCAGATCCTGCGATCCTCCGACCACCCATAGTTAGTCTAGCACAGCGACTTCGCTTACATGAGATAATTCTCTCTCTGTACCGACCGGCTTTGAAACCGCCAACGAGCCAATTTCTCGAGATTTCCCTCGATCCTTCGATATTGAATAATATCCAACCAAAATACGGAACGCTCTACACGAACAGGGTCGATAGATCCTTCTCTTTGGGGGGATGATATCCCCTAGGGATTGCCCTTGTTTTGGAACTTCAAGAATCCCTCAATTCTTGTCAGCGAGCGAGACAATTTGTGACATACCATGTTACCATGTGAGATTATACTCTCAACAGCAAATTTCCAAGTGCCCAACAAGCATGATGACCTGGATCGCCTGGTATTGCCCCAGTTCCTCAACTGTACTCAACGCATGGGAGAATCCGTTACAGTCATATTTCACTTGGTTAATCATGGTCTATAATATTACAATCCAATCATAACGTTTGAAAGATGAAGATATCCAATATTAAAATCTATACCCAGCAGACATATGTAGGAATAGACACCGGACAAAATATGTAGTTTCAGACCCAATCAGAACTAAAAATCAACAATAGAGGATGCTAGAAACAAGCCATGCAGTATGTACAAGTTATATAATTATGGTCTACCCACCACTTAAGCATCCGACTTCGCCGCCAACCTCGTATTCTCCGCCTGCAATGAAGAAACAAGATCGACCCATTTCTGGCGCTCAGAGCGAAGCTGCTTGACCTCCTTCTTGAGATCATGTACCTCCTGCTTCAAGCCATCAACCTCAGACTTGTTCTTGGACTTAGACTTCTTCGAGCGCTCCTCATCCTTTTGCTGTCTCGCTTGGATTTTCGACGTAACCTTCAGCTGGCTAGCCTCGATCTTGCGCAGCTGCTTAAGTAGCTTAGATTCCCCATTGAGAAATTGAGAGGCTGCTTTTGGGAGATGCAATGGCGGGTCGGGGGTTGCCGTCTGCGTAGAAGATGACTGGTCTTCATTGCTGATCTCGCTCTGCGGTTGGTTTTGGCTCTGCTGTGTGCGAGTGCTGGCGGGCCCGGAAGACCTATTCGTCGCTGCGCGCTTGCGCATCCCATTGGTGTCGCTGTCTACCTCGCTGATGCCTTTTACTGGGGTCCCTGAGACACTAGGCGGTTGTGACGAGATCTGAAACTTTTCTAGTTCGGCGCGGACTTCTTCTAGCTTGCTTTCGACCTCGCGTTTGCGGATCGCTAGTTTTGCGAGCTCTTTCTCGTGGGAAGTGAGTTTGCCATTCTTTGCCACTTGGTTCAGTTCCTCCATGGACAAGTTGTTGTGCGCTACCTTGTCGATGGCAGTTTCTTGTTCAGAATTGGCCGAGGAAATTGAAGCACGGTCTTGTTCGCGAGATCTTGAAGATTGGGCGTCCAACTCCGTTTTATTTTGTTGGACGCCTTTTGGGCTTAGGTGGGCTATGCCATCTGCATCAATGTGGGAAACCTCGTCCCCAGCTGGGAGATCACTGGATACCTTGGTGTGGGGGGCGCCATAGCCTAGAACTTGTGGTGCGAACCGTTCTAGTCCACTGTTGAGCAAGCCGGTGACACTGGCAATCAGACCATGATGCGACTGCTCGCCGTCGCTGTCGAGTGATTCGTAATCCGAATCCGAGTCGTCTGCCTGGTCGGAGTCGTATCCAAATGTAGACTTCCCGGACTTAGGCTTGGCGCCTGCTGGATTATTTGCAGGTTCCATACTTGTGCTTTCTTCTGGCTTGGGCGGCTTGTCATCTTGAAGAGCCCAATTGATGAATTTAGCGGCGTCCGCTCCCACACTTCGTGGTGTTCCCTTGTCCACCATCCACCGCGGAATGTTGCCGCCTGGGTCACTCCTGGTGACCATGATCCATTCAACAGGGTTCATTTCTTCGTCTTCGTCATCCCCAGCTCCATCCTGCCCAGGTACCCCCTCAGGGTGTTGAAGATGGGAGGACGGAGAATCAATATTCCTCTTACTCCCCTGGCTAGAAGAGCTGGCCCCGTTACTGTCTTTCTTAGGAATCTCCCGAACGAGCTCGACAGACTCATACTGCCCGCGAGTATACCCCTGCTTATGCCGGATATCTGGGTGTTCACACGGCCTAGAGATCATGATCCAGCTGCGCCCAGGCTGCTTAGTTCCGCCAGCCTTCAATCCAGAATCGGAATTGATGATCAACTCCACAAAATCGCGCGGAGCAGTAGGTTTGGGAAACTGGGCGGAGACATGGTAAACAATTACATCTCCCAGAACCGAACCATCGTGGTCCTTGACCTCAATAGTTTCGATCTTTTCTTCGGCGCCGATCCCGCGAATGCTCTTGTCAGGAATCTGTCCCTTCTCAATCTTCTTGCGATTTACTTTGAGTGTTTCATCGTATTCAGTTGAGAGCTTCTTCCGCCACTGCGAGAATGGGAGGCCCTCATGCACGCTTCGTCGCCCGAACCATGAGCCCCCGCCGTCATTTGCGGAAAGCTTCCACACAGTCACATCTAACGGATTGTCCTTCGGTCCACCTATCTTGAGTGGTTTCCCCCATTCCTTTTGCAGGTCTGTAATCTCCGGATCGGTTTCTCGCACTCGTGCGGATGATGGGAGTATTTGTCGGACAGACGAGTTTGTTGCATCGTCTAACTCGGGGTAGCCATCGTTGTCGGAGATTGGGGGGTCTGGAAGTGATTCCGCTATTAGGCGGCTGTTTTTGAAGATCTCGCGCACGTAGTCACGGAGCTCGTCGGGATCATGGGGGACTTCGTCCCATGACGTCGGTTTGAGGCATTGGAGGGCCTCGTGTAGGAAAGTCATAGGTGCAATATGAATATTCTATTTTGGAAGTCTTCCGTGAATTTTAAAATCCAAGTTGTGCCGGTAGTGACGTTTTCAAGTAGCGGGGTTTGTCGGCTGGTGGCTGTGCCGGAATCAGGCCGCGGACGTGGGATATACGGCGGCTGACACCTAGGCACCACGATCTCCGGAATTCATGAAGACTGCAGTGTCTAATAAAGCTCAGGTGGCTTGCTCAGACGGATCTGCTTGTAGAGAGGCTTTAAGTTAACAATTGATGAAACACGAGCCGGTAAATCCCAGACAAGACACAAATGCAACAGATTTACAATGCAAAGAGATAACAGCAGATAAAAGAAGCCAAACAGTACAGGTGTTGAGGGGCTGTGAACAAACGAAACCCGCAGAGTCTCGATCGACTTGGATATGATGTAGCCTGGGCTTGTCTTGGCGGTTGACGTCATACATCTAGGGTAGCCCTGGAGGGAACCACCTGGGCAACATTGTATAGGGTTGCCATGAATTGACTTTGAGAACATGGATTCAATTTAGATTTTGTTTAGGATGAGTCTTCTTCTCTTAGGATGTTGGCCATATTCTATACATTCCTCAGTATGATGAATACCCAGTTATAGGTACGAACTGCACATGTGAGAGGAAGATATTGTGTATTCTCTTTTCGAAACTAAGCTAAAGAGATACATACAAGACTTGAACAGAGTTTCTGATGGATCAACAAAAGACCAGGAGAAAAGAAGCAGCCAGTGCAAGGGACCAGCCCACCCGATCAGACAGATCATAAAGGAGAGTATCTATCAGATCGAGCATCCGATTCTCGTCGTCGGGACAAAAAATGAAAGGCTCTTCCATCCAGTGAAAGAGCTCACCGACAGACCAAGCTTGTCCAGGAATTTCTAAAACCCAGCCTGGACGATAGGAGATGAATCTATCGTTGCCAACTATGGTCATTTTAGATGAGTACGTAGCGCAGAGGACGGAGATGATTGCCGCTCAGACCACTCGTCGATTAGGGCGAGGATATGAAGATCCCCAGGTCACAGACCAAAGGAGGAAGTCCAGTGCATCGCCCTTTGCGCTCGGTATCCGCCACAGGCGGATGTGCTCGAGTCTGACGAGGGTAGAAGGCAATCTTCTCTCACACTCATGTTGCCGATATTCACCTCCTCGAACCAAAGGTGACAAAAATGCGTGCTCCTACCAAGCATCACAGATGCAGGAAGAAGGTGACGCCGTCGCGTGAACATATCCTCCAGTTCTCTGACAAAGAGAACTAGCCAGTCCAGTACCCAGTACCAGAAGGACAGACCTTGTAAGAAGGGCAAGAAAACAAAAGCACGCGCTGGACCCAGTCCAGTCGAGTAAACCAAATTTGCTTCCTTCCCTTTCCATCGAGCCGCGACAGAAGAATCGAAAACATAACGTTGGACATTCCACGCCCAAATTCATATCCTCCACATGCCGCGAGGCAGACCAGTCTCCATGACATATATGCGGGAATAACAAAAGAAACGAAACATAACAGAGAGCCGACCCGCCGCTTCTTGATGCAAAAAGTAAAAAGAGAAAATAGGGGTAAAAATTCGCTGACGCTGGAATCGAAAAAAATCAAAACTATCAAAACAAGCGCGAAAAAGATAATTCTGAGTATCATGCAAAACGCAGGAGGGAGTATCACAGATGCACAGTGTCAAATCGAAGAGAACGCCGTCAAGAATGCGAATTGTCGTTGCTTGGAATCGGGTTGCCGGCAGAGATATAGACGAGAGAGGAGAGGGGGAGCCGAGGAGCCGTGGTGCCATGAAGAAACCGAAAACTGCGTGCATCTAGTTCTAAGAAACGATCCACGTTTCTAAAACCCACGTCGCACAAACCGAGGGAGCCTGGACTTGGGAATGGTCGACATCCACCGAGTCTACCCAGGAGGGCTGAGCTAGGCGATCGTACCATACGGTAGCGGAGCAAACTCGCCCCAGCTAAAGCCCCCCATACCCATGTTGACAGCCGTGCTGCAGGGTTGTACAAGCATGCTCGGGAACATGCTTGGGAACGTGCTCGGCAACGGGGGCGGGCTGACAGCGGCCGACGTGGTCGGCATGCAGGTGGTCGGCAGGCAGTCGTAGGTCTGGAACGGCGAGGGGGTGAAGGGTTGGCTGTAGGACGGGGTCGGTGAGGCAAGTTGGGCATCACTGAAACTGAGACTACCCCAAAGAGTCGGATTAGAATCACCCGTGGTGGCCGGGTTGGGGCTGGGCGACAGTACTTTCCACGACTCGAGTGGCGCTTGATGGGGCACCGGGTTCTGCCACCAGTTTTCCGGGCCGGTCGAACTGGGCAAGAGAGGAATTGGGCGCATGACATCCATCACTGGTGGTGAAGGGGCAACCAGTGGGACAAAGAGCTTGCCGATGGCTGCCTTTGCGTCTTCGCTGCGACCGCTCAGTAGCTCTCCGGCGCCGTCTTCTTCTAGCCCCTCGAGTGCCTGGGCATTGGCGCGGTAGACGAACTTGTTGGCGGCTTGGACAAACTCCTCCTGTAACCTCTTCAGCTCACCGTGCTTTCCCGACCAGTTGTATGTGTTGGCGGCGGCATCCACCGAGTAGACCTCCTTGTGAAAATCAACCAGGGATTCGATCGTTTCCGGGGTCAACTTGAAGGCCACCTCGTTACGGGAGACCATGTCGACGTGTACAACGTAGGCCTCCATGTGAATCATTTGGTGGTTGTGTAGGGCTTCCCATAGCTGGTTCTCATTCTTCTCTAACTCTGCCTGAGGAACTTTGGTGAACATCATGGAACACAGGGTCCAGATGGCATTTTTCGATGAGAGTGTTTCAGTCAAACACCGGGTGTGCTGGGTGACATTGTTCAGAGGACGCTTGACCCGGTTAACTCGTTTGAGGGTGGCTGTCAACCAAGGCTCAACCTTGGTGTTTAACACAACATTCGGAGATGATCGCGGAGCAAAAGCAGCGGCAGAAGACGGGAGTAAGACTGTTGGCATTATGACACTGTGCGAAAGGTGATACGTCCGGCGTTGGTGATATAAAAGAATGTAGAATATAGAACATAAATCATAGAGGCGACATTCGCCCACACAAAAAGTGTCTTTTGGATTTTTGGAATTGTGTATGTCGTATAATCCAGTATTAGAGTGCGGGCGAATGCGCAAAAAGAACAGAAATTAGAATATAAAAGAAAGGAGACATGAGAGTCAAGAGTGTATAGAAGAAAGAGGAAAGTTAAGAAGAATAGGAGGGGAACCTATAAGTGGAGATTTAACAATAATATGTTAATTTTGGATTATTTCTATTTTTCTCTTTAGATATTAACAGAATTCAAGTTTTCTACGGTATTATTTTGGTTATGCAGGCTGATGGAGTCAATGTACATCAATGTACATTTACAGCATCGGACTCCCCGATTTGCAACTTGAAGACTCCAGTGGCGATAATACTTGAATACTTGAAACGGTTAAAAATGCCTGAGATCCAAACGTTTCATCAAATTTGACGGGTTCACTCGCACAGTGCCAGTCTCACACACCTGTTGCACGTCCATTTGGCCAGAACAGCTGCATGATGCCCTAAACTGCAACATCTAAGCCCCAACGATCCACGAAACGGCTTAAACAGAAGGAAACAGAAAACCTCCGAGTCTCCATAGATCATCTAGAGCGATCAACTTTTCTACAATTAGCGGGGACTTAGATACATTCCTTAGCTGGGCGATGTGCATATTTCAGTGTGCGCCAAGATCTACACACTGTCAAAACATACTGGATCCCCTAGAAATCCCATGCTTTTGGGTGAAGAATCTATTTAAATTTGGCTGCAGCCTGCAGGTCGAGCCTTAGTTTCGATCCCTTTTTCAATGTGTTTCAATACTCTTGTGCTTCAATATCCAACTGGATTATTATCCTTTGAAGAGGAATATTCCAGGATTTACAGTATTAATAATATTACACGAAACACGTCCATAACAACCATATCAAGGTTTTTTTTGGACCTATCGAGTGCCGCTAAGACGATACAGAGTGGTAGACCCCAGCTGATGGAGGGTCGAGCAAGCGTGGGGCAGAGCCCGTCTTGAGTCACTTCAGGGCTGGGATTCGCTGAGACCAACCGAGTCCGGCCGATGCACAGAAAGCTGAGATCCCTGTTACGATCTGCCATTGGGCTGAGCCTCCATTGCCAGACTTTGGGACGGCGCCACTAGCCTTCACGTACTGAAATACCGTTTCTTATTCTTGTCTTGTCCACATGATTCAAGTTATGATCTCATCTTACTCTGTACTCCCGCAGGCGCCTTTGCCTTTTGTCTCTTCCCTAAAATGGAATCCCTGCCGCATATGAGTTCGGTCACATGGTCTTATGTGGGTGTACCGGGAGTTCACTTTAAGTCGGATGAGGCCGCGTCATTGTTATTGTGTATCTATAGCATCCGCGGGTAGGAAGGGCTAACGTGTGGAAAAAATATGCGACCGGCTTTTTCCTAAAATAGATATGAGGCGGTGCATGTTACTCGCCACGTTGTGGCGGATATCTCCGGACCCACCATGTAGATATGCAAAGCCCTAGTGACTATCCATGGATAGTCTCTTGCTTCGCTCTCTTCACTTCACTTGTTTTGCCGAGAACTGGTTGGAGAAGAGATATGAGTTGGCAAGAGTCGAGAGCTGGAATCTCAGGCAGATCTTAACCAAATCCACAGTCAGGCGGTTACTGAAACTCAGCTCTGTCAGGCCCGTATCAAGCGGGTTTCATGACTGTCAGGCTGCCATCAAGTTGGAATAGTGACATCACCACCACTTTGAATAGAACAGTATATTGAAATCCATTGCATTTTGCGGACCGCATCGGTTATGACTCATATGGGTGCCGATGGTGTTCGGTTTGAAACGAAACCAGACAATTCCTAATAGTGCACGATATACCGTTTGTTGGACAAGCTCCTAAATGAACCCAGAATAAAGCATTGCTTTTTAGCTATGCTAAACAACTGCTTCACTGTGGTTTATGTTTAGAACATACATGTATCCAAGGGGCTCATTCATGCATGAGTGGTACAGCGTGCTCCAAGTTTTATGCAGACATATATTAGACAACTTGATCGTGAAACTCATGACTCATAAATCAATACTCAGCATGCAAAAAGCCCTGATAAGCTTTCCTTTCTTCTTCCTAGACATCACAGATTGTCGGGTCGTACCCAAACCTCCGAGCCAGGCGTTTGGTCGTGTTAAAAATCCACGAATATTTTTTATACTAGTTGGCAGCCTTGGAAACAACATTGAATGCACCCTACGCAAGGATCAAGTCGGAGAGTATTCGAGTATCATACTGACATCGCTACTGGGAAGGAAGGGACCTTGGAAGGAAGCATAAAATGTTTTTAGTAGTATTATCATCGTCGTGTCGTTCATTGCTTAATGAAGATATTAAAGTCTCTTCATTTTACCTCTTATTTTGTTAATGAAACCTGACTCGTGCTACTAAAAAAGAAATAAAAATAAAAATGCCAGGAAGGAAGTCGTATGACTGCTGTATTAGAAGCCTGTACATATTATGTATGTTGTAGGTATAAATTGCAGCTCTCTATATGTTTAGATTCTGTAGCTGGCTCCTATAGACTGAAGAACTCAATTTCTTCTATAGCTCACTAGTAAGTTTGACTTGCCGCTAGATCTATTATAGTAAATTGGCTCGATGGCTCACTTGCTTGACCAGCCAAGCCGGTTTATTGGCATTGATTGATAAGTATGACAACTGCTAATTTGCTACCAGGAGTTGATTAATAGGATATGTTATCTCCCTCGCTAAAAGACGCGTTACTCCTGCCCATTATATGTTCCGTGCCTTGAAAGCCGCTCATGTACGCCCTCGGCGACAGCTGCTCCTCTAGCTGTGTGGATGAGATAATGCATATCTCTTGGTGGAAACTAGGCTCAGCGGTGGCAATAGTTCAACGAGATGACACTCGCTTTAGCAGCAGTGTGAATTTCGCGCCCTACCAATAGTGCGTAAAGCAGGTTTTGGAATATGGGCTTGTAGGGCAGCATTCCACACAACCGTTTGCATGATGTGTTAGGTCTATAGCCCTACATCTCTTCTCAAGGGTCTTATTCCATTATAGAGTAGGCGAGTTGACACAGATTCCCGCGATAATGCACAAGATATGTAGCAAAACACTAATGCAAGAACGGCAAACCTCGCATCGAATGACTGCTAGGGGCTTTCTTTTCTAGCCTGGGTAGGCATAGGGTGATCGGGCATCATACGAGGAAGGGTCTTCTAAAATAGACAAGAAAAGCATATAAATGAGGAAACAATCACACATAAACAACAGGGGAAGATTGTCACACAATGGGTTACTCCAGGGGTAGATTTACAAAAACAAGGTAGAAACTGCATGGGATAGTACCGTACCCATTTCCCCAGAGAATGACTGTGTATCGTCCAATAAGGTGTTCTTGATGCTTCCTTTCTCTTTAATTCCTTTCGCAACGAAGCATTCATGGCGACTCATGATGTTGATTTTTATATATCGGTATTTTTGATACGATACAATCGAATGATAAGGCAAGTTGATTGATGGTATTTGAACTTGCCTAAGCTTTGATCCGGATTCGTGGCCATGTAGATAGGACAGTTATTTGAATGTGATGATAGCTCGTCGATTTCCAAGTTTGGTGTCGTTCGCATGAGGCGTTATCATTGTTGACCCAGTACTGAAATCCCCCAAAGAGGTAAGTGATGCTCGCTTCAAGATGTTGCAGTAGGATTAGAGAGTCCATTGGCATAGTGTGTGCCAAACAAACTCTCACAGGTAGACGTAGGCGCAAAGGTTCCTTAGCTTGCCTGTGTCTCCTCGCATTTATAATGGAAAAGGCATGATTTTCCCCTGGGACGTAGGAAAGGATATAATCCAGGGTGGGTGACGAGGAAGTTGCCTTCACTGGAACATAGATGGAGAGTTCTTTCGGGCGCAGCCGAGAATAGATGGGTCTGTTTCGTGCACTAGGAAAGGTGATAAGACTATGAGAAATGTCTTGGTTTTTCCTTCGTGGTCTGAATGGTTTAGAAGAGACGTTGCTATCACCTCCCTCAAGACGGAATGTCCGATGTCTTGGTCTCCTGAAACTTGGACACAACCTTCATCTCTGTCTCGCGTTCCTTGAGCTTCTTGTCCATGGATTTTTGGACGTCCTCTCGTTTCCGTTTAGCAGCCTCAATCTTCTCTTTCACTTGTTTGGAAAGTTCTTCCTGTGCATGGAGCGCGGCCTCGCGTGATTTGTATTGTTCTTCCAGTTGCTTAAGCTCAGTCTGGTAATCTCGAGGTTTGATTGGTTGGCATGTTACTGGGTGATAGCGATATGATGGCAGTGGGCCATCTGGAACTTTTATCTCGGCGAGATCAGGTTGGATTGGGATGACGCGGGTTGGTGAATCCAAAGGAACGGCTGCAGCTTCGACCGTGGGAGATGAAGCGGGTGGGGAAGGCTCAGGTTTCATCATGGTTGTAAAATGAGAACAAGGAAAAAAAAGAAGGAGTAGGATTAAGCAAGCAACAAGTATTGATCGCCTGAGATTTTCAGAGAAGAGGTAATGTGAGTACTGGCGTAGAAGCGACCTCGGGAGTTATTGATTCTGCCACATCATCATGCTTCACCGCCTATTATGTCCGCAGCGTATTCGGGGAGAGTCTTAGCCAAACTGGCGACTTTATCACTACTTGGCATTTGATATTCATACTAGTTGAGTTTCTTCAGAGCTCTAGATTGAGACATTTTCTCAAGGGCGGTCCTGAGTGGACCAGTCGGTGTGCCTGTACATCTGAGTTCCCACAAGCTTGAGCCAGTGACGTGACCGTTAATATGCAAGCATTTGGCATGTTCCTCTACCTCGTCGATTGATATAAGCTAACTAACGCATTCGCGACAGTCCCCAAGAACAGACGAGTAGGTTACCTAACAAGCCAAATGAAGTAAATATGTAACTGACTTCTGCTACAGCCTAGGTTTGAGCTCGTTTTAAGGGTATGCATTACACAGACTATGGGGATGCTGTTAAGATTTCTGACCTTAGAAAGATTATCGATATCAATAATGTCCCCTTAGGCAACAGTGTCGCTTTTGTGCGATGGCGATTGCCATCGTCAAGCTCCACTGAACACCAAGGCCACACGGAGAAAGCAACTCTATCAGATCACCGCGCTTACTGGGGTTATGAGAAATGCCTTCAAGTAAGGCTTACAATCGATAGGACGTCAATTCTTCAGGAGTGTGAACTCAATTTCGAAGTCATACAAGAGTACACCTCGTTGCCCATGTCCGAAAAGAGCGTGCTCGGCAAAATCAAACTCAATCTTGCCGAATACGTGGAAAAAACCGAGGAAGATGACGGAGTTATTCGGCGGTACTTGATGCATGAAAGTAAAGTGAACAGTACTGTCAAGATCGGGATCGCGATGCGTCAGCTAGAAGGAGACCGCAACTTCACGACGTAAGAGGAGCCCCAAACTTATCCCCCATCACACTCTCGATGCTGATTACAAAAGACCACAGCTGAAATCTGCCACCGTCTTTGGAGGAATCGCTGGAGTTGTCCAATCCACCGAACAGCCCATTAATGCCGATGAATTCGGTCAGCTGCCGTCTATTGACACCAAGAGCCGGGAGATTGCAGATATGCAAGACATGTATCGGCGCACCTTAGCCGCATCATGGTCTTCTAGAGCAGGTGATTTGCCTGCTGATAAGTTGGTTGAAGAGTTGTTTGCTGGAAGTTCTTGCTGGAACAACGATGCACACAATGCCAACGCTGGCATCTCAGCGGGCGATCACCGAGATTCTCTATTGAGTCCAGAGGCAGTCCCACGACAAAGCCGCTCCGGGAAAAAGCTGTCACCCAGTTTCGAACGGCGGCCCAAGAGTACTTCCAGCAATCGCTCTCACAGTGGCAGTAAGACCCCAGACTCTCTTGCTACGCTTGGGCATCAGAAAAAGGGTGGAAGCATTGAGCAGCAGTTGTATGAAGGGGCCAAAGGTCGGGCATGGAAGGCGCCAGATACAAGTAATGAACTTTCCGAGTTCGATGTAAGAGAGGACTTGCGCAGTTGGGAAGTTGTACCGAAACAATGAATTCTACATACCTTTCTACACTATGTATTCGTTGATGGCTTGAATCCCCTTCTTTTAAATAAGCCTTTTCACATACGATTGAGAGAGATATTTGAGATTTGTTCTACACAACTGAAGAATTCGTTCAAGGTTTTGGTATTCTGTACTCCGTACATCATACACAGTAGCAAGAAATGGCAGCCTGAGGCAGAAATTGATTTCTTATCGCGGCCTAGCGCCCCGATTATCGCCCGAGAAAAGCGATCGCAGCATAATTTGCCTTCTCCATGTTTGCAATAGACCTACTGTTCTGTCATGCTTCGACGCCCCGCAAGCAACAAGCTGGGGCTTCTGAGCTTCCAGTCGCTTTCATATTGGAGACCACTATTGCCATACCCACACGCCGTTCTTCCCCGATACCAGAGTAACTGGAGCCGCGATCATGAGCGTGAAGCTTTCGATGGACCCAATTCCGAACGAGACCGCGAACCGAAAGATAATGGAAAACATGGACCAGGCAAATTCACATTGGATGTGGATGCGCTTGGAAAACCAGGACAAATTGTTGTTGTGCCTTCACGTCGCAGCCGAATGTTAAATCGCAATCGCAATCGCAACCGCAACAAAAGCCCCGAAAATGAATCGGGCGGTACAATAAGCGCCATGTTGAATGAACTTAATGACGAGAAATCATCACCTAGCGATAAGTCAGTCCAGGAAAGAATTGATGAGGTTCGTGGATCATATCAGCTGGGACAGATCTTGCCTGCTGCCGATCTCAAGGCATTGTGGTCAAAATTGGCTGCCTCTTTCACGTACAAGCAATTGTCAGATTTCATTTCAGAGTACAACTGCAGTGCTGCGATAGAAGAGAAAGGTTGGACATGGGGGCCAAGTAGCTCCAAATCGTTGTCGGGAAAGACCAAGCGCTTTAGGGGAAAATCTCGGGCTGCAGAGACGATCGTTCGGAATTGTTGGCAGCTGGTGGCTGACGGCGAGCGTGGCCGGTTGGAATTCCGCATACCAGCTCAGTTCATATCCTTGCTTCTCCATGCTGAGCATTTCTCTTTCCACGAGCTAGCTAGTCTGCATGGCTGTGGTATTGAAGTCACACAGTCTGCGGGCCTGGTATCACTTACTGGCAAGCGAAATGATTGTGAGTCCGTTCATGAGATTATCGTTGATGCCACTGGCAGAATCCGCGAGGATGATGTTGGCATCAACCCATATATCCATGGAGATGGAACCAGTCAAGTTTTTACCCCAGAGTTTTTGGAATGGGTCAACAGCACGCACGGGGTATTTGTGGAACACAAAGCACACAGACCACCAGAAAAGATTCTCTATCTTGCTGAGAATAAGTTGGGAGCAGATAATGCGCGGAGGACTTTAAACTTGGCCTTATCCAACACCACATCACCATCGGCGCCATTCTCAACATATTTACCTGCTTCAGAACTCGCCAGTGCTTATAGTTACAGGCCAGGAGCTCATGCTTCGTGGTTTGAACAGCAAAAGTTGTGGTTCCGGTGGGCAATGTCTTCCAGTCAAAATGCGGAGGCAGAAAATCTTGAAACTCCTTTCTTCGATAAGCACCAAACACGACTCTCAGATGAACTATTGAAGCTTCTCCGAGTTACTACCCCGAAAACCGGTTTAGTCACCGGTTTGCGTGAGTCTGTGACGGCCGTAGTTGGGAAATGCCTTTTTATGCAAAAGCCCTCTTTCGATGAGACAGCGATCAGTCCGGCACAGTTGGGGAGACTGTCCCTTCCACGCGCTTTCACAAACGACATACCTCTGGTGTCGCGTTTCATCAACTCACTCATGCCTATCCGCCCAAAGGACGAGGCACAGCTATATCGACTTCGGTTGTCTCCAACCTCCAACGCAGGATTCCCGCCGGAACTCGAAATTGAAGTAGCCATGAACTCAAACTTGGACGGCGTGGACTTCCATAGCGTAAAGGCTATCCTCACGACAAACAGCGTTGACTACCTGCTTCCGGAAAATGGTCTGGACCTGCGTTTCACACGAACTGTCTCCCAAGACCTCTTGTATAAGCCATCTTCGAACTCAGAACTCCCGCAAAATTCTGAGCATCTCTTGCCCGAGCCTTCTTCTTCGCCACAGGTCCAAGCAATGCTGCAAAGCATCAAAACTTCCCTCCAGGGCCCAATCGTCAGCAGTGGGGCTTCACAGGGTCCTGTTCCACTTCCTGTATTTTGCAATATCACTCTTCCCTGTGATCTTGTTCATCAGCCTGCCTCGCAAAAAGTTAAATCCAAAAGGTTGGACGAATCAAGGGCAGAGGACAGCGTCGTTGTCGAATATATGTTCCCTCCACTCAGCGACATTCGAGGTGCCGCTGTCCAAAAGTACAACTTTGATGGGCGACCAATTGACTACCGGTATTACGAGAGCGGTTCGCACCTTGCTGCTCGGACAAATGAGGTCTCTCTGCGCATGGATATTCCTCAGATTAACCCGGCCGCAAAAAATGACCAATCTGAGCAGCTTGATCATGAGTTCCATTCGTTCTACAACGCGGCGTGTGACATGGCGTTCAAAATCCACGGCAAAAGATACGTGGATTAACAGCATGGGTCATTTTTCGTTTGAATTTGTACAGCGTGCATCAACGGCCATCACAATATAAGATGGCGGCGCCTTGGGTCTGTATTTACTGTACATTATGTAAAATATTTGCCTGTTTTAGACACGGATTATGTTTTTGGTCTTAATATAGCTAGTCGAAAGTCTCCCTGAATGGAAGGTACTAGGTAAGCATGCTAGAACGATCTCATAAGCTTCTAACCTTCCAAATTTGAAGTGTCTTACCAAAGCTATCACAAATATCCATCTGGAAGACACGGCAAACGAGAATATCGATACGGCAGGCTGTCAATATGGATTCCGAGATGTGCTTGTTCCATGTGTCAAGTATTTCTTAACAAATGCCGGATATTGAATGGGCCTCAGGTTTATGACGCATGAGACGAAGGACTTGGACAACTTGTCGACTCTCCATGTCTTCAACAAAACCTATACCTAGGTTACAACCACTTTATAGGTCGGAGAAGGTGTAGCTTATTAGTGTTATTACCCTGAGAATATTAAACGAATTACACATATGTACATACACGTAGGTAAATAATATTATCGCCCAAACTCTGGACTTAATCCGAACTCTCCTGGTACACCACAGTACTTAACTGATCCAGTCTCTTCGCCTCGACCATAGCCATATTCGTGGAATAGTCGCTCGGCATGCCATACCATGGGAATAATCAATGACTCCCGGCAGTCGCACCGTTTCGCCATCAACTTTGTTGGCAGTGACAATGATCTCAGCACAGGAATATGGCTGTTGAACATTCAGCGACTGTGGGGTAGAGGATTGGGCCTTGATTGGATCGTTCCGCAAGGCGTCAATATATGATCGAGTCAATGGATTCGTGGCATCTGGGGGAGCCAGCTGCATGCTTCCGAAGTGTACAACGTGCTTGGTGATGGAGATAAGGATGACAATCCGTACTTGGCCGCTCGAAGAACCAGACCACCATCTAGCGTCTTGAACGAGCTTTGGTAGTGATTCTGAAACACCGGTTTCAATAACCCCGGTGGGCCAGCTTAATCCATTGCTGGATGGCCAACGTCCAGCAGGGCTAAAATCTTGATCGCCCTCCTCGAACTATCCAAGGAAATTTGATATCCAGCTCGAATTGTACGTGAACTGAGCTGATTGATCCAGTTGAAGCGATAGGCGAGGCAGACGTACCAGAGCCCTGGAGGTATAGGTAGGGAGTTGGCTTGGGCTTTGTCATACATTCTCGCTTCATCTTGCAAAGGCCTCATTTTCTGGGGAACCCTTTGCAGCCGTGCTGTAGTCAGCGATAATCTGGGCGAATATCTTTGGCGGGAAGTTTTTCAAACGATGAAGCGATCCTCGACCGAGTACAGAGTTTAGAGACTCTCCATGGCGCACTGTTTATCGTAGCATAGACGGGCGTATCCGAGGGAAGGTGCTTGAGAAACGGATTTGCACCTTCCTCCGCAACAGCAAGGAAATATTGCCTCAATGCCACAGCTGGTGTAGCCGAGAGGTCGCCCAGGCCCATCTTGACATAGGATGTAGACGCTTGAATGACTGGAGAGTAATCGACGACCCATGTGCCTTCAATGAGCACCTGTCGAAGGAATATCGTCTCAAGAGTAGTTGCTCATCAAGCCCCGCATGACCATTAGGTACAGCGAGAAGAAATTGTGGTTCTGCGGCCCGTCTTTGACAGTTATTTCCTCTTCTAGTCTCTCGAAAGTCGGATGCTGAAGTTGATAGGCGTTTGGTGGGGCGGAGCGGTAAAATCGCTGGGGGGCTTCGACTCTATACGAGTTAGAGTGAACCTTGGAACACACATAATCGGACTTACTCAAGTGAGCCGGAAAGGAGACCATTTCAGTCTTGCGGGGGAAAGTTCGTTCTCGGTAGGCATACACAGAGTAAGGTGAAAGATATAGGGAATTTCCTCGATATCTAGATCCGTCATGACCCTTGACTGACTCTTCTCCAGTTGTTTTTTTTCTTCATGTATGAGGTCTGTCCTTCGAGCCTTTTGACAGAGTAAGGATTAGCTCCGTCTTTTTAAGTGGAGTAGATGATTTGGTCGGCATGCTTGCGAAGTTCTTGATGTTCCGCAGTAAAATACGGCTAATAGCTGCGATAAGAAAATTGTTTGTGTACGGACGAGCGGTACTGTTCAGATGAAGAGTGAGAATCGTCATGGGTTGTGAGAAAAGAAGGAGAGAAAGAAAATGTATACATATATACCCAGACGGGTTGTGCGTCGTAGGCGTGACCTTGGTGAGGCCCCACAGCCGATCAAGGCCCGTGACGTGTAACACCTCTCATCCCAACTACTCCGCGCGCCTCACGATACATCTAAGGCTGCCCAGGCAGGTGATTAAGACTGATTAGCCGCCCTGATTGATTACACCTTCCACAATAAAATATATATACCTATATATTGATTCATCTCACTTGCAATCACTACTGTTCCCTCTGATCCTACTGTTCCCACCCTTCTCTTCACCCAACATATTCAGCATGAAGACCACGCGCCAGTGATCTACACGGCATGGAGAAAACACGGATTGCTAAGGTCCGCAGAACCTATCTTGGGCGCCACAAACATCCCACTCGCTGACTATGTCACTCCAGGTTGATAATGTGACCTTAGCTCGCCGCGGAGAGCAGGTCGATGGCACCCTTCATCTAACCCCTCATCACCTCATCTTTTCGCACACCCCACCAATATCCCCGGAAGACCAGATAAAGGGCGTGATAACAAGGCCTAGAGAGCTGTGGATCACATACCCTATCATCGCTTTCTGCACCCTGCGACCAGCCCCCGCCGCCTCCCGCCAGCTCTCCTCCATTCGCCTCCGATGCCGAGACTTCACATTCGTCTGTTTCTACTTTGTAAATGAGAACAAAGCACGGGATGTGTTTGAAAGTATCAAGCAGTGGACGTGCAAATCCAGTCGTATCGATAAGCTTTACGCCTTTAGCTATCAGCCTCCCCCACCAGAAAAGGAGTTTAACGGGTGGGAGCTGTATGACCCGCGCAAGGAATGGGCGCGACAGGGCTGCTTGGACGAAGGAAAAGCATGGCGTCTTTCCGAGATCAATGTGAACTATGAGGTATGCTCGCCCAAACTAGTCCAAATGTGCTCTACTAACATATCTTAGTTCTCCCCGACCTATCCCGCCATTATCCCCGTACCTTGTTCTATCTCCGACAATACACTTAATTACGCAGGGCGCTATCGATCTCGAGCAAGGATTCCTGCCCTCACATACTTTCACCCCGTCAATAATTGCACCATCACCAGAAGCTCACAGCCGCTGGTCGGTGTCCGCCAGAACCGAAGCATTCAAGATGAAAAGCTTATGTCCGCCATTTTCCTAACTTCTCGCCCCGAGCGGCCGTTGGCGAGTTTCTCAGCCACAGAGAAAGAAACAGATTCTAGCAGTCCAGAGACGAGCCAGGTGATGGTCCCCGAGTTGAACAATGCCGAGGAAATTGAGGATGATTTGTTAGCTGCTACAAGTAGTGATCTTGAGGATCATCGCTCCATATATGGCGCCCAGCAGTCGAACCTAATCGTGGACGCACGCCCTACAGTGAATGCATTTGCCATGCAGGCTGTTGGACTTGGATCAGAGAACATGGACAACTACAAATTCGCTAGCAAGGCATACCTTGGTATTGACAATATCCATGTCATGCGAGATTCGCTGAATAAGGTGATCGATGCTTTGAAAGAGTCAGATGTTACTCCATTAGGGCCAAATCGTGACCAGCTAGCGCGCAGTGGCTGGTTGAAGCACATCGGCGGGATATTGGAGGGAGCCAAACTGATCACTCGCCAAGTTGGTCTTACTCATTCTCATGTTTTGATCCACTGTTCTGATGGCTGGGACCGCACGAGCCAGCTCAGTGCGCTGAGCCAGATTTGTTTGGATCCCTACTTTCGGACCCTGGAGGGCTTCATGGTGCTGGTAGAGAAAGACTGGCTTTCATTTGGACACATGTTTCGACACCGTTCTGGTCATTTGAACAGCGAGAAATGGTTCCAGATTGAAAATGAACGCATCGGCGGAGACCCCAACCGTGCCTTTGGTGACGGTGGGGGTGCAGGGAAGGCTATTGAAAATGCATTCCTTAGTGCCAAAGGATTCTTTGGCCGGGACAACAATAGCCGCGACTCGTTGCCGGAGTCGGATGGAGAGCTTCAAAACTATGACTCTGACACTCCTGTGAAGAAGCCTGCTACACCGCGCTCGGGGGTGTCCGAGAAGGAGATAACCAAACCAAAAGAGACGAGCCCTGTTTTCCATCAGTTCTTGGACGCAACATATCAGCTGCTTCATCAACATCCGACGCGATTTGAGTTTAACGAGCGTTTCCTGCGACGACTTCTCTATCATCTCTACTCCTGTCAATATGGCACATTCTTGTTCAACAACGAGAAAGAACGCGTGGATTGCAAGGCCAGTGAACGAACCCGTAGCGTTTGGGATTACTTCCTTGCTCGCCGGGAACAATTCACAAACAATCAGTATGACCCAGTCATTGATGACAATCAGCGCGGCAAGGAACGACTCATCTTCCCCCGTGTCAATGAAACACGGTGGTGGAATGAGGTGTTCGGTCGAACAGATGCGGAAATGAACGGGCCCCGTTCCTCAGCGGCACCCAGTGACATCCCGGAAGGTACGGTGTTGACTGGCATTGAGACTGCAGGGCCAGCCAATGCTGGTAAAATGACTGACGTATCGGGAATGGCAGCTGCTGTGACATCAGGCGTATCTAAGCTTGCGTTCCCAGCGGAGCGCACCGACAGACAGACCAAGTTAGAAGTGGAGATGCAGTGAACCTGGGGTGCTCAAAGGAATCGGGTGATATTTCGAGCATTTACAACTTTATTTTATGCATCCATGTTGAGACGACCATAAAGTGATTCGTCCAATGACGTTGGAGTAGTTAGATGTAATATTAGTCACTGCGTTGTTGCCTTAGTGGTGCCTCAAATATAAGGTGACTACGCTAGGACAAAACAGGGAAGGCGCCGGCAAGCGAGGGTTGAGCCCTGGCCCAAACGGGAAAACAGCCCTAGTCCCGAAAAATCCCCACTAAATAATACACTCTCAGAATTGAAGTCTCTCGACCACGATCCCCTCCGTCGACAACCCCCGATTCCACCACCACCAGGAACGTCAAAATGGCCGCTGTTCAGGGAGCTATTTCTAAGCGCAGAAAGTTCGTCGCCGACGGTGTCTTCTATGCCGAGCTGAACGAGTTCTTCCAGCGCGAGCTGGCCGAGGAGGGCTACTCCGGTGTGGAAGTCCGTGTGACTCCCACTGTCACCGACATCAGTACGTCAAACCCGAAAAACCAATCTATCGTGTGATCGCTTGAAAATTGCCGGTGAAATTGCCTGGAAAAGAGGAGGAAGAGGACGATTTACGATCGCGATGGGATCTGCGGAATTCGAATGGGGATTTGATGCTAACGGGCTTTCCAGTTGTCCGTGCCACCCACACTCAGGAGGTTCTCGGTGAGCAGGGTCGCCGCATCCGCGAGCTCACCTCCCTCATCCAGAAGCGCTTCAAGTTCCCCGAGAACTCCGTCTCCCTCTACGCCGCCAAGGTCCAGAACCGCGGTCTCTCCGCTGTCGCTCAGTGCGAGTCCCTCCGCTACAAGCTCCTTAACGGTCTTGCCGTTCGTCGTGCCTGCTATGGTGTCCTCCGTTTCATCATGGAGTCTGGTGCCAAGGGTTGCGAGGTTGTTGTGTCCGGAAAGCTCCGTGCCGCCCGTGCCAAGTCCATGAAGTTCACTGTACGTCGAGGACCTTCCATCGGACCAATCGATCGCAAAAAAGCAGTTTGGAGGAATGTTATGGCTAACGCAAGTAACAGGACGGTTTCATGATCCACTCCGGTCAGCCCGCCAAGGAGTTCATCGACTCCGCCACTCGTCACGTTCTCCTGCGCCAGGGTGTCCTCGGTATCAAGGTTAAGATCATGCGCGGCTCCGACCCCGAGGGCAAGGCCGGCCCCCAGAAGACTCTCCCCGACTCGGTTACCATCATCGAGCCCAAGGAGGAGCAGCCCGTTCTCCAGCCTATGAGCCAGGACTACGGTGCCAAGGCTATCGCCGCTCAGCAGGCCGCCGAGCAGCAGCGTCTTGCCGAGCAGCAGGCCGCAGAGGCAGAGGGTGGTGCGGAGACTTTCGCTCAGGAGTAAATGTTTTTATCTACATTAGGCCCGGCTCTTCCTTTTTCTTCCATCTGTCCTAACCTAACCTGATACTCTACCTCACGCAATCAAAATTACATGACCTTCAAAGCCATTTATTCGCAATTCTATAATTTGTATTGGCCAATACAGTGGAGGTCCGTTGGAATGTGTTCAAGGTCTGGTACATATTGGCAAGAAAAGCCTTTTCTTGCCATTGAATATCAGACATCATATACTGGAAGAATGCCTCGATATCTGTTCTCCGTTCGTACCAAGCGCCTGCGTCCTAGTTTGTGTACTAAGAAGAGATATCAATATCATATCCGCGTTCCAATCGTTAACATTGCATGTGGGGTTGTGACTGGGAATTTTGAACTAGAGCATACATATATCAAGCCTATGATAGGATCTTTGGTAGAACTAGCCAATCTAAAGCTTTTGACCACCTTCATATCTTCGATGGCAATTTGATAATATCTGTTTGTCTTTTATTATAAACACATAAGCAGGAAGCGCGAAGGTGAATGAAACGAAAACAGTTGGAAACCCTATGCATCTCGCTCTATATATTTCTAATCTTAGGCGAGGGTTCGTATAGAACTGAAGATTAGGAAGAATTCAATGCACCGTTCAGTGTAGCTATTGTTATTTCACAACAAAATATCATCCAAGAAATTCCATACATTATGCATATGCAAAAGCAAGATGGAGTACATGTCCTAAACAGGTTCAATGATGAAACAGATCGAATCAGATTATCCAAAATTCAAGAAATGTAAAGAAAAGGAATGACTACTGTCAACGCTCACGATATGAGGCAGCGACAAGGCGACTAAACAGCAGCTCGGGATGCTCCAAAACCTCCGAGTGCCGACGATGCAGCTCCTCGAGCTGAGCCAGGGGATTCTGTAGACCGCCACAATAAGTACGTTGCGTTGAGGAGAGAAGAGAATACATCAACCGTGACACCCACCCATTCCTCCTGGCTAGGCACGCCCTCCGCAGCAGGCAGGGCGGCTGTACCGGAGGCCTCATCCCCGTAGCTAGTGCGGTGGATTGGTGCCGGTGTTACCGGCAGACTGGGGCGCTCGACTTCTGTTGGGAAGTCGGTAATCTTGGTGCTAGGCCGGAATCCTGGGGTGGGGGGTGATTTCCCCGGGCTATTGGAGTGGACCCCCGGACTGGTCGCTTGTGATTTTGTGCGCCGTGCTTGGATCTTTTCAATATAGCGCTGGATTTCTGGATCCTCATCCCAGGCGTTGGAGCGGCTGTATGCTTGCCATGATTCGGCACTGGGTTCGAACGGTACCCGAGTGTAGGAAGGTGAGGGTCCAGGAGAGGCTGGCTCGCTTGGAACTGAATGTCGCTTCGGTTCCTCGGGTACCACGGGAGCTTCCACCAACTCCACAGGTGCTTCTTCGGCGAAGATGCGGGTTGGTTTCGGAGCATGGCGCTCCCAGGGGAACACCGTGGCAGGTTTAGGCTCCGGTTTGGCTGGAACCTCATACCACATATTTTTCGGTGCCTCAGGGTAGGACGACGGGGGTTGGAATAGATGCGTGTCTTCGGACATATTGTAGGTTCTCTGTTCTAAACTGAAACCTTCGGGTTTCGTGTTGACCGGAGGTGGCTCACTATGGGATATTAGCACTGTTGACGATGTTGAGGGATAACTCTCACCGTGAGGGATCCCACTCGGACTTTGGCGCCTCAAAGGTCGAAACCTCTGGGACTGGAGAGGGGGGTGATTGGTATTCGATAATTGGAGGAGGGATCGGCACCAGGGGCTGTGGTTGGTGAATATGGCCATCGGGGTAGTGTATCTGTGCCTGTATCTGTGTCGGCAACGGTGTCTGGATTTTGGTCTGCGTCGGGGTCTGCGTCTGTGCCTGCGTTTGTATCTGCGTCTCATGTGCTTCGTGGCTAACTTGAGGCGCAAAAGTGATTGGCACAGGAGGCAATGGCGAGATAAATGTTGAGACATGCTCCTCTCCGCGAACATACTGCGGTACCATGCTCAATACAGGCAGAGCAGCATGGCGTACAATAGCAGGAGCAGAATGGTCGTGATGCGGTTCTGAATGGCCGTGCTCGACTGGCGGTGCTTGGTGTGATTCTTCGTGAAAGCTCGCGGTTTCTTCAATATGGTCGGGCTGCCGTTCAGACGTCGGCTGTGTTTCATGAGGAATGGTGCTGTCATAACGAGGGGTATCGTCATGACGAGGGGCATGCACTTGGTCGCCTTGGGCCAACGCCGTCTTTTCAATCTCAACGGGCGCGCTCGGTACCTAGAAATGTCAGTCCACATCTTCAGAATCTTGCATATCTCTTACAAATGGGGGACGATAGTGTCTGTCATAGACAGCCCACCACCGGCCTAGAAGCTGATTGTACGGGGACTCCAGCGGAACAATCTGTCTCGGCATATTCCACGGTTTCCGAGCACCAATGAAATGAATAAGACTGATGGTACTCTGGAAATGCTTGTACGCAGGGATGTACTGGTAATTGGCACTTGGCGTGCAGTTATACGTGAAGCTTAGCCTATGCCAGTCCCGGAAATGCATGTTCAGCAGACCCTGGTCGGCGCCATCGAAGCTGATACCTCTTTGGGCGAGTGCTCTTAGCGCATAATAGTCGTGCAGATTAGGTCGAAGAACCATCATTCCACTATTAAAGCAATCCGGCCAACCAACATCAGGCGCGGCAGCAAAGTCTGCTTCCAGTGACAACAGCTCGTCGGGGGCTCGGAGAGCTACAACATCACAATCAATGTATACGACCCGCTGGTATTGCGTCAGGCGCCAGAGCTCAATCTTGGTGAATGTGGCAATCAGGTCTGGACGGTCCATGAGCCAGAGGTTCGCGGGTGTCTCGTTTACCATTGAGCTCACTGGGATCAACTCGTCGTAGGCGGTCTAATATGTAAGAAAAGGTATAGTTTGGGGAATGCTGTACGTACCATTAGCTCGTCGATGGTGCTTGATTGTAGTCTGTCTGGCGTAAATAGCGCCACCAACCTCGCTCTTGTACCATTGTCGCGTAGGGAATGGGCAAGGACCATAGCACCTATAAATATTTAGAATAGTTTCACATTCCATATAAATTAGAGCCTACCAGGAAGATAATTGTCACTCAGTAGAAGCTGTCTCATCGTCAGTTTACGCCATAAGCATGGGAAAGGGGGGTAAAATACCGTGCAGTAGACTGCTCCTCCATTGGAATCCATCACGCCACACTTCCAACAGCAAAAGAATGGTCAGACGCCCGACAAATTCTGGGACAGAGAAGAAAAGCTCTCGAAAGAAGAACAGCGGGCTATATTTAACCTGTCAATTGCCAATGACAGTTCAGACCGGTAGGAGCGCGATACACCGACTGTGGTACCTGGACCGGACACGGATTCGAGGGGGGACGAAAACAGGAGATATTTATTTTTTCACTGCATGTTGTGTAAGGTTGAACTCTGAGAATTGAGGACAAGTGAGATTCTTAAAAGGCAATGAAAAGCAAAGGCCGAGATGTACGGAGTAGGCAAATTAAGGTCAAAGCTCCCGAGGGGGAAGTGGAGTTGTCTTCCCCCCACCCGGGCAAATCATTACGTTCCGCGATAATCTTTTTCGATATATTTTCTCGTCTTCTCTTCAACACTTACTGTATTCTATATCCTATATCATATGTTCTCTGTTGAAATATCTACAAAATATGTATCGAATCAACCCTCTCTAAATGGTCTAACATGGCCCAGGTGAAACATCACCTTCTCCCTAACCGCTTTAGATCAGGTTGCCCCCCCGCGGTACGAAAACGTTGAATATCAAAGTTGTCCAACATATTGCTTATGTTTATCGTGAAAAGGTGACCTGGACACCAGGGTACGATCCGGCGATGGCCGTCCCAATATCCCCCTCTTCGCCTTGAGCAGCCCATTCAACAGCCTTGGTCAAAGCTGCGCCGCTCTCACGTTCAATCGGAGTCCAATGTCCAGTACGGGGAAGCAGTATGATCTGGGACCCCTGTACCAAGTAATCACTCATCCCATCAATGCAGATCCTCTGGTCAAGAGCAATATCGTCCTTGCCCCAGAAAATGGTCGTGCTAGCTTTGAGAGTGCCAGGGGGACCTTCATCAAATAGTCCACCACCGGTACTCGCCAGTCGTTTTCCGGATGAAATGCTGTGAAGGCTAGCAACCGTCTCAGCGGACTTAACCCAGCGCGCCACTGCCGCCCGATCACGGTAATAAGCCGCCATGTGCATGAGATGTGCGAATGCGCGCTCGCTGAGGCTGGCGGGATAGGCATCACCGCTGGGAGTTTTAGTATCCGATTCTGCAGCGGACGGGCCCATGGTGCTAGCCATGCTGTTTGCTATATCGAAGGGGCTATACTCGTCCTTGTTGTACGAGGCGAGATGGCACCCTTTCAACAGTGAGTGGTTGCCTCCGGATAGGAAATAGCAGACAATTGGCGTTGGTAGCTGCATGGCAAAGATATAGCCGGATAGAACAAGCTGGCGGGCGAGAGGGATGAGGGTTCGGAGTGCTTGCATCAGCGGGGCGCGGGCGTGCAGTGGTGAACGCCAGGCGTTACCGAGCATTTTATTAGCCGAGAAGAGCAGACGGCGAATGTTGGATTCAACCAATTTCATCTAAATCATTAGTCGAGATAGGATATTTCCCGGTGTTCTGACATACTGATGGTCCGTTGGACAGGATGAACCGATGCGCCAGGGACGGAGCTTCGGCAGCGAGACGCATGGACAAGAGGCAACCCCAATCATGGGCGACAATTATGGTCCTCTTCTTGTTGCTTTCGTTGCCCGAGTCCACGCCATACTGGATCCGCAGGGTGACGATCAGCTCTGTCAATTTCTCCAAGACATTTGTTGCACCATATTCTTCCAGGCTCTGTGTTCCTCCATATCCGGGAAGGTCAATGGCAACGAGCGAAACGGCCTCTTGCAGAGCAGGGTTTTTAATAATGTGCCGCCAGATCGCCCAGCT
Source organism: Penicillium egyptiacum (assembly GCA_911456345.1). NCBI lineage: Eukaryota > Fungi > Ascomycota > Eurotiomycetes > Eurotiales > Aspergillaceae > Penicillium > Penicillium egyptiacum. Next base: position 881,545 of record CAJVRC010000839.1, read on the forward strand.
ATCGGGGAATCCATGGATGAAGACGACCAATGGTTTATCGGACTTGATGGTTTCCGGTGTGTTCGGGATATCGTTACTGACAAAGTGAAACTTGAATCCGCTCTGCAAGGTTATGATGTGGTGAGAGAGACCTTCAAAATCTTTGGATAAATCCCATAGGCGAGCGCGAGCTAGAGAGTCAGCAAAGAACTTTCACGATGGTGAATACATAGCTCACCAAGCTGTAGGTCTCGTTTCTCATTTTCAGTGGGGCGTTTGAAGTATTTGCCTCTCGCCAAGGCAATTAGGCCGTAAGAAACAACTATCAGGAAGCCGTAGGCAAAGACGGCCGCGCCGATCAAGGCACGGGACAGGGATTTGCCCATATTGGAATCATGCACATGTGCGTTGAAGGAGATGGAGTCGGCTTGTAATAAATCTAGAGCTGGGGCAAACGGAGCTCGGCCGGGTCCACCGGTAGCGTCACACCTGAGTCAGCGATCTAAGACACCTCCAGGGCTGGGCACCTCCGAGGTTCCTTCCTACATATATGTACATATGTAGGTAACCTACTCTAGCATATCAAACGGGAATACATTGGTAGGTATGGTAGCACCTTTTTACGCTACTATACGAGGTAATTTTATCTTAAAAAGTCCTTAACCTGAGGTCGCGGGTAGAATCTGCTTATCGCTGAAAAATCGAGGGCGGGTTGACAGCGGGTACCTACATGAGATATGCGAGCACGGAGTATCTATAATTTAGATAAGTTGAATGAATCAACACTGGAAGATACAAATTCAGGAATGCAATCATATTATACTGTAAATTGTAGGTAGTTTACAGCTTTTCTCAATGGCAGACCGAACGCCTCCACATGCACAAATATTATTGGTAGAAAACAGTCCGAGGGAAACAGGGTATTAACAGGAGCCTAAAAACAAAAATGCCATCATATCGTCGAAAGAATATATACAGATCAAAGAACGAATCCTAGTTGTTCGCGGTTGTCGTCTACCAAGCGACCATACCTGAAAAGTGAGCAGGTTAGCAGAATTCCCTTAGAGAATGAGGATGTACTTACTCAAGTAGTAACCGGAAGAACCAAACCTCCAGATCCTCATTTCGTAGGGTCTGCTGTGCCCAGCGCTGACCCTGGTTGGCGATTTGAAGAGCGGCCTTTTTGCCCTCTTCTTCTGAGGTAAAGTATCGCATGCTCTCAACGTACTCATTGCCTTTCAAGCTGAGAGGGACGTAATGTACCCAAGGCTTCAGCCACTCGTCGTGCCATTCGCGGAAAATAGCGATCTTGTAGACAAAGCTGTTGCTATGCAGGAAAGCGTGGAATCGCCCGCTAAAAGCGTTGCCGTCAATGTCGACTAGGAACTTGTGCGCCCACGCATCTTGTTGCCCAGCCTGCTTGAACACTCCAAAGTATTCGGTCTGCGCATTGCAGTCGTCCGGGTCGCACTGGCCGATGAGTGTGAACTTGACATCGAAGGAACCGCCGTAGGCATCACGGTTGGTTACCTGTGAAACCCAGCTGTCCCCCTGGCGAGCGAGAACTTTGGTGGTGCCTAAGCCGTTGACGTTGTCGACAAATTGCTGCCGATGTTGTCGGCGCCAGCCACCCGCGCGCGAAAACCCACCGGTTGTGGAGCCACGCCAGTACATTCGGTCGGACTTGGCCTCCCACGCATAGTCTTTTGCAGGATTGTATGGGACCTTGTCGGCCCAGTACCAGGGGCTCGGGTAAATAATGTCCTGGAAGCTGGAGATCTTGCTCTGCGAAAAGACGGGGAACAGATCGTGGACCACATCAAAGGCGTTGGGCCGATCAAAGAATCCGTATGTATGGCGGAGAGAGGGGGTATTGCAAATGTCAGAGGCCGCCGTGGTATTATAGATGAAGCCGAGCTCGCCATAAGCATAAGGATCAACGTCGTCGGAGGGGTTTTCGTCGAGTGAGCGCGCTGGGCTGTCAACCGGACAAGATACTCGGGAGTTTGTCCAGGTCGGTTGGTGTGCGAAGCGGTTGAAACGAGTGGTGCGCACCTCGTCGATGCGGTCACCTTTGTTTAGGTCTGAAGCACGTGGGGACCACGCGTTGGTCGGGGTCTTTTTGAACGCTGCTGGAATATTGAAATCCTTGGCTTTTTGCACCAAACGCTGGAGGTCTTCGCTAGGGAGAATCACGCGCGGCTCGTCATGAGTGTTGAACACCAGGTCCATGTCGGGCAGGTATTTCACAAAGGCATCCATCATACCGGCCGTAGCGTCTCGCTGCCACTTGCGGTCGTCGCCTCCTCCATCCGTCAAGGACACCTTACCGTCGCGAATTAGAACACCGAGCACCGCATTGTCAAATCCAAGTGTCTCGCGCGCCCGGTCGCGAATCGTCTTAGGTTCCACACCCCAGAAGGGGAGGAGGGCGTGGTAGATGGAGTCGAAATCATCGACGAGCTGTACATTTCTTGACTGGGCAAACTCGAACCACTTGTCGAAAAATGGCGGCGGGTGCATATTATAGCGGCGCTTGTATTCACTCACGGCCTCGGCCAGGGTTTTTGATTGCCGTGACTGCGCATGATTGAAATCCTTTTGAGCATTTCCAATCAGACGCGTGATCGGGTGCTCTTTCTCGGGGAGGTATGTGTTTTGCCCCGCATGGAGCTGAGGGTGTTGTATCGGTTCGGGAGGAGGCAAATCTATGGGTTGTTGCTGCTCTGGGGGCTTCGAAGATCGTAGTAGTAAGAGAGAAAGACAGGCAAGAACGCCGATCGCAAGTAATACAATCAGCCGTTGGATGCGCATGCTGCCATTGGGGAGAGGCATGAAGAAGGAGAGCGAGACAAAGTCTTAAGGAGGGTTTTCCATAGGTCTAGAATTGACCTCGGGCTATTCACCTCCAGGGCTGATCCGCCAAGCCTTTCTAACGTAATCGTCAAAATCTGCGTATGTACTGGTACAAAGGTCTAAAAGACAAAGACTATCAATAATATTATAATATGATCTTTTTATTTGTGTGGCCCCCAAATCTCGAAGGGGTTAATGTACTAGTATGTGGCGTTGCCCGGCTGCAGGGGAGGTACGCCATAATCTATTCATATACGTGTCACCAGAAGTACTTCGATCACGATGTACATTGTCCCACAGAAAATCAAGAGTATTTTCAATAGGTTGGGAGAAAGATCTTTTGAACCTTGAGGCAGTAGCAGCCTTGGCCTCTCTCGATATATATTCAAAAGAGTACACAGTTCATACAAACCATTCATACAATATAGATCGTATCCCTTGATCTCTCTACTTGCTTTTTGTTGCTGCTATCACTAAGGGGAGAAAAAAAGGGGCTATATTTCATACATGTAGATCAATTCACGATGTTCTCTCAGAAAACAAGATCTGACCAAGTACAAAACGAAATACTTCACAATTATTGTTCGATCGAACCTTGGAAGTAAATAAGGCATTAGGATATGCTGTTTCTCCTATGAATGGACTTCATGAACCTCGGAATGTGATTATGCTCCATAAGCTTATATATGACCTCCCTAGGGTCAATATTAAGATGCTGACCAAGGGAAACGATTTTAAAAGAACCATCGGGCGTGCTATTTCCGAACCTACACTAACGTAGCGCCCAAGAGCACACCCAATTAAGTACAGAAGCTGCTAAAGTCTGCAGAATGTACCGCTGTGCCTGCTTAACATGGAAGTAAGCCGCAACGCACAATAATATCACCAAAGACACATGACCAAAGTAAAACGTCCTTCGGCGTTCTTGAAAGGTTCCCTGCACAAGCCAAGCCTGGAGGCCTTTCTGGGAAGTAGGCCGCACAAAGAGGATGAGCAGCACCGCCAAGGATATTGCGACTAGGCCACATTGGACGTCTAAGTCTTGGACTCGCTTGAAGAGCAATATACCAAATTCAGGACGACTGGATTGCACGAAGAACAGCGTATACAGCGTGGCATGAGCCGACAGAAGAGAGACAACCGCCCGACCGAGGAGACGGTGGTACGGTGTCAACACCGGCTGAGGGATACCGGTCAGAAGAGACAGTACGGACGAGGCTGCCGGCTGAGAGAGATATGCCGGAGACATCAGAACCTGCAGTGGCAGTTGGGACAGGCCAACTCGGCCCAATGCTTTCGTTAAATGGAGATAGTCTGTCACTAGTATGTTAGCATGCCTCAAATCCACCAGGAGACAAATGCATGCCATCACCACTGTTCCATATCGAAAGCCCTAAAAGCCATAGTAGCCACAGCCCGCAGACAAGATACTGTTGGGCCTTTCCAGAGACCAGGCAATCCCACCTAGCGGTTGATCTCGTAACAAAGCGAAAAGTTCGAATGGCGACGATAACCACAACAATTGACAATTGTGCATAATACCCTCGAAGGTCAAGCAGCTCCCCGCGGTGCAGCTTGTCGTTCTCGGAGAGAGAAATAAAATGGTACGGCCACGACATGGCGACTGAAGAATAATGTAAATGATGGTTTGTAGAATCACATGTCAATTGACATGCCGGTGAGATGCAGCGTGGTTCGAAAAGGCTTTAGAATGTTGACGTTGGTCTCACAAGTTTATTTGATATACTCCAGGGCTGGCAGTGAAAAACAACTAGTCCAACCGTGGATGGATGTACACCCTGGCCGGGCCTGACCAGGCCCGGGGTCGCTTTTTGCTGACAAATGAAAAAACCGCGATTGTTCCAGCCCTGCGCACTCCGGAGGTCCAGCGCCCCAGGCGATCTTAAAGTCCCTTTTTTACTGTCCACGGGTCTCATGCGTGTACTAGTTATATCGTAGATACATTACGTAGGTGGGTTTATATGCACTGAAGGTTTTTAGTTGCGCATTTGCTTTTGTAGGTACCTATCCTGGCTACCGTCATGTAAAACCTCTACATTAAAACGCCTGAAAGAAAAGGACGCTTGGTTATTCTCTAACCTGACAGGATGCCTTGTTGTGTATTGGCTTAAGAGGTGCATAGTTTAAGGAGATGTCTGCATCTCATCCGGATTGCCACCAGCAGTTGTAGCAAAGTATCGGACATCCACATCGTCATCCTCCTGCAACTTCTCCAGGCTGGGCACAACCCTTGACTGAATCAACTCCAGGCTCTGGGGTGATGGCGCGATAGGCTCTTCGGACTTCTCCACCTCAACCAAGGTCTTATCGGCCGGCAGACGACGCAGTGTGGCGATAAGAACGGCGTAGGACTTGGCGACGTTGAAACGTATGTTGGGGATTTCATCCGTCACTAGGCGTTCCAGGATAGGGAGGAGAGAGTTCTCAATAATTTCGAGGTTGACAACAGGAGTGAGAGTCTGATAGTTAGCATTGATCGATGTAGTAAGAGAGGGAACTTACAGAAACAGCAAAGCACGTCGTCATGCGGTAAAGATAGTTAGGGTGTTGACCCATGGCCATCACCTTGGGAATGATAGAAGCTTTTGACCACTCCACACCGAATACCTCTGTCAGTTTCTTCAAGTTCTCAGTGGCAGCCTCTCGGATGGAGAAGACCGTGTCTCCGAGCCAGCCCATGCAAAGATCACTCAGCTGCTCGTCAAAGAACTCGACACCAAGTTGACTGGCAAGGAGTGGAATATATTCAATGATAGCAAGGCGAACACGCCATTGCTTATCCTCGGCCAGTTGAACAATGGCGGGAAGAAGAGACTGGGAGAGAAGCTGGATACCAATGACTGTAAAAGGTTAGAAGACATACACATAAAAGAAAATCAAGGGACGCTTACCTTTGTTGACTTGCTCGAGCTTCGAGATGATGTGCAGTCGGACGTCGGGGAATTCATCCTTAAGCATCTGGAGGAACATGGGGAGTAGGTGGGCAATAGTCCTGGACGGTCAGCATAGGTTATTGCGAGCATATAGGCAGGATAACTTACTCTTCCTTGCCCAGGATAGGCGCGAGCCCGCTGATCTGAGTACCCAGGGAAGCCCGGACGTGCTGAGAGGGGTCAGAGACAAGGTCTTCAACACTGGTCATGATCTCATTGAGGAGAGTGTCGCGATCAATCAAATGGCAGAAGCCTGAATTTGTTAGTCAGGCATCAACTATACATCATTGGAGTATCATACCAGGAATTTGGCCAGCAATTGCGGTGCGAACCTCGGCCTCTGTATCTTTGAGGAGCTTGACAAAGGCAGGCACCATGTCACGGGTGACAACCTCTTCGTGGACAGCTTTGGCAATCTGCATACATCAGTATCACCCAATATTTCGAAACCCGGCAAACACAAGATACCTTTTCATATCGATCGGCAACCATGTATCGGACTCTCCAGCTCTGATCCTCAAACAGACTCCGCAGCGATGTCAACAAGACGCCGTGGCTAGGTTGCTGTTCTTTGGGAATTTCCTCCGCAATTGCAATAAGAATGTCAACTGTAAGTAGACGAACGCTGTCCTGATCATCGCTCGCCAAGTATTGGAAGAGGGGAATTATTTCATCGATGACGACCTGGCTTTGCATTTCCTTGACAAACTTGGCAAGATTGTTGGCCGCCTGTCGCCGCACCATGGGGGTTTCATCGTGTACCAAAGCTCCAAAGTGCTGTCGGAGGCTCTGTTGCAATGCGGTAGCCTTCTTGTATGGTGTGGAGTAAAGACCAGTCGCAGAGACCTTCGAGGTGAACCAGTCTGCCTTTGACAAGCGAAGGACTAGCGGGACAAAATACTCCTCGACTTGGCTCTCCGTAAGCTGCTCGCATACTTTGTTGAGAGATTCAACGGCCTGAAACGTCAGCATGCGCCTCAGAAACTTTCAGCTGGTGTGGTACCTTCTCCCGCACCAACGGCTCCTCGATAGCCGCCAAATTCTCCAGCGGGGAGAGCAACACGTGCCCGTGTTCCGGGCCCCCAACATATTCTGTAAAATTGCCCAGTTCTTCACTCAGCGCAGTCAGAACTTCGTCCTCATCCTCGACGGAATCTATCACTGTTAGACGGGGTTGCTAGTCGATTGAAGGCTGGACAAACCATCAAGGAATGGGATGAGCTCTTCCCGGGTTCGGTCGGGTCCAAGTGCAAGCGCGATCGTGGATAGACGGTGAATGGCATTGAGTCTGAGAAGGACATCGTCGTGCTAAAGAAATGTGAGCTCAATATTGTCTGCACGAGCAGCGGGAGACCTACCTTCAACTCGTCAATGAGCACGGCGATGGGGTAGAGCTCATCGTTCTCGTTCTGGCCCTCCATTGTGGATTTAGGTATGTATTAGGGAGACGCGAGGAGTCCCGGTCCTGAAAGGGAAGAGGGTGGTGTTGGACCTAACAGCGATTCGGCAGAGGTGTAGGAGGCAATGGGGCGGCTGATAAGTATTAGTTCCGACTTCGCGAGACGGCAAGGGGATGGATGGTGGTAGAGTGAGGGGTGGGTTTTGGGCCACATGGACACCTTCAGCAGAAGCATACCTCGACAATTGAAGAGTACCTTGATCAACAGCAAATTAATAGATTTTGATTCAAGTTCGTAAGGAGAAAAGAAAGAAGCCCCCTTCGATGATGCAGCAACCGGAGGGCAGTCGAGCTTTCAGTGTTTACAGTTGTAAATTACATACTGGCGGTGTGCGCATAAACGTTTGAATATGGGGGGGAATTACTATACCAATACTATCGTAACAAAAGAGGGGGATCTGTGGCGGTGGTGGCTTGCGGGCAGAATTTCCACCGGCGCAACGCTCGAGTCATCCAAGACTTTGTGCACCGATCACCACATCCTGAATTTCTGTACGGACTTTCCATATATTTTGTCTGAGTCGCCTACTTGGGATTAGTTCTGGTTTGCCAGACATTTCGCTGATTGATACCAGAATTCGCAACCCCCACCATGCCCACTATCTCGGTCGACAAGGCCGCTCTTTTCAAAGAGTTGGGCCGAGAGTACGTCTCTAGGTTTTGTAATTGAACTCTACTGAACTCGCTGCAGGTATACCACGGAGGAGTTTGATGAACTGTGTTTCGAATTTGGTGGGTTGGCTGGGAATTCCTTGCGGGGCATGACTGACTTTGAACAGGAATTGAGCTCGACGAAGATGTACATCCTCCGAAACCCGATCATGTATAACAAATGCTGATCTTTTCAGACCACAAACTCAGACCGTCCTATCGTCGATGGAAAGCAAGAACCTCCGCAACTCAAGATCGAGATCCCCGCCAACCGGTATGCGTGATATCTGAAGAGAACAAATGGAAGAATCCAGACTAAGAAGAGATTAGATATGACTTGCTGTGCTTCGAGGGCATTGCGCTCATGTTGAATATCTTCCTGGGCCGCAAGCCCCTGCCCGAGTACAAGTTGACTCAGCCAGCACGGATGGAGCAGATTATTGTCAAGGAAGATGTCAGTACTTCAACACCTACTTTGGTCAGGTGGAGGGGCTGCGCGCTGACCAAAACAGACCACGAAAATCAGACCCTACGTGGCTGGTGCTATTCTGCGGAACATCCAGTTCGACCAGGCTCGTTATGCGTCCTTCATTGCTCTCCAAGACAAGCTCCACCAGAACCTGGCCCGGCAACGAACTCTTGTATCAATCGGCACCCACGATTTGGACACTGTGAAGGGTCCCTTCACCTATGAGGCTCTCCCTCCCAAGGACATCAAGTTTACCCCATTGAACCAGACTCAGGAGATGGATGGCGAGGAATTGATGAACTTCTACGAGAAGCACCAACAGTTGGGCAAGTACCTGCACATCATTCGCGACTCTCCAGTCTATCCAGTCATCTACGACTCCGACCGGACTGTGTGCTCTCTGCCACCGATTATCAACGGCGATCACTCGAAAATCAGCCTGAACACCACCAATGTCTTGATTGAGATCACAGCCCTCGATAAGACAAAGCTGGATATTGTGAACAAGATGATGGTCACCATGTTCTCCCAATATACCTTGGAGCCGTTCACCATCGAGCCTGTCCAGATTGTGTCTGAGCACAACAACGAGACTCGCGTCACCCCCGACATCGCTCACCGCACCGCTCAGGCTGAAGTCTCGTATATCAACCAGTGCTGTGGCTTGAGCCTCAGCCCCGCCGAGATATGTACTCTTCTCAAAAAGATGGCCTTCCGCGCCCAGCCTTCGACCACTTCCGTAGACGTCATCAACGTGGACATTCCCCCAACCCGCGCCGATGTTCTCCACCAGTGTGATATCATGGAGGATGTGGCCATTGCCTACGGCTTCAACTCGCTGCCCCGTGCATTCCCGAACATTTCTGGCACAGTCGCTCAACCTCTCCCCATCAACAAGCTTTCCGACATTGTTCGTGTGGAGACTGCCATGGCCGGTTGGTCAGAGGTATTGCCGTTGATTCTGTGCTCGCATGATGAGAACTTTGGCTGGTTGAACCGTGAGGATGACGGAAACACCGCTGTCAAGCTGGCCAACCCCAAGACTCTTGAGTTCCAGGTTGTCCGTACCAGCCTGCTCCCGGGCCTGCTCAAGACCATCCGTGAGAACAAGCACCACTCTGTTCCCATGAAGATATTCGAGGTCAGCGATGTTGCCTTCAAGGATCTGTCTCTGGAGCGTAAGAGCCGCAACGAGAGACACTTTGCTGCCGCCTTTTACGGTAAGACTAGTGGGTTCGAGGTTGTCCACGGTCTTCTTGATCGTGTTATGGCCATGCTTAAGACCGACTTCTTCGCCGAGGGCGAGACCGCCACGGGCAATTCGTACTACATCAGAGAACTAGATGGTGTGTACCCCCTCGAATCCGACTAAAATATTCGCTAACAGTGTAGATCCCACCTATTTCCCCGGCCACGCTGCTTCCATCCACGTCTGTATTGGCGGCAAGCACAAGGTCATTGGCTCCTTCGGTATTCTGCACCCTACTGTGCTCGAGAAGTATGAGTTGAAGTACCCAGTCAGTACTCTGGAGCTGAATGTGGAAGCTTTCATGTAAACCAAACGGGCCTACGGATGAGTGGCTGTTCTTCTGATTAGAGTTATGACCAAAAGCCAAAAAAATACATAAATCCAAGAAGATCACTGTAAATGGTATGTTAGAAAGGGGCTTGTCTTTACGCGCTTATCGCGCAGAACGCCTTTGAATATAGACTGAAAAGAATATATAATTGAACATAAAGTACAAAAGGGGGTATCCCAAAGAGACAGTCTTGGCTACCGAAAAAGACAGTCTCCATGCCTTGTGGCCATAGCCTCAGCTCTGCAGAAGTAGGTAAGGTAGAAGGCGAACACCCAACAATGTAGGGCTAATGATAAAGGGTATGAACAAGACTACTTCTGTCCATCGTCGAGCCGCTGACCGCGGAACGAATAATAGTTGGTCTGCTTGATATGCCTGGCCTTGCCAGTTCGTTCATCATAGGTGCAGAATCCATGGATTGCGGCGTTAGGTGGTGTGTAAACTGATCAAAATTAGCCTTGGCCCATTGATTTTCACAAAAGATAACATACGATGGAGTGAGATAGCAAAGTTATCCTGGTCCGGATTGGATATCCGATGCAGACCAAGCTTGTCAGACATGTAGGTGACCTGGTTTTCGCCGTAGGTTGTTTGCTTGGTGAGTTGTGGTGGTGAGCTTTGGCCATTCTCGATCTGCTCTTGGTCGGGCCATGAGTATAGATCTTCTTGCAGTTTTCCTTTTAGGATCTACTCCAAATTAGCTTCTAGCTATCTGTTGAATCAAAGAGAATGTACCTTCATCACGCAGTGTGCGTTGGCATGGTCATGAATTGTACTCCCTTTCCCAGGGCTCCATACGAGAATCAGCTGAACGAGTCAGCCAAGCAATCGTTGAGGGGTGACAATTGCCATACCAAATTACTCTTGCCATTTCCTTCATCAATCAGGTTCCTTGTGTATGTCCTACTCGAGTCGCCCAACGCATATGGAGCCCATTCATCCGAATTCGAGACGTATTTCCCCATCAACAGTTGTATCTCCATAGGATCGACATCGCTAGAATCCAGACCCGAGCTTGGACCTAGCGCAGAACTAAGGTCCTCCACGAGCTTCTCAAAGCCAGGTTTTTCGGCGATCAATTCGGTCCCGTTGAGGAATGGCATGTTGAATGATTGTTGTGCTGGGCGCGATTGGGATGGAGTCTATGGAACGAGGGAGCGGTATCGGAAGTTGGCCGAATGACGAAATCGAGAGTGTATCCACCACAGCGGAAATACAAGCTAGGATAGGAGTTCACATAAGACCTGTATTCCCCATTGTGAACTTCGAGACCAAGTGGAGTAATTCAATGTTCACGAGTATGTAGTTGCCCAAGTTATAATTTGGCTATGATAGCGATAAGGAATGATGCCTCAGGCCGTAGATGACATACTTGCCCTCGTCGCCTTAGGCGCACACCCCGCCCTGACTAAAAACTGCGGTGCCACAATCCAAAAGATCCACGGGTCGCCGCAAAGTGCATTTCTCCTTCAAAACTTGTCGCTCAGCTCGCGGGTTCTTAGCGAGGGACATATATTAGGTCCCTTGTACTACCGATTCTCAAACGTTTCTTCAATTGATTTTTTGATTGCTGGGTCAAACCGCCAAAATGTCGACTACTATTGAAAAGGTGCGTGCGGTCAAGATTTTTTGAGCATAGCACCAAACAAGTTACTAACAATGCTTCTGTACAGATCAAGGAGATTGAGTCCGAGATGGCTCGGACTCAAAAGAACAAGAACACCTCATATCATTTAGGTACGCGCAAACCGACGACTTTTCACCGATGACGTCTTCTGACAACATGCAGGACAACTGAAGGCGAAGCTTGCTAAGCTCAAGCGTGAACTTCTGACCCCGACTGGAGGCGGTGGTGGTGGTGGATGTGAGTACTCCAGACCCTGGACACTCTGCTAGGTGCTAACTTGAGGTTAGCTGGCTTCGATGTTGCGCGTACTGGTGTGGCCAGTGTGTAAGTTACCCGAAAAGATTGCGATCGCATACGCTTACAAGTGCAGTGGCTTCATTGGTTTCCCGTCCGTCGGCAAGAGTACACTAATGAATAAACTGACTGGCCAACATTCAGAAGGTTCGTCAAGACATTCCCGACAAACGATTTCTCTAACACCCTCTAGCCGCGGCGTACGAGTTCACAACCCTCACAACTGTCCCCGGTCAAGTGATGTACAATGGCGCCAAGATTCAGATTCTCGATCTTCCCGGTATTATCGAAGGTGCCAAAGACGGCAAGGGTCGTGGTCGACAGGTTATTGCGGTGGCCAAGACTTGCAACCTCATTTTCATCGTCCTTGATGTGAACAAGCCATTGGTTGACAAGCGAGTCATCGAAAACGAATTGGAGGGCTTTGGCATTCGCATCAATAAGAAGCCTCCCAACATTGTCTTCAAGAAGAAGGACAAGGGTGGTATCGCCATCACGGCCACTCAGCCATTGACTCATATCGACCACGACGTAAGATCGATTTCTCACATAGTTTTTGATGAGTACTAACATATCCTAGGAAATCAAAGCTGTAATGGGCGAGTATAAGATTTCGTCAGCCGATATCTCCATCCGATGTGATGCCACCATTGACGACCTGATTGATGTCCTGGAAGCCAGGAGTCGCAGCTACATCCCCGTCATCTATGCGCTGAACAAGATCGATGCTATTTCCATCCAAGAGTTGGATTTGCTGTACCGGATTCCAGACGCCTGCCCAATTAGCTCGGAGCATGGATGGAATATCGACGAGCTGCTGGAGATGATGTGGAAAAAGCTCAAGCTGCGCAGAATCTACACGAAACCCAAGGGCAGAGCGCCCGACTACACAGCACCTGTCGTGCTGCGTTCTTACGCGTGCACAGTCGAGAATTTCGTAAGCGTGGCCCTCATCCTTTTAGGAATTATACTGACGAAGCAGTGTGACGCTATTCACCGCACAATCAAGGACGATTTCAAGCACGCTATTGTGTATGGTCGCTCCGTGAAGCACCAGCCGCAGCGAGTCGGTCTTTCGCACGAGCTTGGCGATGAAGATATCGGTAATTATACCAAAAGAAAAGCGAACATGAATTTCCAAGCTGACCATTTACAGTGTCGATCGTCAAGCGGTAAAGGATTTATGCCAACTCCTTGACCCTCATAGCCCGAAGCGGCGAGATGATCCAAGCGCTGGGGTGGTCTGTGCCAGCATGTCTTTGCGCCTCCGCGATCTGACGGGCGGTTTCTGGGACATCCATAAGACGCCACCGGATCCGAGCGTGGTTGGATAGACTCGTTCACGGCGACACAATTAGGGGGAAAGTCATGAGTCTACCCTTTTGACATGAAAATCAGCATGCACAGCATTGCTGACTTTTGGTGCATCTCAAGGTATAGCCTTGACTTGATTCGATAAGCTCGAGTTAGGCTTCAGGGGTTACACCGGCCCAGGGGCACGCACGAGGCGAATAGCCATGTCTTTCTGATATTCTTGGCACCTTCGGTAGTTGTGGCCCTTGAAGCGACCGGTCCATATTGTTATGATTACCTTTTTTTTTCATGAGGTTCTTTGTCCATCAGCGCAAAAGTTCAGATATTTTATGGCATTCCGGTGTCTCAAAAATATAACCCATTATAAACGAACTATATATGTGCTCGTAGTTACCTGCGATTCCAACCTGGAGAGAGCCACAAATTGCCATTTTTTCCATCTAAGCGATTTACTTTGTCAGACCAATTAGACCCCCTGGTCAAGTTATATTACTTCAGTACTTGGGAATTGATGCAGCATCATGCGACTCCTTATCGCCTTGTACATAACTGACCCTACCATGCACAGATCCGAGGACGCCTGCATGGACAATTTATTTCGATGACATTCTGATTGGCATGTTCCCCTTGCCATTACTTCCCGTCCTGCACAGCATCCTTGCCTGTTATTCTAATGTTTATATGATTTTCGCCCGTGGCTTGATTTCTTTGTTCGCATTGCTTTTTCTCTCCCAAAATTTTTACTTTCGAGGCTGACGACTCAGGCCACAAAAGGCCTAGGCCTCGCTGTTTGCTAACGCCGATCCCAATATTTCTAGCTGTCAGCTCGAAAGCTCCCGGGAAAAAAACGAAGTCGATAGCTTCGACGGAAGAGCCGGAAAGGTAATTATGGTGTGCATACCTCTGTACTCCATAATCTGGTGCAAAGAAGGGCCGCGACTCAACGCATTGACCTACTGCTAATAGCTTAACGGTGATCATGACGGGTCGTGTATACTCGAAAGCCACGAGAGCTTCGGGTTGTAACCATGACATGTTTAATAAACCCGGCATTGCTAGTCTAGCTTCCGATAGGCCCAGGGGAGATATTACCAAGTGAATGATAGGGGAGGATCAAAATGGATCTGTCAACTGACTAGCACGTTTTTCCCAATCTCTTAGCTTCTAATCTCTTGGCTATTGTCCTGCAACTACTTTCCGAAATTTGAGGGAAAAAAAAAAGTACAGATCTGCGCAGGATTGACATGCAAACTAACAAAAATATTTCAACCAAACAGAAAAAAGCAAAAAGTGAGGCAAGGTACAAATGGATTTTAAGAAAACAAGCGGTGAATGAGAGAGATATTGGTCGAATTGCGAACGATTATCTGATCTCCCATCACTCTGTACTCCGTCCTCCGTACGGAGTACTATACATGGTATTATCTGCCCAATGGGGAGTTCTTATAACTGAGTCTGGTACGCTACTAAGTAGTTCTCATGAACCTCTGCGGAGACACAAAACAGTTATAGTGAGGTGGAGAATCCGCAAATCGTCGATTTAGTGAAAACGAGAAAGGGGGCTGTTCACGATCTGGTCCGTTCTCAGATGCAAGATCGGTGTATGGTATATTAATTTCTTGTATAGTATTTAATAGTACGGAGTGCTTGGTAACCTCTTCATCAGGTGACTGTGAGGGCACCGATCGCCATACCCTATAACGTACGTTGTACATTTTTCCTCTCGTGGAGGATCCATCGGTCATCCCCGTCGCATTGCATTGCATGAGCCATGCTTCCCCAGAGTAGCGAAGCATTCTTACTCTGTTTTCTCAGCCTTCTATGGTACGAAGTAAATACTGGTTCGTTTTACTAGCGTACCTGACTCGGGAGGAGTATCTATCAATGCCATACTCCCCTACCATTAATTTTCTAGAAACAATTCTATTAACATTGAATTCTGCACAATTCGACTTCCCGGAGATACCTCGGGCAGAATTAGAATTGCAACAGGTCTGTCAATCGGTACCTGACTCGAGTAACACTAACCCTTGCCACCCTATTGTGTACCCCGAGGGTAATCAGGAAATTTCTCCCCAGAGCTTGAAAATGACAGCCAAGAATGACGGACCAAATTGAAAGAAGCAAATATACGAATTGGCCCGGGAATTTCAATGTTGACCGGTCTAGACTTGTTCCTGCTCCTTCTCCGAAATAGTGGGAACAGTGAAAAGCAATGGCCGTGCCCTAAAAAGATGGAAATCTCCAATGGCGTCAGCCCAGGATCTACCCCGAATTTCCCCCCTAAAAACCCATTATTACTAGTGAAAGCGATTTCCGTTAATTAAAAACTGTGCTAAAATTAAAATCTTTTAGATTTCGTCATACATTTCTTTCGTTTCCCTTGATTTAACTGGTGGAGAGCAAAAAATCTGACGGCAGCAAGCATAATGATTGGTACTGCGACCAAATCAGCGAAGTGGACTGTCAAACATACCAATTGAAGCCCTCTCTAGTTAGTCCACGGGTCCACGGGTACTGGGGATGATTTGTCAGACCTCTTTAATACCTTTGCCTTTGCTTTTGCTTTTGCTTGATCTTTGTCTTTCAGACACATTCCACCCAGACAGATTTCGAGAACGAATCCTCCCAAGTATCTGTAGTAAAGCAAGCGGATTTCACATTCGTCTTCCTCGTGGTTGAGTCGAACAAGCGGGGTCTCGTTGAATATTTGGGTAGTATTCAACTATAGACCGCGTCCAAAGGAGAATACCCGTTCTATAGCAGAGTGTATTTTATGTCGTAGAAGCCCGTCCTACGGTCTTCGGATAGTACTACCTTGATAGTTAACCTACACTGCGTACCTATCACTTGCTCTATACCCTATATCTGTTCTCTGCTTCTACCCTCTGTTCAACATGCAAGATGCAACAGAAATGTTGAAGGTTCCCGGGCCGGAGGGGACCGTAGTGGGTCGCAGTGGAGAAGGACGAGGGATCTTAGCGCATCGCAATGGGGAAGTTCCCCTCTTTCCACAAGAGATGCCTTTTAAACCCTCTGATAGGACGACTCTCCAACCTCCTGTTCGGCCCTTGTATTGGATGGACCAGGTCGTATCGACCGCAGGGCAACGGAGACGGCAGATTCGTCCATCCAGAGATCGTCCCGCTGCTCCTCATTTGCTCAGTTTTAGCCGTGTCGTCTCTCGTGGATGTCTGATGCGGTTCATATTCTGAACTCCCAAGGTTAGGATCCGCCTTCCTACATAACATCGCTCCAATCTGGTAATATTTCCTTATATGGCTCTGTTCAATCCATCCAATCTATTCCGTAGGGATTTGCTTTCTCTTCCTCTCTCTCTCGGTCCCCTCTGCTCTGTCTTATGATTTGTGTTCACTAGAGATTAAGACCCCTCGGACCCGGTTTCTTCACCTCCACAACGTGAACCGTGCGCCGAAATACATCCTATGGGGATAGGAATTTGAATGTTGAGTTCCTGATTCAACAGTTTGCTTTTTGGCCAAAATGAAGATATCTCCAATAGAGACTCTTTCCACGGTAGGATAGTCGATAGTCTGCCTGCCGCTATCCTTTTCTCGGTCCACTCTGGTCGCCGTCCTCGGCTGCGATGTGCATGGATTTCATGCGGGCTTTAGGTTCAGCGGTTTATCGATCCGCTACCCGGCTTTGAGCAAATCAAGCTACAGACTGGGCTACGCTTTGAACGAACCCCGTTCTTCTCCGGATGATCAACCCTGATTTGACGCAAGTTTCTCGAAAGAGACCCTTAGCCTAGTGAAAGCGAGGCGACAACGGCCAGCCACCGGGAAGGACTAGACATTGACAGACATTGGCCAAGGTTTTGAGTGAAAATACTGAACGGTCATGCTGTTGCACCTCTATCTTCCAACATGAACCCTGGGTTACCAATATTAGACGTCATGTTGGACCTATATGGAATACCTACCAGGTTATATTGCCAGTATAGAACATACTCGTACCGTCGAGTCTGCCATCCTGGTTGGAAGGTCATACGGGAGAATGCAAAGAAGAAAAAAAGAAAACAAAAATTCCAAAAATTCCAAAAAACCGCGTTAGCCCTGAGAACGAAGATTTCCATACCTTTACACTGTAATACGCAAAACGAATTGAGCCTGACGAGATGCAACCCCTGCCGCAATATATCGCACGGCCAACCAACCAAACGCCGTTCCCCCCTCTGTTTACAGGGATGATTTTGAAATTGCGCGAAATTAAAATTGAGATATTATTCTTATATTTCATTTTTGTTTTTCATTTTCGAATGGGCTTTTTCACTGTATTAGCCAATCACCAACCAGTTCGGCTGGATAACTCTCGGGGGAAGGTTATCATGGATTTCTCCGGACGGTCTTTCTCGTGCCAGTTGCAATCGATATACACAGTCGTTCTGTCAAATCCACGCGATACTGATCGTCCTACTGATTTTCCTTTTAACCCCCATTGCCTTACCCGCATGCTCTTTTACCTTCTTGCATATCATATACTTTATACACTTCCCACCTTCAACTTCCCTCTAGGTAGTTTATAGAGCTACTCGGGACATTACTCTCTGGGTAATTTTATACAGGTCTACGGAAGCAGTGGAACATGCATCAGCTTTTATTGACTCACCCTTAGATTGTTTCATTCTTCCCCGGGATTTCTTTTGTCTCTCTTTCTTTGATTCCTTCTCGAATCGAGCCTGTCACGAAAAAAACCCCAAAAAAACCCAAAAAAGCCCTATCTCCATTGTCCTTGAGACCCATTGTCCATGGAGGAACCCACTATGGAAACGGAGGCTCATCCTGGGCAAGAGGGTGAATTCCCACATTCGCCATGGGTGGAAATAGGCACATTTGCTTCTCCTCAGCACTCGCCTCCCATGCCTGAATATAGTGGGTTTGAGTACGGTCCATCGCAGCTCATGGCCGTGGACTCGTATGGCATGTCAATGCCCCCGCCCTACGCCTCCATGCCACTACCCATGCCTTCGCATTCCTGGCCCAGCATGCTCACGACACACTCTCCGTTTGCTGCGTCTGGATTACCTGTCACCCCGACATCGGTGTCGCCCTCAGCCCCCATGCCTCCAGTGCGAAAGACCTCGACTGGAGGGTCTACACCGCGTAGGACACTTACCGACGATGACCGCCGGCAAATGTGTTTATATCACGAGGAAAACAAGACTGCTAAACAGACTGATATTGGAGGTAAGCGTCATCTCATTATCCGTGTTGAGGGACTAGGCTGACTGACCTTACGTGCAGCATTATTCGGAGTCGAGAGAAGGTATCATTTCAAGCTCGTGTTTTACTTGATTCAAATCTAACATATAATAGCACTGTTTCCAAAGTCCTTCGCCAGAAGGAAAAGTACCTAAACCCCGAAGATGGGAGTCGATCTCCCATCAAACGGGCTAAGGGCAGAGTCCCCGATATCGAGAAAGCTCTATCCAACTGGGCACGGAACTACCAGCGCCAAGGGTATCCCCTGAGCGATGAGATGATCAAAGAAAAAGCACTCTTTTTTGCCAACACTTGCGGCTGCCCTGAAGGCAAGGAAAAGGTCTGCACTGCAGCCTGGCTAGAAAAATTCAAGCACAAGAACAATCTTCTCGGCGCAAAGATGCGCAGAGGATCTACCGAAATTCGCAGTGGATCAAACAGCCCAACCCAGCTCAATACAGACTTTGGATCTGCTCTTCAAAGTCCCACCGGACCCTCGCCCACGTCTCCTGTTGATGGCCTCGGATCTCCATTGTCTCCAACCAGCCAAGAAGGAATCAAGCGGGACATGGCTGAACTACCGGATCTGACAGGGGGATACCAACACGGGTATTCCAAGAGTACAACCTCACTCGACACTTCCTCGGCGGGTATGGTCAGCCCAACATCCACTTTAGTCTCCGACAGCCCTTTCACACCAACAAGCCAATCCCGCCTTCCAGCCGCCAACAGCAACACCAACCGCCCGCGCAGCCAGACCTTCCCTTCCGTCCCCATCGATCCAACCCTCCTATCAGCCGATGAAGCCACAGACCCGCATCCCCAAAAGCGCGAACTCCAGGAATCTCTTTCGGTCTCCATCCTGCAATCCCCACTGGAAATGAACGAGCCCAAGCCCGCCATGTGCCCGGTCCACCAAACCAACGTCATCAAGCGCAATCGCAGCAACCCAGAGATCACGACAAAGTCCATGCCGCCGCCGTCAAAGTCTACTACCATCTCGCCCACCAGCTCTCCGGGATCACCCACCCAGGACGAGGCTCGTCGCGCCCTGGAGCTCGTGATCAACTACTTCGACCATCAGCCTGCCGGCCTGGCCGCACAGGAGTACATGACCATCGGGAAGCTAATGGAGAGGCTTGAGCTTGCCAAGAGTCAGGCTGGGTTTCTGTTGGGTGGCTTGCCGCGCATTGATGAACATGAGGATATTCCTATCCCGCGTGTGACGAAGAAGAGGAGCATCCACAATTTGGGATGAGTCTTGAGCAAGCTGCAATTTGCATATTCCCCCATCCTCTTTTTATGAATTTATTTCCCCCCTCTTGCCTTTTTGCATTGCTGGTTTTATCTCTTGAAGCATACCCCCTTCCCCTCCCCAACATTATCTGCTTTACTTACGACTTGTGATTCGTGATTCCCCCTTTTCTTCTTCTTTTTCTTCAATCGGCGGTTCATTTGCTATTCTGTTTTTCTTTTTTGGTATCACTTGTATCCATTTCCTACCTCCCCAGCCAGCAATGGCAACCAGATATAAAATCCTGGGCAACCAAACAAAAACATACACATATCCAGAGGGCGACCTCTACTTTTCTTTGCAACTCTTGGGGTTACGGATTTGGGAATAGGACCCTTTTGGATGAGGTGGATGCATATGGAAGGGCACATGGCAATATGTGATGGTATATTTGGACTTGGACCTGGGAGTTTTGCCGCTTGCTTTCTTCTTGGGGGTTTTTTTTGCTTTTTTGCTTGTTTTTTCTTTGGCTATTGGTTTGCTATATCCCCTGTTATCTTTTGCATTCTGTTTCCTTGAGACCCCCCTCCCTTGCCTTGTACTGAATGTCTTTCTTACGCTCTTTTCATATTAATTTCTTCCCCTTTCTTTTTAAAAACTGGGCTGCTCACGCGGAAATAACATAATTTCATTGGGTTCGCCTATATATGAACCATGTCAAATTAATTTTGCTTATTATACCCCCGATATCTTTCTACGATCACACTATTTTGAGTTTTGGAACTTATGCTAGTCATAAGTAAAGGCATATCTCGTTAATTAAGTCTGGTTATAATAAAAAAGGCCGCAACTAGTATGTAGTCTATACAAATGCAGGCGGCACTGACGCCACCCCACGATCCTCCAGTAAATCCTCAACACTGCGCTCAGCCATTTCAGGGAGCACCTTGGCCAGCACTGTCTCGATAATACTCCATACTAGATGTTTGTTGCAGTATTCATCTGCAAAGAGGTCTAGAAAATCATGTTCGATTGTCTCCAGGAGATGTCGTTCCTGGCAATCAATCCCCGCAGACGGATCATCGTCTGTGCGCAGCCGCTCAGCGGTAACGTGACCACACGCAACTGGACAGCGGTCCGAAGGCAAAGTCGAATTCGATGACGCCAGATTTTCCTTTCCCTCCTGAAATGATCTAAGGTGCGTCCTGGGGGAAGGGGGTGGGGATGTGACGAGAGAGGGCGAACTGTTGGAGCTGCAGGTACCGTCACGACTGTAGGGCGGCGGAGGCGCCGACGAGGGAACACCAAGGAGAGTTCGTACGACAGAGCGCGGGATCACGGCCAGGAGACTAGCTGCACATCGTCGCTTGATAGCGGCGATCTCCGTGCTAGATGGGCTGTTCGGTTTTACTGGTTCGGCCGGGTCATTTAACTCTGGTGGTGTTGGGAGATCGGCTGCAACGGCAGAAAGTGACGATGGGCGGGCTGAGGTGGCTGTTGAGGCACCCCCTCCAGTATTGCCGCTGTTGCTGCTGTTCCCCGGATTATTAGTTTTACTAATGACATCGGTATCAGGGCCCCTGCCTCCTTCCGCAATAGGAGTATTAGGTGAGGCCGTGGGCGCGAGGGCTTTCTGACTGGGCGTCGGGGTCTGCACAGACTGCAGAGCCGAGGCCGGAGCTTCAATATGCCCGGTCGCTATCTGAGGTATTGGACGGGTATTGGCTGGGAACAAGGCGGTCCTTGTTGCAAGAAGAAGGTTGGGCAACAAAGTGGGGGTCAGCACGTACTCCTCAATGGTTTCCCGGAGGAATCTGTGGGAATTAGCAAAGGTCTCTCTCAAATCATGACGTCGGAGCAATTGGGCAAGTCCCTCCCAAAAAGGAAAATAATAATAAAAAAGTGAAGCGATGATCTTGACTGTGGAGCTTTCCGGGACGTTGTGCATTTTTTTTTCTCTCGCGCATATTTTTAAGAAAAAGTCCAAGTTGCCATCAAATAAGAATTGAGTGTATAGAGTGGGGGTGAGGCGGAGCAAGATCTGCTTAGGCAGATGAAGGAGCTTGGGCCAGGATATCATTTCTCTCACGTCAAAGAGGAAAACCCCCTCTTCAGGTAACATCCCAGCGTACTCCGTACCTGGGCTTCATGCACGAACCTCGGTCAGATTACGAATTTCAGTTCCCGGCAGGAATTTCGCTCATTGGACCGAAACCAGTAATTCACTAGCCAGGGGCTATTTCTTTTTCGCCAAAAGAAGTATGGCCCAGCTCACTTCCAATGGGGTGATCGGCGCCATTTTCATTTTTCCCTTTTTTTTCTTTCTCTCTTTTGCTCGTGCACGATTCTTGCCGAGAGTTTGATCGTCGTCCAGATGCGGTCTTATTTCTTTTTCTTTTTTTGGCGACCCAACTCCGTTGAATGTTGGCACATGTTGGAAATCCTAAGATTTGCAGCAGAAAAAGTGGACGAGCGGCACGGAAAGGCCCGGGCCCCGGCGCTATCACGCACAAGGGACTTCTCTGTCTCAAAGAAATCCAGAGACGGGGCATCCGGCAACCCACGGTCATCCCTGCTTGAAAAAAATTCAAGGTCGCTCGGACCAATTTGAAGGCAACCAATCTGATGCCAGAACAGCACAGTAAGCCTGACGGTAATGACCGTACAGTAAGAAGACCACGTAAGATCGTAAGATGGCCGTAATCCCTCCCACGGGTAATGCAGCCTTCCAAGGTTACAGATCAAGTGACCGACGCAGCATGCGAGCAAGACGCTTCATGTCCCACCTTGACTCGCACAAGTGACACTTGACCCGTAGATCGTGTTTCGGAGATCGTACCGTTGCTCCACAGTCATTGATTTTCAAGGCCTGAGCCCTCGAGAAGGAGGGTTGGGGCGTTGAGGGGTTGCAGAGAAGCAGAAGAACTCCGGAGATTAAAAAAGTAGAACAAACTCACCTATCAATGATTCCGTCCGTAGCACCGACCCTGCCTGGGCCTGCCAAAATAAGATGTTGGAATAAGGCGAGCAACCCACTCAGCCATGGCATTCTCCATGAGATTCCCAGTATCTGCGAAACCATGGAATATATCCGGTAGTCGAGAACCGGGCGCCTACTTGTGATGACATCTGAAGACTCCATCCCATCTCTTTTCTGGTTGACGGTTGAGGCAAGTGAAACACCGACACCGTGTGGAAAAGGGCCTGGATTCGATACGACACGAAATAAACCCATGGCAATGAAACGCAAGACGACGTAACCAAGATAAATCCCCTGTAGAAGGTTCCATATCCAAGTGGTGCCCGAGAACAATGTCGATGGTTGCTCTAGGAGCTCATCGTCGGTTGAAAGCAAGCCAAACTTTTCTAATCGGTTGATTTGAGATTCCTGGGCGGACTTTGTGTTATCTTGCGTTTGACGGGGTCCCACTTGAGCGGCGAGTTTGCCTATATTGTCCCAAATGAACCATCCTTCGCATGCCCTGCCACTGACTTGGTTTCCCAGGAGCAGATCGGCTATAACATCAACGACCAGCGCCCGGAGACTGCTATTCTCGAGGTCTTCCGTTGGAAGAAGAACTGCTAGAATACCATTGGCGAGTAGTCGCCGGTAGACCGCTTCGTTCTCTATCTGCTCGGCGATCGTATCTGGATCCCCTGGATCAGGTACTGGAGAAAGACCGGGGTGCGGATTTAGCTCATGATAGAGCGTACGGTACGACGTCGGTAGACCAGAAAGATGTGACTGTTGCCTGGCCAGTCTGTACGCTGGAAGATCATATAGTCAGCAATGGTTCCCCTCTCCGCGGAACCCCCATGGATTCCGACAAGAATAACTTTAAAATGGTCAAGTCTCACAGAGTACATGTGCTTCCACCAGGCCAGGAATCTCGTCAAGGGCTAGTTGTGCAACGTCGATTTGGCGCAGCCTCTGCTCGAGTGCACGCGTGCAATGCGCAATTACTTGTAGAACTTCATTCACAAGAGCCTGATCGGGGGTAATCTTCGAGTACCACGAATAAACAAATTCTTTTATTATGATGGCGAGAAGGGCGTAGAGTTGACGATCAACGTCATTGGAGCTCGTGAGGGGAGGTAACAGCTCTTCCGGAGGCTGTGGGGAAGTCGCTCCGTAGTTGCTTGTCTGCGGGCACAGGACGCGTCGGATCAGGGCAGTAGTGGCCTTGTTGCTAGCGGAGTCCGGGTCATCTTTACCAGAAGATTTTTGTGTACGGAGTCGAGATGAAGGACGCGAAGGAGGTTGGAGCGTTGTCGGGGAAGGCAGCGCGGTGGATGTGGAGCTGGAGGTTGTCGGCCCAGCCTTGAGATGGGATATAGGCTGAAGGCCGGGGCGGAGCGGTTCATTCATTTCATCTCATAGGCGTTTAGAGTTGGTTAAATAGCTATCAAGGAACGAAGCGTTCTCTGTTAACAGCAGGACAGCTAACCTTGGAGTTGCCGACTTGTACCCGTCCAAATTGGGATTATAGGGCTTAGGGCTTTACAATAAGCCTTATCGCTCTCCATTGATGCGGGGATCTGTTTATGTCCGGCCAAATGTACTTAAGTGCCCAAGTGGCCTCTTGATTTTCAATTGTATTTGTTGCTTTGAGATATACATCATGTTAGACCGAATTAACCAATATAGTCCTACTCCCCTGTGGTTGGATTGCGATCCTGGTCAGTCCATCGTATTCCTTTCGCTTTCATACTACTGACTGCTCTTAGGCCATGATGTAAGTCTCAAGGCATTTTGGGGAGACATTTGTTAATATATTATAGGATGCTTTTGCAATTCTGATCGCCGCTCATCATCCATCTTTGGAACTTCTTGGAATCAGTACTATCCATGGAAATGCATCGTTAGAGAAGACAACCGCCAATGCTGGCAGCGTTCTAGAGGCGATCGGCAAACCCGACGTTCTTGTCTATCCCGGTAGCAACAAGCCATTTTCACGGCCTGCTCTTCATGCGCCCGATATCCACGGTAGGGAATGCAAGCATTGTGGGCGAAATATTTTAATAACCCATTCTAGGCGAATCCGGTCTTGACGGGACCGACCTTCTTCCCAAGGCCACTAGAGCACCCATCACCGATAAGAACGCCATTTTGGCCATGAGAGATGCTCTTCTTGCACAGCCCAAGGGTACTCCCTGGGTAGTCGCAACGGGTACCTTGACTAACATCGCACTGTTGTTTGCAACATTCCCCGAGGTGGCTGAACACATCCAAGGGCTGAGCATTATGGGTGGTGCCATCGGTGAAGGATTCACCGATGCTCCCATGAGCAGACTCCCAGGTGAGAAGGCCAGGATTGGAAATGTGACCCCATGGGCCGAGTTCAACTTCTACGTACGTTTTCGAATCTTTCATCCCTCTCTGGCTCGTCTAATCACCATGGTATAGTGTGACCCGGAGTCTGCCAAATCAATCTTTAGCAACCCAGTTCTTGCATCTAAGACGACTATCATGGCCTTAGATCTCACACATCAGGTTTTGGCATCACAGGCTGTTCAAACGCGCATCTTGCATGGCTCGATCCACTCGACCGAGGAACCCACTATCCTTCGGCGGATATTGCATGCCCTACTCAATTTCTTTGCTGCCACATACGAGAACGCCTTTGGTTTGACCACTGGGCCTCCACTGCATGATCCTCTTGCTGTGGCTGTCGTCTTGTCCACGCTTAATCCAGCCTTTGCCAATAAACATCCCAATCAAGCTCTTGCTTTCGATGATAAAGGCGGCGAGCGTTTCGCTTTGAGTATCGTCACAGATGGAAAGCACGGGAAAGATGTATCCACAACAGGTCAGCTGGGTCGTTCGATCGCTACTCCTGTTGATGGTCCAGGCGTTGCCGTTCCCAGGGGTGTTGATCTAGATGCCTTCTGGAACATGGTCCTACAATGTGTCCAGCTGGCCGATGATTGCAATGCTGCACGTATGGTCTGATGCAACATCATCTCTGAATGATCTGTGAATATTTTAAGGGTTTTGGTCGCTTTAGACTGTGGACTAGATCTTCAATTGCACATATACTAGGACAAGGTCTTGATGGAGATGGGTCATAGAGTAGTTTGCGACATGTCTAGATAAGTCTAGGAATCCATTCACCTTGTCATTAGCAGCCGGGTACATTAGATATGGATGCATCCCAAGGTCCCAAGGTTAAGGTTATAAGGAAGGTAACGAACTGCAGAAGGCCAGTTACGCAGTGGAAGTAAGAAAGTTGTACTATAAAGAGAAGAAGGACAGTAGTTTAAACAGGGGAGATTTATGCCCGCTTCGTCCCTGAGTCGTGCATGTAATGATGATGATTCCATCTTGCATCTGAGTCCCCTTTTAGTAATACATGTAGGTAGCACTCAGAATGATCACATCTATGCAGCTGTGGACGGATGTCCTATTCTTGGTAAAAAACAAATAACCTTAACGTTGGAAATCTCCAGGGCCAAGGGTCAAAGAATTTAAATACCTAGGTACATCGAGGCCCATTCTTATTCACAAGCTGAGAAAATGATTGGAGTTTCCTAGCTTTAGTTATTAAGCAACTGGATTGCCGACATGGAGAGACATTTACTCAGGTCGAGTGGCACCCTTTGGGTTCCTAATCTATTTGTGGCCATTGTGAAAGGCGAAGGGTGTTGGGAGCCATTATTGGGGGTTTAATGCCCTGGTATATATCAAGCTCGATGAACGCTTGTTCTGCACATAAGTAAGTGGTCTTTTTAGTGACCTTTATAGATCGCTTTTTAGATGCAGTCAGCTGGTCCACAGGTGAGGTTTTGCAGGATGACGGGCTTCCATGTTCCTGACTTCCAGGGGTATGACTTTGTCCATATATATGCATAGAAATAAGTAAGAATAGGAATAATCAAGACGAATCGAATTCCCGTAAAATTCAACGAAGTTCACAGATTCCCTCTAGAGACGGCCCCGGCTGAAAGGAAGAACGTCATATGTTGCGGGCATCTCCACATCTCCAGAGCCCAAGAAGCACAACATCTAACACTTTCTCCATCCCAATTTATGGACGACTTTCCCCAGTCTTAATTATTTATTTCTATATTGTACGCATATATTGGTCCCTTGGCCTTGCATGGCCAACGTCGATCCCGCACACTCCTTGACGGCGCATTCCGACCAGAATGCCGCCTCCTAACTCAGTACATCTCCTCGCAATCTACCACAGCCTATAATTCGTGAGCTAATACCCTCTAGCGCAACACGCCACTCTCTCCGACGACTGCGACACCTGACCCTCCGCGACGATCGTCCATTCCCACAGCTGCCCCCGTGGAGACCGACAACGCCCACGATGACAACGTGAACTTCCTGCGATCGCGACCAGCTCTCTTCAACCCGCTACTACCCTCCTTGAGCCGACAACGTCGCCGCCGCTATCCGACCAATCCGCCGCAAAACGAAGACCGCATGGAGGTGGATGATTCCGCTAACCCGCGCACATCCGTTGAACTCAACCGTCGCATCCCGATTGTGCGCCGCCAAGAGAGATCAACCGACATGCCGAACTACGAGGGCCGAGTGCCCAACACACGATCGTTGTATGGATGGGCACCCGGATCCGATGACGAGGATGCTCCGCGCGAAGACTCAGAAGATGAACAAATGCAGCCCTTCCTCCATTCCACCTCAAGTCGCGATACACCCCCCGCACGACCGCCGCGCAATGAGGTTCCTGGCCCCGCTCAACTGATACCCCATGAGTATGCGACGCTGCCGGGCAGCAGTAGTCATGCTCGCAGATCGATCTCGGCAGTGGCGGCATTGTTACAATCTGTAAGGCGTCAACCTCGGCTTTCAAGAAGTCGCACACTGGAGAACTACATCATCGATCGCTATTCAGATGCCACTCCAGACGAGGATGCTGAAAATACGACCACAGTCGCATCTCGGGGATACCGCTATCGTCCTACGACGCGCGGGGACTCGCATCATACCGACCTCACCCACAACGACCTTCGCGCTCGGGCTGCCGCTCATCGCCAGCTACACTCAGACACATGTCTGAGCAACGTGCTGGGGGAAACTATCCGCTATCTTGATCGCATTCGGTATTCAAACTCCTTTGAAGATAGTATGCTCGCCTTGGCGGACAGTCGGCTATCCTTCTCGATGGACACCAAGTCTTGGAGAGATACGGACTTCATTCTATACACTCCGAACATTGCACCACCGGCGGCGTGCTCATGGCTTCGATCTGCAATGGCCTTTTCGGGCTGTCAACGAGCTGCAAGTGCCGGGTGCTCAGTGTTGTCGCAACGCATTCCCAGTCCGAACGCTCCCAGTGAACCTGTGATTGTAAATGGAAGTGATAGCACCCGAATCAGCGTCTCTACCACAAGTGGCCGCCGATACTTAGCTAATAACCGCGACGAAAACTGGCCTGTCAAGGTCACGATACACCAGATCAACCACGATGACATGACTTTATCTGGCACCATGGAGGCCTACAACATCCCCGATAAGACCTCGCCCACCCACGATGCACACATTGTGACTTTCTTAGAGGGTGAGATTATTGATTTCAACAATCACACACTCGAGACAAAGAACTTCAAAGCAGATGCAGACATCGATAGCACCTACTGGCGTGAACTGCAACCGTTCAAGGATTTGACAGATGCTGAGATGGCCCGGAACCTTTTGAGTCGGAAGTGGATTACCGAGAAACTGTCCAAGGGATGGATCTTGATGAGATGGAAGGGTAAGCAGCGGGAGATGACGTATCCTTTTGTACCTTCTGCTTTTGCTAACATCCATGGATGCCCCAGAACGATGCTTCATCACCCCAACCGATGCTCGTCAAGGTCTTACAATTTCCGGATTCTACTACATCTCTCTTCGCCGCGAGGACGGGCACATCGAAGGCCTCTACTATGACCCAGGAAGTTCGCCTTACCAGCAGCTCTCTCTAAATCCAGAAGTATCGAAAATGGTTCGCCCTTCTTATGCTTTCCGCTGAAAGGAAGCATCCTTTACATATCCTTCTCTTGTTATCTCTGTTTTTCGCCCAGAATAATCTTCTGGTCCTTTCTGTCTGAACCTTCGGTGTCTCTGATTTGGCGTTTTGGAAAACGTTAGATCGCATCTGACACGGCCCTTTGCATAGCTCGGCGGTGTTCTTGTTCGGTTTGTTTCTCTTTCTTTGCATTTTTTCCTTGCGGAATGACCTGCGGCCATCAAATTGCTGCAATGGGTCTGCCTTTCTTTCTGAGATCATGACTACGTCTCTTATCGTTTTGTATCTATGGACAAATATGTTCTCTTTTTTTGGGTTTTATGGAACTCCGGAAATGAGGAAATTCCACTCATCTCAAGGGTCCCGCAAATCACTCCCACTTTCCCACTTTTTATGTATTGGCTCGATATATCAGAAACTAACCCGATCTCATCGAGATGGCAATCGAACTATCTCAGGAGCTCGTGCACAAGTGCTCAGCCTCGTCCAATTCAAGACGTCGGAAACTCGACCAATCATATCGCGGTCTCTATGAATCTGCTGAAAAAGCAAATTGACATTACCGTGAGAGAAATGATCAGGGGCTTCCTATTTGTTTTCGCTGCCCTGGCAAGATTATTCACTGCATGATGAATAACTCTCTTGACCACAAACGATGATGGTGACTAGGGGTAACTTGTAGATCACCAGCGCTTAACATGTCCATTGACAGTATGACGGCTGCTTAAGCGTTCGAGTTTCGAAAACTAACCTTGGAAAACTGCCGCAATTTTACTCTATTGTTCTAACTGTGGATTCTAGATGAAAGGCTATTGTACAATGGCGTTCCTCTGCTCATTACATGCATTTAACTCATTGCAGCTGCAGACATGGTACGTACCCCAGAAAGAAAATAGGAAGCCAGCCTTGGAAATACATCAAAGAAGTGGATTGCAAGGATGTTGTTGAATCGACAGCTGCTAGTTAATACGTTCAGTCTTGATGAGACCTATGATTCAATGATATATGCAATGATATGCATGTAGACCTTGACGAGTCACACAGGCTACATATAATAACTCCTGCATTCCCGTCAAAACGGCTAATCACCTAGCTCACCTCGAACCTTTCAATGTTATATGTTCGATTGCGCGGAGCTATGTCGGCTTGTCTGGCCTCGTACTTACACTATTTCCCTAAGATATCGCTCTCGGTTCGATTGTTTTGGTCGGTTGATTCGCCGGTAAGTTGGACGGCATGGAAATCCGGGGTGCGGACGCAGTCTAACCATTGAAACAGAACCATGAAATATAAGAAACGGTCTACTTTTGGATTGGGTACAATAGTTGACTCGTTTGCCTTACTCGCTCTCACCTGCGCTCAAGCGCTTGCTATGTAGGTCTAATTCTAGTGTTTCTTGCAGGAACTGGACTGGCGGGCCTATTTACCACCGAATTGGTAGCCTTGTCGGCACGGGTTTGAGGAGGACATGCTAGAACCGATTACTACCTATTACTTCGCCTAGCGGCTTGGATTTATTATTGGTGTGAAAACCTCGGCAGCGATAGTGCGGACTCTATTTGCCAACGAGCTTCGGCGGAGCTTGCATTGGGTATCTCAAGCCGACGAGGTGAGCTTTCGGATTCTCGGCGGAAGACATGGTGTTCTGCCCATTTGCTACAGCTTATTCAAAGAGTCCTCAACGACAATCGCTTCACGGAGTTCTGACCTGAATAATTCAATCGCAGGTTCGGCAAAGCTTCCAACACGGCTTTCGAGCCATACCAGGTATGCATTACTACCGAGGCTCTGGTGCCGAAACTAATGTTCGAATCTAGTTCTTTGCCTGTATACTATCTTAGCGGAAGTACCGATTGTCGTACTCCGACAATATTCGATGTCGTGAGCACATTGGGAGATACCTGTAACGAGTAAGCCCCAAACGTTATAGATTGGCCTATCTCGAAATATTCCGGGTTGATTGCGAGTACATCTGACTACATAGGAATGTTCATGATGTACCAGCCTAGTTCAGCATTACAAACGTAATATGAATGGAATGCGATTAGAATTGATTAGATCGGAAAAGGGATATTGAAGCCATCCCCGCAGATATCATATGCACTATGTACATGCGATTTAAATTATGCTTCCCTTTCCCGCATGTACTTTCCCGATTGCGGAAAGTCTGAGGAGTCGGTTACATTCATATGGCCCGCTGTAGATCTTCTCTCTGCGGGTTCTTATCTCTCTATATGAAGGTACAGCCAGCCCTCTCCAGGGCTGTGGGTCCGCATTATTTATTGCAATCGATTCCCTTTCCGATCTCCAGAGCTTCACCATGCATTTGCACTACATTTCGCTTTTGGCCGCGATAGCAGGCGCTATCCAGCCTGCTATCGGTGCGCCTCACCAGACTCGCACCGAGGGAACATGCAAGAAGACTAAAGTTGCAATTTTGTAAGCCCTGGACTTTGTGTTGATTGATTTCAAGACTCACTATGTATAGGGGAGGTGGTGTGGCTGGTATTACTGCTGCTGTGAGTTTCGCCTTTGGTTTTATCTGAATGCCATTGACAATTCATAGCAAGCTCTGACGAATGCTTCCGTGCATGATTTCGTGATTCTTGAGTACCGCGATACTATCGGCGGTCGGGCTTGGCACAAACCTTTTGGCAAAGACAAAGATGGGAAGCCCTATAATATTGAGATGGGTGCCAACTGGGTGCGCATGTTTCAGCTGTATGAAAGGATGCAAAGGACCCCTCTGACAGGTTAAACAGGTGCAAGGTATTGGAAGCGAAGGAGGCCCGCAGAACCCAATCTGGCTCTTGGTGAGTCTTAAAATGTCTCAGATCGAACGCAAAATCGAACGCAAACTGACTTCGGACAGGCTCAAAAATACGGACTGAAGACTGAATTCTCAAATTACGACAATATATCTACCTACAACAAGGATGGTTATTCCGACTACAGCGATCTACTCGACGCCTATGATGAGGCATATGATATTGCAAACGCCAAGGCAGGTGAGATTCTTACTCAGAATCTCCAGGATCAAAACGCCAAGTCAGGTCTCGCCTTGGCTGGTTGGAACCCCAAGGTACATGACATGGAAGCACAGGCAATTGACTGGTGGTCATGGGGTAAGTCGTCTGTCTTGTAAATGCACCTAGCACGATCAACTAACATCTTTGGCTAGACTTTGAGGCTGCTTACTCCCCAATAGAGAGCTCGTTTGTCTTCGGCTGTGCAGGCGATAACTTGACATTCAATTATTTCAGCGACCACGATAACTTGGTTATTGATCAGCGTGGATTGAACTTTATTTTTAAAAAGCTTGCATCGACTTTCCTCCGTGACAATGACCCACGCCTTCACTTGAACACCGAAGTTACGAACATCACGTATTCGGACCATGGTGTTACAGTTCACAACAGAGACGGCAGCTGTGTAGAAGCAGACTATGCTATTACCACATTCTCACTGGGAGTTCTACAACATGGGGCTGTCAACTTCTCTCCGGAGCTCCCAGATTGGAAGCAGGAAGCTATTCAGAAGTTCACTATGGGAACATACACCAAGATCTTCTTCCAGTTCAACGAGACCTTCTGGCCCTCAGAAACACAATACCACCTCTACGCCGATCCTGTAACCCGTGGCTGGTACCCGATCTGGCAGTCACTATCTACCCCCGGATTTCTCCCAGATTCCAACATCATCTTCGTAACTGTGACCAACGAGTTTGCATACCGAACCGAGCGCCAAACAGATGAGCAGACCAAGAAGGAAGCAATGGAAGTTCTGCGCAAGATGTTCCCGGAGAAGGATATCCCCGAGCCAACTGCATTCATGTACCCTCGCTGGACCTCAGAGCCCTGGGCCTACGGCAGCTACTCCAACTGGCCCCCTGCCACATCTCTGGAGATGCATCAGAACCTTCGCGCCAATGCTGGCCGGCTCTGGTTTGCCGGTGAGGCTACCAGCCCGACCTTCTTTGGATTCCTTCACGGTGCATACTATGAAGGACTGGATGCGGGCCGACAAATCGCGGCTATCATGCAGCACCGGTGCGTCAACGCAGATTCTGCCAAGTTGAGAGAGTGTGGACCTCGCAAGCACTACGAGACCCTGCATGGCACCTCGCCTTATTCAGACTACACTATGCTCAATGGGTGGGCTGTGGACAGTTCGATTGATAATAACCCCGAATAAGCGGAGGCAGAAAACAGGCGCCTATATATACAGGCTTGCAACTTTTGAAGTCAAGTGATTGGGTTTATTCAATATCATAGTTGTAGTCTTGTTCGGATATGAATAGAGCTCAAGGGGCCTTCAAGGGAGCCGCTTTTTTTGTACTCTTATTTCACACCTATAATGCCGACAATGCATCGTATTGAGCCTGGTTCACTGGCAGAACTGACAAATGCCGCATGAAACTCAAGTCGTGGGTGTTATTCACGGTAAATGTACCGGAAGTCTGATCGTTGGACTGCCATGCGTGGATTCCAGCATCACTGCCCAACTTATCACAGAGAAGATATGCCAACCCATTTTGCACATTATCCCAGAATGGATACGGCGCCTCATAACCAGAGCCAGCCTCAATCGTTCCTTTGACCGTAGTCCAATCACCAAAAAGTCCGTTGGTACTGGTCTGTTGCACTGGAACCCCTTCGACAACGTAGAATCGGGTGAGCGTGTTATCGTCTTTGAGCAAAGCCATGTCAATTACACCGGTGTCACCGAGTGACACATATGTCTCTGGTTTGGTAAAGGTCTTGAAGTCGCTAGTGTAGGAATACCGCATACTGGTGTTTAGGGTAGGCGCGCCGGTGTGGTCGGTGTCATCTGCAGAGAACTGCTCTTCTTAGCGGATGAATGGCAGTAG
This sequence comes from Penicillium egyptiacum, assembly GCA_911456345.1. Lineage (NCBI taxonomy): Eukaryota > Fungi > Ascomycota > Eurotiomycetes > Eurotiales > Aspergillaceae > Penicillium > Penicillium egyptiacum. The sequence goes on from CAJVRC010000839.1 coordinate 915,041, forward strand.
AAAGATTCAAACTTACCAATTGCGCAGCCCAGTGGACAAAGTATTGTCCTTTGGAGGAATCCCAATACGCATCGGGAGCCCAGGCCATTCCGGCCGTTTCATCCTCAACTGTCACCAGCCGCTCATTTGTCCAGGTGACCAGATCTGTGCTCTCCCAAACAAATATTCCGCGAGATCCGGTGCGAGCGCTAGCGTCCCAAGTTGTCTAAGTTCGATCAATAACCCTGTACCCGAATATTCTCGCAAAAAAAGGACTGACGCATACCTCATCAATGTTCAGATCAGTGCCTAAGATATAGAATTTTCCTGCGTTTTCACCTTGTCCGGTAATAATTGATGTGTCCCTGACGGCCTTTGTCCCAAGCGTAGGCGACAAAATCGGTTTGTTTCCGTTGATAGCCTTGAACCCTAGAGCGTCATCGTTGCTGCTGAGGGCAAAATACACGCTCTCGTCCGCAGTTGTCCAGTAGACAGCCAAATAGCCGACTTTACTCGAGTCTGCCTTTTTCTGTAGGGTTGATCCCGTTGGGATAGCAAGGGCAGGTAGAATGGCTAGAAAGGCGGTGGTAAGGTAAGTGAAACCTTTCATGTTGGCTTTTGGAGAAATTGCAGAACAAATTGGATCTTGAGATTTTCTTGGAGATGACAGTAGAAGACTCCTTGTGCGAGTTGGTCCATTTTATACATTCAACGACAGTTCGTTGTTGTATGTTCGAGAATTAGTTTCGGTTAATTGTAGTACGCCTAGGGATCTTCTATCCCAAAACCACCGGTAAATATCCAAAATAGTCAAGCTGTAGAGCGCTGATCCGGAGGACTTTGCGGGGTTGATCTCCACATTCTCCGAGTATTGCCGGTTACAGTATAGGAAGACAGGGTTCGTGGTCGATCATCCACGGAGTTTATACCCGGCTTGGTATGGCTCGATCCTGGCATGGCTAGGATCGACCCTTCGTCGTCGCTGTGACGAACCTGTCGTTTTTTTACCATCTGGCCAAGACATCGCTGGCCGCAGTGGCCTTACCTGGGTGAGACAGTTTCAGGCTATGCTTCACATACCTGTGGCATGAAAGGGCACTCTTTTGCCTTGTGGATACATCTAGGGGCAGGCATGACGGTGGATCAGCTCAGTTAGGCTCCGAGACATGTTCCCATACACACTTTGATCAGCCAACCCAAAAGATGCCTTGTCTCTTTAATCGGATGGCATGGGTGGCACAGGGTTCGGCTGGGAATCAGATCTCTCACAAGCACTGTCTGACTTGGATCCATGAAGCTAATCTCAACAGATCCGATTCGTACGGTGCGGTACTTGCAGCTACCTTAGGTCGCTGACAATGGCCATTGCCGTTGCTACTTTTCAGGTACGCGTGGATTGAATTGTTGGAAGGCGCACAGAATGTCGAATCCAGGCAGGTTGCCATTAACCTCAGCGATCAGTTCCCTTCACCTAAATATGACGAGGAGCGTGATTGCTTGTCCCTCGGAGTCGTGCACCGCCCATTAGCCCGGACGCCGATATTGTGCTAAGCCAGAGCGGAGAAATTCCTGATGCGTGTCTCCTCATATGGCGGGTTTGAAGGCTGAACCTTATGACGCGCGGACTTAGTTCATTCCTAGAGATCGAGACAATTCACTCAAGTAAATCAAAATGTGTGCCCACGCTCGTGGGTCCAATGCTATTTGAATACAAGACTTCCTAACACGGACTGACTCCGCGACAGTAAACGAGGGGCGAGAAGAATCACCGGCTGGCGATGTGAGCTCGACTTCTTTCTCCTATTATCCGCAGTGGCCAAGTTCACTCCACATGTCAGTTTCTGCCTCCCCCGCTCGAAAGTCCTTCCCCGCAGAAGAGCTTTTAAAGGTCGCTTCCGTGAATTGCCCCGGACCCGGAGGCACGGTCGATTCAGACTGCGCCATATCGTAGAGTCAACGCCTCCACTGTACATCGTGGTAGTTGCCATGCGCCATGTTGCTTAAAATTTTGCTAGGGCGAGCTTTGGGGTCAGCTTGATTGCGTCTGGCTAATTACGTGACCTCTTAATCTCCCACACCACCGGTCGTAGCCCCGAACATTCGGCCGATCACTCTGATATAGGCGAGACTGTTTGTGTACTTGGGGCGAGCCCTTCGGATAGGGATAGTTCTTGTCAATGTTGTGAGGGCAAAAGCACGGACAAGTTTCCGAGAGTCGGAAACGTTTACATCAAGGGTGGGATATAAATTTCGAGATCATCGGGGTAACTAGGGGAGACTTGGAGAATGCCTGCAGGGCCGCATTATATCACCTGGGGGTGTGTATACATATAAAAAAGTTGCCCCGTCGAATGCAACCAGTTGAGTCCCTGTACCAACTAGTTGTCTAATCAGCCTCAATCAACAGCGACTACTTGATACACATCTCAATCCATACCTAGGAGAGCTTGACAACAAGCAAAAACAGGAGATGAAGTTTCCGCTTCTATTTGCGGCAACCGGTCTGCTTGGGCTTGTTTGGGCGGAAAGCACCAATGACCAAACGGTTGTCACATATCCCATACCCGGTGGTATTACCCGACGGACAACGTTCAACACTACTGTCTCTCCCTCAGGTCAGGCCAGGTGGAAGGCCGTCGAGGCCTACCAGGCGACAGTCGCTGAGGTCAACGTTACTACTGGATCCTCCATATATCATGACACCTCGGTCGCGTATTTCGACTTCTCTGCTCCCGTTGATGTCTCAGTCGAGTACATGGGCGCCGAGCCCATCAAGTCTGTCCAGATCCGCCCTTACTCGTACGGCATCAAGCCGTTCATCGAAGGCAAGAAGATTTTGTTCACTCTGCCTGAACCTAGGAACCTCGTCATCCAGGTGGACAATGATATTTTCGACTGCTTGCATCTCTTCTCCAACACCATTGACCCGAATCTACCCTCTGCGGACGACCCTAACGTCATCTACTTTGGCCCTGGAGTTCACAACGTCGTCGGCGGAACTACAAATGTCACATCTGGTAAAACGGTATATTTGGCGGGCGGTGCGGTAGTTACATCAACGTTCGCTTTTCAAAATGTCTCGAACGCGTCCATCAGCGGTCGTGGAGTGGTGAACCATGCAAAAGCAGGAGCGCTCCTGGTAGAGTCATCAAAAAACATCACGGTGGAGGACATCATCTTCTTGAATCCGAATGGCTATACCCTCACGGCTGGCGAGGCTGATGGCTTGACCGTCAAGAATATCCGATCATTCAGCTCCATTGGGTGGGGTGACGGCCTAGACTTCTTTTGCAGCAAGAACGTTATGGTCGATGGTGTCTTCATGCGCAACTCAGACGACTGCGTGGCTTTGTACCAGCATCGATGGAACTATTATGGCAATTCCAGCAACATCACAATCAAGAACTCAGCTCTGTGGGCAGATGTGGCTCACCCAATCAACATTGGTACTCATGGAAACTCCGAACACCCTGAGACCATGGACGGCATCACAATTCGGAACGTCGACATCCTCCGTCAACACGAGCCCCAGCAGCTCTATCAGGGGACCCTAGCAATCAACGTGGGCGATGAGAACCTGGTTAAAAATGTTCTGGTAGATGGATTCCGCGTGGAAGATATCGCTATTGGCCAGCTCATCAACATGCGAGTGATGTACAACACAAAGTACAATACGGCGCCAGGCAGAGGCATTCGCAACGTCACTATTAAGAACATGAGCTACAACGGGAGTAGTGCGGGAACATCCATCTTTTCGGGCTATGACGAGTCGCGCAAAATCTCGTTCATCAACTTCCAGAACCTGATTGTCAACCACACCCGTATTGCGGACAATATGCGCAAGCCAAGCTGGTACCTGACAACAGACTACATTCCGGCATACGCGGACTCATTTGTTTCAAACATGACGTTCACACAGTTGAGCTGATGATGGTCAAGACGAACATTCAATAGGGTCGATGCCATGTCACACCTTGTCTAACAGCTGTTTACTATGCTAGCAATATCACGTATTATGGGATGCTGGAAATCCGTAAGGTATAGATAGTTCGATTAAGGGAATGCAATCCCATAGTTATATGTACTTCACTGTCTTCCTCCGTAGTGATATGCATCGCCAGCTGATTTTGTTAGCATTTTCTAGCTATCCAGCTATCGCAGAATGCCTTCTTTAAATAATCGAGAAAGTCACCCAACTATGACTAGCCATCGAAGCGCTGGTTTCCAAGTTCCCGGCCCTTGAGGTCTATCTCATCCAAAAAATATTAAACTCACCAAGCCTAGTGCACTCATGCCGGTCATCACATGAAATATCGTGTGGAAGCACTTCAGATAGACGCCTAATACCTGGTCCAGCCTCGATATAGAGACTTGTAGTGATCCCAACGAGTCAATAAAGCTTATAGTATTAGAGCATCTTTCAGAGGCGCCAAGGCTCCCGTCAGCTAAAGTGTAGTATTAGTGATAGTCCTCGAGAAAACATTATTAAAAATTGACGAAGAGATAATAAGGCCGATAAGACCACCAAACATACGAATAGTTAGGAACTACCTAATAGCTAAGCCTATATTATTAACATTCTTAACGCTGGCTTACATCGGTAGAATATTGAGACGCAATAGCGTAACACCTTAACCCTAGAGAATAGGAAGCCCGTAACAAATGGATGCTAAAGACCCTACTTTAAAGAGGGCTAGTAAGCCGGATCCTAGCGTAAGGATGACACACGAAACTTAGGTTGATCCATCCGATCCACCTCTAGGAGGCATATATAGCGAATAGTGCCCCGACGGTAGGACCTATAATATTACCTATAGCCGAGGGAATGGCTATTAAGCCTAGATATTTAGAGCGTTCCTCTAGTATTGTCATATCTATAAGAATCACTATTACTAACACGTCGCCGTCTAACAATTATAGTGCCTATATTTTACGCCGTAGTAAAAACGATAGAACCGATAAAGAGCAATCCTATAGATATATAAAGAGGGGATTTGCGACCGAACTCGTTAGAGAGGCTGGCCTAAACTAGTTGTATTACCAGACCACAAAGAGTATAGGCCAGATTTGCCTAGAATGATTCTAGACTCGAGGCCTTTAGTTCACTAGCAATGGTCTAGTTATAGGGATGAGTATTTGGGTAGTACGCGGATGGGAATAGTTGCGGTGGCTCACTGGAAGGGCGGCAATACTCAGACATGTTGCATCCAACTGGAATACGAAAAGAGTCGCTGCGAGCCCTATGAACACGAGCTTGAAGGAAAGCGACTCTTTGGTCGTTGACTCGGCATCATCCTGCTCATTTTGCTCTGTTGGGGAGTGTGTATCCCTAGGCTCAGTTGCTTTTTCCACGCCCGCGGCTTTCTCTAAGTTTTGTTCCAACATTGGTCGGTCTGGAATGGTAGAGATCTGGGCAAGTGGGCTGGACGCCTCGGAATGGTCCATAGTGCGCCACCAACAGATTGACTCTGGGGCGAGAGCATGAAAGGCGTCGAGAGGCAGGAGATTTGACCGTGTGATTGGCAAAAGGCAATGGAGAAACTTGAACAAGAGCTACCTAGGTAGAAGTCGGGATTCCCCTTGTTTGGAGATTAGTTCTTCCGGCTGGTGCCTGGACTTCGCTTATTTGATTTATACGCGAGATTGGGGGAGACAGGGGTGCGCGTAAGCACTATAGATCCTTAATGCGCCCGAAATCCAGAGGTCTCCGATTGGATGCTAGCTAGAGCTAGTACAGCCGTACGTACTAAAGGATTGGACGTATTAGCTCCAGTACGGAATATGCGGCTACTCTCACACTAGTTCCACCTTGGCATGATCTATTGCAGCCTTTACAAATACCATTGTTGGGGACTTTTTTCTTTTTTTTTCTTTGGCTCTATTACGTCCATTTGCCTACCTTCCGGGGTAGCGACTTGACTTATTATTCTAGAATAAGTGGCCCTTATTTCATGGATTAGCTCTATCTTATTCTACGGCCATAGCTTAGTGACTATATTCATTTTACGAGACGATACCCTATCTCTCTTCTTGTTTGCACACTTACTGTGGTAGACTAAAAGTGAGACGAAATACCTAGGCGAATCACGAAAGACATAGATAAAACAATACTAAGGATACTAATTTATACAGGTAAGACGATATAAAGGAGTGCTCTTAAAGCATTTCTACCGGCTACGATGGAATCCGCGTCACGCCATGTCGAATCGGATCACCAGCAGATGCATGAAGCCTAAAGCAGCTTAGTGACGTTGCATCTTTTATCAGATCGTTTTGACTCATTATCAGATCTTCCTGACCTGATTCCTCTCCTTGAATACTCTTTCCTGTTGAATACACCAAGTGTCTCGACAGACACAATGCTTTCCAATACAAATAATGTTTCCCATGCAGATATCATCGCAACTGTCACTCCAGGTATTGAACTTGGTCAAATCCCGGATGCAAAAGCTAAACAAGATGATCTATTCCTGGTCGCCTTTGCCGAGCCCTTTGATGCAGAAAACCCCAAAGACTGGCCGACTGGCCGCAAATGGGCCGTGACAGATGTTCTATCTGCGACTGGCTTTAATCGCATCATGGTATCGACTATTATGGCTCCGGCCCTGTCAGTAATCGCCAAAGAATTTGACATGTCCTCAGCAGAGTCAGCCATGGCGCTCTCTATCTATCTCCTAGCCACTGCATTTGGCCCATTGGCCATCGGCCCGTTGTCGGAGGTGTATGGAAGGAAACCTATTCTACACGCCTCAAACATTTGGTTCTTGGCCTGGAATATTGCGTGTGGGTTTGCGAAGAGCAAGGAAATGCTTATTGCGTCTCGCTTCTTGGCTGGGTTTGGTGCCAGTTCTATCTATGCCTTGGCGAGTGGAGTACTTGGAGATGTTTGGAGGCCTGAGCAGCGCGGTCGCTCGCTGGGAGTGTACTTACTAATTCCTTTGCTGGGTGCAGCTGTGGGTATGAGCAATCCAGATCTTCACCTGGTCTTAGTCTGAGATGCTAACCCCGGGGTGCAGGTCCTATTATCGGCGGATTCATGGCTGGTCGCACCACGTGGCGATGGATGTTCTGGGCTACATCAATTTTCCAAGCCGTGATGGTCCTTGTCTCTTTCACTGCCTTCCATGAAACATACGAGCCACGCATACTTCGATCTCGAGCAGAGCGATTCCGACGGGAGACCGGAAACCAACAATACTATACTGAGGAGGAACGTCTTCGCTCGAACAATTCACCGTACTTCGTGCTCGGTCGGGCTCTCATGAGACCGCTGCGGCTTCTAGCTTTTCACCCAATAATCCAAATTGCCTCGGTGATTTCCGCTTTCTACTATGGCATTCTATACATCGTGCTCTCGACTTTCTCGGATCTATGGATGAAACAATACCGCCAATCTGTGGAAATTAGTGGCTTGCACTACGTCGCTTGCGCACTTGGTGAGATCGTGGGAAGCCAAATCGGGGCAAAGGCAATGGACCACTTACACCGCCGTCACAGTTCTCGTTCTAATGCCGAGCACGTGCCCGAGTCACGCATATACCTACTCTTCCCGGGTGCTCTAATTGGACCCCTTGGTCTTTTTCTGTACGGATGGGCAGCCCAGAACAGGCTGCACTGGGTTGTCGTTGATATTGGTATCTTCATCAGTATGCTTGGTATGCAAATGACAGGTCTGCCACTGCAGGCATATGTGATCGAGACGTACCCAGAGCACACGAGCAGTGCCGGTGCAGCCTCACAGTTCATGCGCAGTCTCACTGCATTCCTATTCCCGCTATTTGCGCCTAGGATGTACGAAATTCTTGGTTATGGATGGGGAAACAGCACAATTGCCTTCATTGGGTTGGCATTTGGACTTCCGGCTCCGTTGGCGCTCATTTACTTTGGGCCGACTCTCAGAGCTAAAGCTCGATCAAGCTTTTAAGATTGGGGATCTTTTAGGGTGTTGGCAATATGTGAATGAAGCGTTTCGATTTTTAATATACACACTCTATCTATATGGTCATGGGTTTGGCAGCAGCTATAACCAACTCTCTAACATGGAAACAACCAACAAAGCCATTTTCTTCAATCTAGCTTATGGCTTTTATGCGAATAGTTTGCTTTTACCTCGTAGCCAAGGTCCATAAGCCCTGAATACGATGGGAATGGGGATCATTATTGCGGCCAGAGAGCCAAGCAACGTGCCAGCCCATTGAATTCCCATGTTTTGGAACATCTGCCTTGAGAATAATGGGAACCCTGCGGCTACTGCTGATCGAAGAATGATATTGGCAGCCACAGCTGAAGCAGCACTAAGATCCAGGAACGTCAGCGTGGTGTCTTGATTTGTTCGAGTGGATAGGCCGAGGACTTACATTGGCAAGTATGCATCGACGATATAGTTGAAGCACGGAAGAAAGATGCATAACACCCCAAATCCGATGAATATCCCGGCCGCGGCAGGTACAGCCCAGTGAATCTGAGGTGTAAACCCGGTCCAGCCAAACCTGTGGACTTTCAGTTAGCTGACGTCATAAATAATTCTAATACATAAAGGATTTGACTCACCAAAAGAGACCTATTGTAAAAACAGGCGCCCCTAGGAGTGTTGGAGTCAGGCGCCACTCGGGCACTGGGGTGCCCTTGTTCTCTGCCAGTTTCCTTGCATAGGCCAACTGCCCGAAAAGAATGAAGGCACATGCAAGCACCACACCGATGATGAGGCCAATAAACATTAGACCAGCAAAGGCAGGAGACATTCCATATACATGCTCGAAGACGAAAGGATACGCCTCAAGAAGCGCATAGACAAGGCCGTAGATGAAAGACATGTAAACCGACACCACGAGGATAATAGGCTCAGTGAAGAGCAACTTCAATGGACGTGTGAAGTATTTCTCCACGAGATCTGCGATGCTGACCTCGATATCCTCGTGCCTGGCACGAATATTACAGTCTTGCGACTTTTTGCGGATAGCAACAGCCTTCGCCACGAGAATACAAGGCGAATATGTCTCATCCAAGAAGAGAACACTCATCAGCCCATTTGCCAGGCTGAAAATTGCTGGGATGTAGAGAGTCCACCGCCAGCCAAGATGACTCGACGCAATGAAGCCACCCACGAAAGGAGCCATAAACGGCCCCACGAAGACGGTCAGTGCATATAGCGAAATTGCAGCACCGCGGGTTGTGTTGCTGTACAGGTCGGCCAGTACACCGGGAACAACAGTCAGCTGGCTTGCGCCAAACATGCCGGCGAAGAAACGGCATATGACCAAGGTCTGGATATTTTTGGCCACTGCAGATGCAATAGTGAAGATTCCACCGCCTAACATCCCAATTGTCAGAGGCCATTTCCTTCCCCGTAGTTCTGACGCAGGTGCCCAGATTACGGGGCCTGAGGCAAAGCCAAGGACATAGAGGGTCGTTCCCAGTGTTCCGACCACTGTTCCGACCCCAAATTCTTGGCTTGCTTTGTCGATTCCCGGTGCGAAAATGGCGCTTGTTAGCGAGACGATAAGGGTCCCTGAGCAGACTAAGATAGAGTTGAAAAGCCTGTGTAGAAATTGCGGTCAGTTCGCCTTCGGGATAGCCAGCTCATTGGCTAATTTAGACTTGTGGCTTACTTCTTAGATAGTCTCCAATTCTGAGGATGCTCGGGATCATCAGCCCCTTTGAAATCAACGTAGCTTGCTGGGTTGGAAAGAGGTACCGAAAGTGCCCTGTTCGCTCCAATTGGCAGCTTCTCGTGCATTTTGAACTTGATGGAGCAGGGAGTAGCACACACGTTTTTTCATGCAATTGATGGTTTCCATGTCCTTTTTCACAAACAGCTTTCCGGAACTTTTCGTGGACTCGCAATGTATAGAAGCGGGTATTGCGGAACGGAGAATTTTACCGGCCAGGCACAGAAAGATGCCCGCAATTTCCGCGCAGCTTTGTAACAGGATGGTCCTACCGGCCCGGGGGCTTCGGATGAGAAGTCGAAAACGAAAGGTAAATTACAAGGGCTAAAATAATTCATGACAACATTCATAAGACTGGATACCTCTCAAAAACATAAGCGTCTCTATGGCCCTCATGCAGCTCCACCTAAGAAATTTGAACTATCAATCATATCCGAATTCAGAAATTGATCAAGGTCATCCCTCTGCAAACCGGGTAGATCAGCGACCAAAGCCCCTAGCCATGAGTACTCTTCCGCGCTCGGAAATTCCTGCGCGGACGGTCCAGGTGGACCTTCTTGCTCCTCCATGTTCATGATGTTATTGAAGATGGCAAGGTCATCCTTCCTCCGCTGTTGATGAAGCATAACTAGTAAGAGAGCCGCACTCCAGGCTTCTCTTATGGTGTTTGTATCATAAATGGACGCGACAAACTTCAATGTCTGCATTGCTTCGGGGAGCATCGCTAGCGATTGACGTGTGTCCATCACAAGCAAGACACATATGGTGTGAAAAGGTACGTTTGCCATGTGCTGCCAGGGATTGCAGGTGCTGGCCATAGTGCGTGAGCAACCAAGTCCCTTTTTCAGCAACGCTAGGGCTTTTTCTGCGAGGCGAGGGGAGATTTCAAGTTTCTCTGTGTGGATTCTCCGCAGAATGCAAAGAACAAGATTGCATTGCGCCATGGCTGAGGGAGGCTCATTGTGGACTCTTTCTAGGATCTGCGAAAGCGTTTCTTCCAGCTTAATCTCATCTTCCTTTGGCTTTCCTGGGTCTAGGCTCGCCGACAATGGAATGAGTTCCAGCAGCTCGTGCGTGAAATCACCGTCGATAGTTGATGGAAGTAATGGCAAATCATTCTTCTGAAAGGACACTCTTGACAAACCAAGATCATAAGATGTCCACATATTAAGATGTAGTGCCACGCCGAAGAGTCGTCTTTGAATATTTGGATCAAACTCTGTGTCAACACTGCGCGGAAAGACTGAATCATTTGACTCTAGATGGAATCCCGCAGCTTCCACCAGATGCATCAACTTCGAGCTCGCGATCCATGTTGAGTGAGGCAGGTCTGTCATTCGCATGTAGATGACCCGTAATGTCCATCCAATGAGAAGGTCCACAGGAGGAGCGCCACTCAGAACGTGCGAATCGAGAATAGAAAGTGCCGATCCGAGGAGATGTAATTCGGTGATGGTCATGTTTCGTTGGGAAAACAGACAACCTAGTGCAGCGACGCCACCAAGAACACTGTCATATAGACCACTAACCATGGGAGGCTGCCACCTAGCCTCCAGTCGCTTAAAAAATTGAGAAGAATCAATAAAACCATAGCATGGACCAATCTTGGCGAAGTAGATCTGAGCGAGGGCCCTCATGTGTTCTAAGGATGTGATATCCGTGATTAACAGTACAGGGTAAACAGGCTGAGATTCGGATGACAGTTGCCGCTTTCCAATATTCCAACCAAATAGGCTGAGTTTTGGCGCTTTCGCAGGATCGATATTCAGGCCCATCCTCCGAACAAATGCAGCGCCGGAGTTTGCCCACAACCGACGATCCAGCCCATGTGTATCCACTGAATTGATCTGCTGTGGAGACCCTGACGTCGGTGTAATTCCTCTTCGGGGCTGTTGGGGAGCATGGTGCCTCTGTCGTGGCTGACGTTCGTAGTAGCAGTCATAGCCCCATTGACTGCAAGTGGTGCAAGGCTCGGCGCCATCGCATTTTCGTTTACGCTCCCGGCATGGCTCACATGCAACACGGGAACGCTTCCGCTTGAATTCGGATTGTGCCATATCTTCGGACAATATGCAGGGTGAGATCCCGCAATTTCCGAGTGGGAATGAGGGATAGGCAGGGTATTGCGGAGGAGATGAGTGGGGAGACCTCTCCTACCCGTGGGTATTGCGGCTGCAGGACGCAGTTCACCTGACCTGACCGAGGTCCCTATTAAACCACGTGACATTTCCCTATCTTATCTACCCCGATCAGCTCCCGAGGTCAGTGGACCGCCTGGGCATGTCATTCTGTAACACGTTTGAAAGAAAATTGCTGTCACCCCGTGCAACCTGCTCTGCCATTACCTTTCTATTATAAATCACCGGAATCAGCTTCGAGTTCTGCCATATTATGTGGCGGGCATTCCATCGTTTTAGGAGTTGGTGAAGGAGGCTCTGGTACGTAGTTCTCCGATACATAGTGAACAACCTCCACAAATTCAACATGCAGCGATTCATACCCGATCATCCCAAGATCCTCCAGCTGGCCAAAGAAATATAACATGATGTCCCAAGGTGGCCTCCCGCGTGGATTATACCTCATCTTTTCTTTATAGACTCGTTCTCCTTCCTCGTTGACGAACTTGATGAAGTAAACAAACCGCCTTGCAGTTTGTCCCTGGTACTCACAAGTGTCCTCTTTCCACATTATAGGAATTTGGTCCTTGAGCGCCGCTGAGGGATATTCAGCTGGGTTTTCACCATCAATGTGCCAGCAAGGTAACCCTCTAAACTTTTCAATAGAGGAGATAGTCCCCTGATCCAAGTCTACATGGAAGTAGATTGTCAGGACCTCATAAAGCATTTGTGGAGGAGAGATCGGGTGGGCGGCTATGATGTGCCCCCTATCAGGGAGCAGGCAGGCAACTTCTTGGCTCCATGAGCGAGTCGCAAGAGCTTCATTTAATCTGAGGCAAAGTTCCGACGTACGAAACTCTTCCCTGTCTCTGCTGCTTCTCCACTCTAGTAGTTGGTTAATGTTTGGACTTTCAGAAGACGGTATAGCAAGCATCTTTTTACATCGAGAGGGTAAGACTGCTTACCGATAATCAACCACTCAATATCCCTTAGCTCATGCGGACGGCCTCGGGCGATACCGGTGCATTCTTGGAGTTTTTGTATCTCTTGGAGGGTGGCAAAAAGTTCGTCGCTATTGGGGAGGACACCATTGGGTGGATCTTTGTGCGATATCCATTCTAGAAGTCTGCGGCTCTGAGGTGGCATTTTCGCTGGATATGGATCTTTGGCGTTTGTTTTCGTGGTAGTGTTGTTGACAGCATGCAAGTCATTCTGTTTCTTTGATGCGCGTTTCGTTGTAGTCTTCTCAGGATTCTTTGCACTGGCACGTCCGGCCGATCGAGTAGTAACAGGCATAGTGTGGTGGGCCAAAAAGGCGGTGCCAAACAAAAAATAAGAAGGTGAGGAATACAGTAAAATTCGAAAACAGATTACCCCCCAGACACACACGCTTTATTTCCACCTGACCCACTCATATTGCGCTAGATTGAATTAGGTCGAAGGTTCCGACCCATTCATGGGTTATGTCAAAGCCTAATGCAAGCAATGAAAATGAGGGTATAACGGGTAAGCAGGACGTATGAAGCACGGGCACTAGGGTTAGGGAGTCAGCTACTAGGGTAATACAGGATCGATAATTATTTCTTAGGATAACTTCCTATATTCTATGCCTAATAGTCCGACGCCCAGTATAGTGTGGTGGAGCCCCCTGCCAAGACCCAGTAGAAGTCCCGTTTACCAGCCGCATACTGACCTCTTGGATGTCGACCTAGACCCTCCTGTGTTGTAAAAAAGATAATATCGTTTCCTAGCACATCTCCTTACCTCTTTCGTCTTTTATTTTATTTTTGGGTAGAGACTTGAATTCTTGTCAATGAAGAGCTTTTACGTATCTTACCAAATACGCGGTCTTTTAAGACATTGGATATTGTTGTAAATCAAAAAAGAAGCTTTTTTTCGTTCTTACTTCTGAGGGGATACAAGAGGTTGTATATACAACATGAAGTCCAAGTTGATTTCCAATCAATTTAGTCTTCGTATAGATAGTGCAGGGATTATTTGCGATGTTGCGGCTTCGTTCCTAAGCAGCAACTGCCTCATATCACAACAGTTCCTCGTTCCAGGGCATGGGCTTTTGGCAGTCCGTCGGATCGCCATGGCAACCATGAAATTTACTGTGCAGTCCCGTGAAGTAGTTTCCCCTTCCTCTCACTACGTTCGTTTCAGGGCACAGCGTTTGGGACCGACGCGCAGGCCAGGGTTGTAAACCCTTTCACTCCGTTCCTTCGTTTCAGGGCATAGAGTGCTTTTCGTCCTATTCCATTACGACCTCCAGCCAGGCATGAGATCCATTATAAATGCCCCGTCTCAAATGTCAGGCCTTCGCCTGTCACACGACTTCAAGACAAGGATGCAACGCTGAAAACACTCCAGAAACAACCATCCAACTCTGCTTCATTCCCTGATGAGTGATGATCTTATCTCTGTTCTTCACACTTGATCGGCTTATCAATTCCGCACAAAAGAAAGCAACCCCGGAAAGCTGGATGTCCCGAAAACCACAGTACTTTCTCATTCAATCACCAACATCCTTCCATTCCAATGTCCAAGCCAAAGTCCTAATAGAGACTGAAAGGCCAAGCTGGCACAGCATTGAGGTTCGCAGTGCTATACGATCGTGGTCGGCCAAAGATCTCCCAGTTAGAGCCTAGAGCCTTCACGTCGATGTGGAATACAAAAGCTAGCTGGATCGGGATGATGCCGTAGAGCAGTCGCTTGTATGGGTAGTTGACAAGAAACGAGAGGAAACCACTGCTGTTATTGAACTAACTCGTCATCTTTGTAGCTCTTGGACCGTCTGCCATCATGAAGCATCCCAGAACCTACAGATTAACTGTGATGGCACCAAAACGGATCCACCAAGGCGAAGCTGAAAGTTCGAGATTGTGATAGACAATAGGAATGTTTCTCGGTTGAAAGCGCTGATTTCCGACGTGACACGGGCAGCGCCCGAGGTCGAGCATTCTGTTAGGGTTGCTGGGCGCACCAAGTGGTTCTGCAAAAAAAGATGATGTTACAGGTTGATAGTGATCGGAGTCGAATCGGGAAACCTTCAGAGAGTGTTCTCTTTTGCACTGCTAGTGAATCAACTTCTGTTTTGGCTGGACCAATCTTGCTAATCGTGGCTGCTAGTGTGTCTGCATAATCACGGGCGCGCATTGTTTTCACCCGGGCTTCGAGAGACTTGATACTGAACCCGAGCCAATGATTTTGTTCAAGTTGCTTTCGGCCTTCGGCCCGCTACCGGACGGGCTCGTAGAGCATGTCAACGACGAGGAAGCGGTAGCGGGTTTTAGGGCTTGCGGCATGCCATAGCAGAAGACGAATCAAACGAAACTTTTGAACAATAGTCTGAGGAGATGTTTCCAATATCTTTGACAACGAGGCAAAGAGGTTGATATTGAGAATGACAGATCTCGATACAGCGAGAAGAGCATTAACGCCGGATAATAAATGGATCCTTATTGGAACCTGAGTTGAGGAGTTTCTCAAACAGTGTTGATAGGTTCGTAAACGTGCGAATCAACGACCCAGATTCGTTGACGGATGTATAGTATTAGCGCGGACCAGGAATGTATCGAATAGAACTTGCTTGTCTTTGACAACTGTCGTCCACAGCAACAGCAGCTTCCCTGTGGATCCATTTGAGGTTCCCCATAGCTTGTCAAACATCAGTGAAAAGGAGCATTCGTTTTTGCCCGAAGCTCTGTCTTGGTTTTTCCAACCTCTCGCCACATATGATGTCTCACTAGTTGGTAGAGCGCATTGGGGCAAGGTAACGGAATTTCAGGATATTCACAACATAAATTTCTGATGTTAGCATTGCGATCAGAGTCATATTCGAGAGATACCATGGCGTATTGATGAGAAGTCCAACAAGCGAGGCAAGCAGCATCTCGGAGTAATAAGTTCCCATGGCGGCACACTGCGTTCAGCAAGGATTTGGTAGACGTTCTTGCGTAATACTATCTCTCCACCAATCTCTTGCCACATCCAGCAATGGGTCCGCATTCTCTCCGTCGCTGTCCTGCAGAGATAAATGGGGGCCAAAGTCCCAATTCCACCATTGTTCTCGCGTCCTTCCCACGTAAAAGGTAGGTTCTACCTTTTTTTTTTTTTTTTTTTTTTTTTTTTTTTTTTTTTTTTTTTTTTTTTTTTTTT
>CAJVRC010000839.1:931113-1041921 GCA_911456345.1 Penicillium egyptiacum
GGATTCAAAAGGACTAGACTCTAGTTTTATTTCCGTCCTATGGCTTGGCGGGACAGATTGTGTACAGACAGACAATCAGACTTATCTGAACCGCCCTTTCCAGAATCTAAAGTTTACAACTTGCTGTCTATCTTCTTGCCTGTAGACACCAAGGATCCAATTTTTGCGAGAGCTTGTTCCGCTTCATGTTCGATGCGGCTCAGAAGCTCGTCGCAACTTGGTATATCATGAATCAACCCCATCACTTGCCCAGCATACCAAACCTATCACTAACGTTAGCAAACTTTCCACATTTTAAGTGGCTTTCTTACCCCTCGATTTATATCCCCTTCAATTAGGACCTCCCGACCCCTCGCACCACTAACCAAAGGAGCCACCTCCTTAAAATCCCCGATCGCACTTTCCCTCTCAATCCTGAGCGCCGCAGCCGTAACATCATTAGAGAAAAGTCTCGTAGTGTTCGTCCACCTCCTCAACAGCAGCGTTGAATCCTCTTCACCGGAGTCCACAATCGCCTTCTTCACATTAATATGCACCGGCGCCTCAATCGTGCAAACAAATCTCGTGCCCATGTTGATGCCTGCTGCCCCAAGAGACAGCGCAGCAGCCAGGCCCTGCCCATCCGCAAAGCCTCCCGAAGCAATAAACGGCACGTCCCCAAATTCTTGCCGTGCTCGACTCAAAAGAATGAGGGAAGTGATATCCGTCTCTCCCACATGACCTGCACATTCAAATCCGTCGATGGATAAAATATCTACTCCCATTTTGATGGCGGAGCGAGCATGCTTGATGGTTGTGGCTTTGTGGATCACGATGATGCCTGCTTTTTTTAATGCCAAGATTACGGGTTTGGGGTTGTTTCCTGCTGTCTCCACGATTTTTACGCCTTCTTCGATGATGACTCTGGTGAAGGCGCCGTAGTCGGGGACTTTCAGCGCTGGTAAGAGGGTGATGTTGACCCCAAACTGGCCGACAATAAGCTTGCGTTGAGTTTCACACGGGGGAAATCCTACCGGATTCTTTGTCAAAGTTCTTGTTTTCTTGATCTCCGCTCGCAGGGACTCTGAAATCCAAGTCGGTTAACGCTGGGTGGTAGGGCGTGGGTAGTTAATCACATACCCGGATCAGGCTGCGTCAGAGCATTGATCTAACATTTCAAGTCAGCAGATGGCAATTTGAATCGGAATGGTAACTCACGATTCCCAATCCACCAGCGTTGCTCACTGCGGCAGCGAGTTCGGCATACGCAACCCATTGCAACCCTCCTTGCACAACCGGAACTGTCTTGAATATCAGCCAAAGAAATATGGAGGGGTATTGGTGAACTTCACTCGAAATTCCTAACTTTCTTGTCAAAGCAGTGTCCAAAGGCATGATTGCAGTAATTCGATTGCCTCTCAACTTTCATATTCATATAATGGACGGAAGTGATTTTGAGCCAGCCAACGAGGATTAAAAGAATATTAATACTGGGCTTACGGCCGCATGATACGCCCATACTTTTGTACCATAGATCGGGGGCCGAACGCTCAATGATTAATAATCTGCCTCGGTGGGGATAGGTAATAAATAATCTCTAGGGGGGAATAGAGTCGCCGAGGTTGATTTGACGTACGGCCAACAAGTCGGCCACTTTTTAGCTTACTATGGGGCTTTAATATACATGTTTCGGCGACTGGTAGCTCTCAATGTAGAGTATCGATGATGACTTCTCCATGGCACTGCGTTTACCCAATTTTCTGTAGCCTCAGAGTTTCGTTCAATAATAGTGTCAACATTTGCGCTTTATGAGAAACATTCATTTCCTCACCCTTTCTGCATATAAGCAGAAAAGTCCATGTTTTGACATCCACGGTAGTAGGTAGAGCCATATTCCTAATCGAGCAATTGATCATATAAAGCCTTGAAATAAAATCATATAATCGTTCGCTGAATTGAAAATGCTAAACTATAGCTTTGCCTTCCTGCCCCCCTCCTGCTCCCTCTTCGCCTGTTCTGCCAGCACTCGTCTCAAAACTTTCCCAGTAGCATTCTTAGGTATCTCATCAATAAATCTGATCCCACCACGCAACTTCTTATATGGAGCCACTTTCTCATGCAACCATGCACTGATAACTTTCTCCAAATCTTCACCAGGTGTGTGACCCTCTGCAGGAACGATGTACGCCCGCGGTAACTCCGTCACCCTTTCTTTGCTGTGAACTCCGACCACCGCGACATCATTAACAGCAGGGTGCCCTAACAACAAACCTTCGAGCTGTGCAGGCGCAACTTGAAATCCATTGTACTTTATCATTTCTTTGAAGCGATCGGTAAGGAAGATGTTCCCATCATGGTTGATATAGCCAATATCACCACTGCGGAACCAGCCATCGGCGATAGCATCGGCTGTTGCTTTTGGGTTCTTGTAGTAGCCTTTGAAGACGTTGGGACCTTTCATCCAGATCTCTCCTTCCTGGCCCGGTGGAACCTCGTGCTCGCCCTCCATGACTTTCATGCTCATAGAAGGCAGGAGTTTGCCTACTGAACCGGGTGGCTTGTCCCAGCTTTCCCTACTCTAAACGCTTATCAGTTGAGAGATCAAGGAACGTCGGAGTGGGATTTACTTGAGTAGTAATCGCAGGCGATGTTTCTGACATTCCGTAACTCTGCTTGATTGGCACCTTCAATCGTTTGTAAAACATGTCGATCAAGTCGGGGCTGAGAGGTGCGGCAGCAGAATGCATTTCCCGAAGTGAACTAACATCATACTTGTCCACTACCGGATGTTTTGCAAGGGCAAGTACCACCGGTGGCACGACATATGCAACTGTAATCTTGCTGGACTGGATGCTTTCACATAGCTGTGGCAGGTCGAACCGTTGCATAATATGCACAGTGACTCCCTTATACATAGGGTGGAAAACCATAACCGCAACACCTAAGTAATATTATGTTAACATATTGTGTAGTTCAGAGATTTTTTTGCTCCTTAAATCATACCGTAAATATGAAACATAGGCAGAAAAGAGATGACTGAATCATTATCCCAGGTCACCAGATGTTTTTCTGGTGTATTGCTCTGCAAAATGTTGACAACGATGTTCTCATGCGAGAGCATAACCCCTTTCGGAAGACCCGTAGTCCCAGACGAATATACCAAGAACGCCAGGTCCTCTTTAGGATTTATCGACACCTTTTCTCCTCCAGTTGATGAATCTCGCAACGACGAAAAATGTTTCGTCCTTCCCTTCGTGTCAGGCCCTCCGATGAGTATGATACGATTGAGAGGCAATCCCACGATGAGAGCAGCTTCTCGAGCTACTTCGAGGCAGCCCAAGTGCGTCGTCAAAGCTTTGGCTCCAGAAGATTTCAGCACCGATACCAATTCTCCAACAGTGTAAAGATTATTTACGGGGCAAACGGTGCCGCCTGCCCATAGGATTCCCGACACAAGAGCTCCGATGTCCGCAGTGTTAGGAGAAAATAGGACCATGACGTCGCCCTTTTGCCATCTCCATTGGTTTTGAAGACCTCGACCGATTTCGGCCGATGCCGTGCGAACGTCTCGGAAGGTATGCCTCTTCTGTGTTGTGACATCTACAAAAAGTACTTTGAGGTGTGTTAGTTAATCTTATATAAAATTATGAAGAAGTAGGCGCTGCAGTGAAAAACAAAATTACCGTGGTCGTCTGGATATTCCCGATCTGGTCTTTCAAATAAGAAAGTCCAAAAATCGACTGGCGGAATCGAAATTGGAGGGTGGTGAGAATCGATCGGCATGATTGCAAAAAATGCTTATCACCTGGCGGCTTTCAATCCCAAAATTGGACGAAAGGACGAAAGATCTCGAAAAAGACGGAAACACAGGAGGGAAGCAGGATATTTTAGCTCCCGCAGGACTGAAAGGAAGGTTACGTCCGTAGATTTGCTACTGATTCCGGAGAGTTCCCAATGTCTACAAGGATCGTGGTTGGCGGCGGCCGGTGGCCCCTCCAGCGGGCATACATTTACCGCCCGACTTAACGTTTTCTCATCAAGTGTAATATCTGACACGAAGTTCCGGTTCGGGCAATTTCTGAATATTTCACGTGGCTTTCGGCGTGTCGGCCAGATTAATAAACAAACTCAAAAAAGCATTAGAGACATGTTCCTGCCAAGATGTCTCACTAAAGGTCAAAAATGGGTGCTAACAAGGCATTTTCCCCGCGAATTCGATGATTATTATTCAGAAAGCCAAAGCCGAACCTCGCCTCGGCTGAAGTCAGCGATTCAGCTCCTCCTACATTTTTTCAATAATTTTCATTTTCATGCTTATTTCAAAATACGCCGAGAGCAATTGAGGAGATTAAGAAGGCATTAAATTACTACACCAAGTACCTCGGTTCGTTTGACGATGGGTCGACCGAATGGTAGGGAGCTCACAATCTTCATCGACTGCGGTTTGTTCACATTCCCATCATCCATCTTTTTCACAACTAACATCATCTCAAAGTATCTCCCTACTCCTCGTTTGGATTCACCAGCACCAACCGCTACCGACCTCTTCTCGAAGCCCACGCTGTCTCCGTCGACATCGTCTCCTTCTTCCTGGGAGGCGCACGTGAGAGTGTAGGAAATCCCTACACGCCCAGACCGAATGGAAAGAGGCATTCTCGGCTCAAGATAGTGACATGATAGGCCGCTTGCTCGGACTCAAAGTCGTGCTAACGAAAGAATTTCCTGTTTCTTCACTTTATTGAGATTCCTACCCATCCGTGAAGGTAAATCGAAGTAGAACTGACATAGGAATAGCGTGTAAGGGTTGCAACATGGATTTTGCAACATGGATTAAAGACCATTATAGGCAGATAAGTTTGAAGCTACATTTGAAGCTCTTGTGTCCGGGTATTGGAGCAAAGGGATTAACATCTCCAAGACGGAATACATCATCAAAGCCCTGTATGGATCTTTTCGGAAGCAGAGCTGGAGGATATTTTAAGAATTTAGTATCGCCGGAAGGCAAGAAGAGGGTTATTGATCAGACGCTGAGCGCAGGGGCTTTTGACGCTCCATGGATTATTGCAGTGAATAGTACTGGGGAGAGGAAAGATTGGTTTGGAAATCATCGGTGGGATCAGGTTCTTGTGTATCTCGAAGTACCCTATAAACCTGTATCCATTGTTCCTCCTGGCAGTAGCAAGCTATGAATTTAGCTTGGCAGACATCTAGAAAGAAGGTCTTGCGATTTCTGCCCTTGTTGTTCATATATTTTTGATCCGGATATGTCCATGACCGAGATCTCACTTGCATTTACGGAGTATATGCCATGGGGTCCGATAATCACCATCTATAAAGAGGAAAACAAAAGAAGCTGAAATATATGGATCTTCACTGTCCGTTTCAAAATTTAAATTTAAGATCATTTCCACTATCTTATATGGCCATTGAATTGCCACTCCGAGAAAAGCCAAGCCTCCTCACCTTGCCTGCCCACCTACTCTTCAAAGCTTTGGAAACATCGACTCCTTCTGCGTCCTCACATCCAACTCCTGCGTCCAAGCACTTCTGGGCTGCGTGTGCAAAAACCAGTAAATCTTCGCCAAATCGACCGGCTGCAGAATGTACGCATACACCTCCTCCAGCTTCTCCTTCTCACTCTATCTCTCCCATTTCCTCCTCGTCACGCCCCCAATCAACTTCTCATCTACCGGACCATCGATAATCAAATGCGCTTCATGGATGTCTTTACTCTGGTACTCCCGCATGATTATCTGCGCCAGATATCTGAGTGCGAATTTGCCCGGCGAGAAACTACTTAGGCCTGGCGCACCGTGAAGGGTCCCCGTTGCGCCGGTGAAGATAATAGTGCCGCGCTCAGCGGCAAGCATATCAGGTAGCACGCATTTCAATGACTAAAAAGCGCCGAAAAGATTGATTTTGGCGAAGTTCTCGAATTCCTCGGTGGTTGTGTTGAGTATTGAGCGACCATTCACTCTCCGCGCGCCAGCGTTGTAGGCGAGCACCTGCACGGGACCGAGCTCAGAGCGGATGGAAGTGAAGCTGGGGATGACATCCTGTCAAAGCGGAGGTCCGTGAGGTAGTATCTTGCTGAGCCTTTCCCGAAGTCGGCTCCGATCCCTTGAACCATGGTTTGGAGTTTGTCTTCTGTGCGGGCGAGGAGGGCTACGATGAAGCTTTCGGAGACGAAACGCCGGGCGACTGCTTCTCCTATTCCTGGCCCTGCGCCGACGAAGGCGATGGCTTATTTCTTGCGATGCGCAGGGCACCTAGCATTAGACTGCGCTAAAACCCGAGAATGGGTAAGAGAAGTCGACCCGCAACCCGAACCCGCAGACCCGATGGGTAGACTCGACCAACCCGCAACCCGCCCTGAAACCCGCGGCTACATAATATTCCCAATCTAGCTATGCCAAGGTGTATAAAAATGCTGATTCATACTAATAAAATACAGTAATCTACGGTGATTTTGTTAGTCCTCTTCTGCAAACTGGTCACAGTTAGTGTTAACGTATTTCACAAGCGAGTGGCCATCTCCAAAACACATAGTAAATGCGATAAATTACAACTTGATATCTCAACAACGGTGGTCTATAGGGACTTTTCATTTTAGCCTACTAGTTTTCATATCTAGTCTCTTTAGGGAGTCTCAAGAAACCTAATGACTCAGTGCCTAAGATATATATATTTCTGCAGTTCAGAGATGTATTTTTCGATACCAGAACAATGCAAGTTCTTGATTTATTCGAAATTGATATATGACACTAAGAATGCTTATCGATTCCTATCCAGCAGCAGTAAAAATAAAATTAAGTTATGGTGGTTGAAATATAAAGTCGCATTTACTATGTGTTTTGGAGATGACCACTCGCTTGTGAAATACGTTAGAGGGTCACGGGTTATACTTGCCTGAATCCCCAACCCTCCAACGTCAACGATCTGTCTCTCAACCGTACTGTTGCCAACAGGCCTTACTGCAGACTGGGTCCCTTTGAGGGTATCGAGGAACGATGCCAGGTAGAGCGCTCAGTTGATCCATGCCGGGGTATTGGTCAACTGATTGGTGTTGTCAAGTTATAATCAAGTAAGAGTCACACTGGTAATCCAAAGGTAAACACAAGTAACAATGTATAATTGAAGACGAAGAAATAAACTAGATACATGAATGAGTGTCCTTATATATATCCCTGAGTTCTTCATGTGTAGATGGGTAGATTGGTAGAAGAGTAGGTTGGTCCTACTTCGCTACCCGATCTACCATTCTACTACCTGCATGTCCATAACACTAGGTAGAGCGCCGAGTAGATCTATACTAGAGTACTAGTCCGCTCGTAAGTATTATCAAGTTATAATTAAGTAAAGAGTTGTAGTTAATCTAAAAGGTAAATATAAGTAATATATAATTAAAGTATCTAGGCTAGAAATTACTTAAGCTTATACTAGAGCTCGATTTGAACACTCAACAGATCCCTCAACCCCGATCTACTCAGTATTTGATTCGTATTATGATTCAAAGTCCTCATTGCTAACGTTGGATCTACGAATTGACAATCAAGGACAAGAGACCAATGAATGCTGATGTGCCACCCAATACCAGAGTCATACCTCCCCATCCAAGGCCTAACCTCGCATAGCCAGCGATAAGAGGCCCAACAAACTGACCGATTGCGATGGCCATGTTGCAGAACGCATAGCCGGTGCCCATCCCACTCCTTTGGTTGGGGTCGACCCCATGTGTCACCTCGATCTTCCGCACAGCATCAGATACCTCAGCCATGACCTGTGCCTGGGAGGTGGTCAGGAAAAGGCCGACCCCAGTCACCAGTGCAATGAACCCAATCTGGTGGCCAGGGGACGGACCGTCGGTTATTCGGAGTGCAACAAGTGGGAAAAAGGCCAAGATCAGCTCGATAGCGATCGTCCGACGGCGCTTCCAGTCACGACCGTACCTGCTCATTGGGATGCTGAGGAAACTCGGAAGAGATATTCCCAAGAAGACCAGACCCGCATTTGTTGAGGACCATTTGTATCTCTCCATAGTGAATAGCGGTAGGGTCTGAGACATCATTAGATACCGAAGTTCGCTGCAACACCAAGATAATATATAACATACTGTCTCGAATGCGGCAAGGATAGATGAAATTGTGATTTCAGTTAGCACTGCTGTCATGAAGCGCACATCCACAAAGTCGCGAAGATGCAGAGAAGCTTTGGCGCAATCCTTTGGGGGCAGTAATGGCGCCTCTTCTCCAGCCAGAGGTGGCAAGCTTTCTTCTTGATCTACTGAATGATTAGAAACTGATCTCCCAAACATAATATCGGCCAAACTTCGGTCAGGCATCATTTACTACCTTTCTCAAGTATCATTATGCGTAGTATGACATCGCATACCAGCATAAAAGCTGGAAACGCGAAGGCCCCGTGTACACCAAAGTGATCGAAACTGTATTCTTATGAGCAAACCTACCCAGTGGATCATCAGTTAAAGTGAGAAGCATACAGAAGACCTCCTAAGACAGGTCCGGAAATCATTCCCCAAGTGTATGAAGTGGATACGAATGCCATATATTCCCCTCTCTTTTCAGGCAAAGCAGTGTCTGCGACGATCGCGAAACTCAAGACACCAACCACGGCCCCCGACAGACCCTGGCACACTCGAGCAACGACTAGAAGAGCTGGTGAATGTCCGAATAGAAAGACCGAGGTTGATACTGCGATTGCGATGTATCCGAAGATCAAGGGGGATTTGCGGGATTGAATGCGATCGCTTATGAGGCCGATAAGTGCTATGCATAATGAGCTGACAATTATCCTTCAAGTGGCTCTCCTGGATACTTACGGGACGCGACAAGTAGGGCCGCTCCATATGCTGCGAGCAATATTGATGTCCATTGTTGAACTGTGTAGCTGATTAGTATCCCTGGAAAACTTCTGCGGTTGTGTGCGTAGATCCTCGTACTTTCATCGCTCGATGTTAATATGTTGTTCATGAGCAGGTAGGGCAAGATAGGAATGACCTAGAAAACATTTTATCAGTATCAATAAATATGCAGAATTTGACCCAAGAGGTTGTACCATGCTGTAAAGAAAATTATCTGTGAATGTTGAAAGGCACATTGCCACTAAGACAAATCCGCCCGACGCTCGCAGCTCGCGAAAACGCCCCATGCTGAACCCAGGGAGATAACCGGATGAGATGAGATAGGTTAGGCCTGAGATAGGTTAGGCCAAAAATACGTCGCATCTGAGGAAAGGACTCCGCATGCGACGTGGATTCTCTAAAGATTAAGTAGTGGTGATGAGCAAGGAGACTAGGGAATATGATATGAACGATCCACAAGGTGACGTTGATGGAGATGCAGGGGGGCGGATGCAGAATCTAATAGTTGCCTTAACTGCTTTTCAGCTCATGCATACGGTTCAGCCGCACCGGAATAAGCGATTGGATGGAGACAGTAAAGTTTACATGTAGGTGAGCATTGAAAGACAGCCGTCTTGATTTGCAGACAATAGCCTAACTAGAATGGGCCTATTCTCTAAGCCGTTGTGTTGAAAACATAGAATGTCTCATGCGCGCCCCTGATACGTTTAACAAAAGTCACTCCCGTCTTAGACGAAAGAGACACGAGTTCGTCTTCCTCCCACTGGCGCATCTTCATGGAAATGTCGTTCTTCTCCAAGATAGTTTGATCCTCGTTGTTCACAGCCTCCAGATCAAACTTGACGTACTTGATGTTACCTTCCAAATCACCTCGATGATTCGATTCTCGGTACACAATATGAGGGAACATTTTGCTTTGAATCTCTGTGACACCCTCAGGCTGATGAAATGCGATGTCCTTTTTCTTGTGGAGGAGAGAGCCGTCGTAGATTGAAACATAGGCTCGTCCGGTTCCCGGACGTAAAACCTTGGAGACCTGGTTGAGGAATGTTTCTGGCTGACCATACTCAGACAGATGACTGATTGATCCGATGGAGAATATCAGAAGATCAATCTTAGGATGCACTCTCTCTCGCATCACGGCCTCCAGATCGAGAGCGGAGCCATTGATCCAACTAACATGCCCTTTCAAAGGCCCTGTAGTAATTTTTTTGGCCTTGTCTAGCATATGCTGAGCATTGTCAACACCCAAGACTTCGGTGTTGGAAAAATCGGCGTTGACCTCGGCGGCGTTACGTTCAAGACCATGGAGAACACGTCCCGTACCCGTTCCGACATCCATGACGACAAAGGGGTCATCAGGGGTAGACGATCGCAAAGCTTTCAAATCCTGGTAGGTCTTCCAGTAGAAGGAGGCATCATCAACGGATTGCGAGCTCGGTGCAACGATGTCGTAGTAGTCGACCAAATAGGGCGAACTATAAAGATCATTGGGTCGGTCTTGGGTAGAGACAGTCATGCTTGAGAGTATTGAATTGTATGAAGCAAAGTTGCAGAATTCGAGACACGCAACAGAAATAATAAATTAATAAATGGAAAATAGCGACAAAACCGCAGTCTAGGAAGCCGCACACACACCCCGCGCCGTGACACACAATTCTTCACGACTCCTCGGTATCCTCATCAAAAACTAAGCCCCTTCACATTAGCTTCATAGCGGCGAGCGCGATCGCTCTATCACACGAGATAGTTGCTTTTTTGTGGCTTGACGTAGCTTGTGTAATGATGCACGGTGAAGAGGCTGGCTGAAGAGGGGCGATCGACCAGAGTGGGGGCCAGCGGGCATTGCATGAAAGTGATGAACCCCGCAGATTGAAAATCCAGCTGGCCAAAACTCGACGCATGCACTTCAATTTGACAGCTGACATGAGGGATTCCCTGGACGCGAACATACGGAGCACTATCTCTTCGACTGCATTTGCGGTACATGGCCGAGCGTCGCGTGCATCACATGCATTCATAGCCCAAGCCAATATAACTCTAATAGACATTATACAGATTGGACACGGAGTATACTGCCTGATAGTTCTGGGTGCCATAGGTACCATAGGTACTATTAGCATACACTCTCCGAGAAGAGGAGATGCAGGCAAACAGAAAAATTCAGGATCCCTTTCAAGAGGTATGCATACAGAACGACGTCGCACTTGATGACCTCGACATACCTAGTGAGAACTGTTCATCACTACCATCATTCGGGAAGAGGGAAGTCTCTATGTATCTCATGCTCCACATTGGTGCTCCACAACGCCTCCACTGTTATTCACTAGCTGAGCTACTCCGTACTGCGTGCGGTACGATACCAAATTTATGATTTCAGGAAAGAGAACCACAGCCCAGCCACGATCACGGGCACGAACACAGCCAGCCACAGCTTGAGCATGCCGGTCAGCATTGCCGCATCGGCCTCTTCTGCTCCCTGGTTGAACTCATTCGTGTTGTTGACCCTGGGATATGGCTTACCCGGCACAGGCACGCCGAGAAACGCGCATAGTGGTTCCCACCCATCACCGAGCCGGAGCTCTAGGAACTGGTCTGGGTTGATCCCATTCCGGACCCGGTCATTGTGTTGGAGATAGCGATCCATGGTTTCGGGGCTGTGGTAATTGTTGTTGCAGATGACCTTGTAAGCCGTTTTGACCATGCGCATCTCGGGCCCAAGTCGCTTGCTGTCAAAATACTGGAGAACTTTCAATAGGGGTTTTTCCAGCCAGGGAATGATGGTGCCATGGATTGATTTGAACCAAGAATCGGCAGATCGTGTGGTGAGGATTATTTTCGCGTCGGGATACAGCTTGTGGAAGTCATCCCAGAAAAGGCAGGCCGGAATATCCAACAGCGCATCGTACGGGCCTCGCAGTTTGTCAAAATCCTTCCGATCGTACGGACGATTTCCTCCGAAGAAGCGGCAGTTCATAGCCTCCGTCCATTGATTATACATGCGACTGGGATCGTCGATGGGCTCGCACATGTGCCATGGAGTATATCCTAGCTCCTTCAATGCCAGGTACAGAGCTGGAAAGTTCAGTGACAGTCTCAGGAAGGGAATCATACGCGACAAGCTTACATGCCGTGCCAGTGCGCGAAAGTCCCACGACCACCAGCCGTAAAGGGGTCTCGGGCTCATATGGTTGCTCCTTATCGATCAAGCGGCCCATAGTCACGATGTCAGAATCCGACGGGGAGGAATTTGGGGAAAGAATGAGCTGGTAAAATCATAAAAGGACATGAGATTTATAAAAATTTTCCCCGCGAAAGAGGAATAATTAAGGGGGCATCGCCCATACGCATCAATAATTCTCTGTAGTAAACCACCCCGAAGACCCACCGTCGGCGGATACGGCGACCAATCGATCGGAAATTATTTCGCTGACGGTCTGCAGGATGGAGGGCCCCGAGCTGAGCTGCGATCCAATATGGCGATCGATGGAGTCAAAGTTTGCAGAAGATTACAGATACATTAGTTAGTATGTACTCCGTACTATGTACCTAAGGTACCTGAGAGATGAGGCACTCAACAGGGTCGCCCTCACGTTTATAACCACGCCATGTTCAAGTCAGTCCTGTTTACCCTAAATACTTATTTGCCTCATTCACTCTACGTGAATTGGTATAGCGACAATGCAACTTCTGGAATGGGTAGTAGCTCTCACCGGTCTGGTATGGCACACTCAACAAGGCTCTTTCACTCCTTCACTCGAGCAATCAACTAATTTTATCACTATCCAGTGGATAATCGCTCACCTCTGCCTCGCCATATACAATGTGTTTTTCCATCCTCTACGAGATTACCCCGGACCGAAGCTGGACGCCGCCACCGGGCTGGTTTATGTTTACCACATGGTGAGAGGAGACAGTTGTAAATACCTCGCCGGCCTCCATGAAAAATACGGAGAAGTTGTTCGAGCTGGTCCCAACGAGATTTCATACATGACTGTGTCGGCCAACAAGACAATTTTCGGGAACAAAACTACCGAGAAAATGTCCTTTGAGAAAAACCCCGCCGTGTATATTCAGGGCGAAGGCACAGCGCAGAATATTCTCTTTGCCAGCACTGGAGAACATCCGCGATTCAAGAAACTCATGTCCCCAGCATTCTCCGAGCAGGCAATCAAAGAGCAGGAGCCGACGATTCAAGAATATACTAGTATGATGATTGACGCATTAAAAAACAACCGATCGGGAGATGCATGCTATCCCGATGCAAATGGAATCGCGAACATCGGAGCTTGGTGCAATTTCCTCATTTTCGACATTCTGAGCTGCCTCTCCTTCGGCAAACCCATCGGCTGTCTGGAGATGGCGGATTACCACGAGTGGGCCAATGTCATCTTTGGTGCCATGAAGCATTCCCATTTCTTGCAGTGCGCCCATCGACTCAAGCCCTACCACCTGCTCCTCGAAAAATTGATCCCCGGAGATATCAGTGGCCCTTACGAGACGCACATGCAAAACGTGCGAAAAAACCTACGCGAACGCGAGACAATGGAAAACCTTGCCCGGGCAGACTTTGCCTCTTTTATTCCCAAAGGAATGTCCGAAGACGAATTGGTCGACAATGTGAACATTCTTGCCACCGCTGGTAGCGAAACGACGGCCACCACGCTCTCTTCACTTTTCTACTATCTGACACATAACCCTGACAGTTACCAGAAACTGGTCCACGAAGTCCGATCGACCTTTTCGAGTGAGGAGGAAATCACTTTCAATGCTGTGGGTAGCCTGAAATACCTGAAGGCCGTCATCCAGGAAACTTTTCGAATCCACCCTTCAGTTCCGGTCGGGCTGCACCGTATTACCCCTAAAGCTGGCAGCTATATTGATGGAAAATGGGTACCTGGTGGGGTAAGTACCGCCCAGTCATGATCCCCGATGCAGCACGCAGCTGATACATGCACAGACTTGGGTGTCAGTTGCCCTCCTCGCAGCTTATAGATCACCGAAGTACTGGAAGCACCCGGAGGATTTCCTTCCAGAGCGGTGGCTGGAGGACCCGGAATTTGCTTCGGACAATCGCCAGATCTGGGCACCATTCTCCATTGGCCCGAGAAAATGCATTGGAATCAAGTAAGTCCCCTGAGCTGGCCAGGTGGCTGGGAATTATTTGCTGATCAAATTCCCATACAGCTTGGCGTATCTGAATATGCGATTGATTGTGACACGACTGCTGTGGAACTTTGACTTCGATCCGCAACCCGATAATGTCGATCCGCACGAGCTGAAGGAATATGGGGTCTGGCAGGGTCAGGTTCCACTGAATTTGAAGATCCGCGATGCAAGGGCGTAAGTGAGCGGGGTGTAGATAAGCCACAACGAAGACGAGTTGATTTGGAGACTGTGTTGGTCGGCTATGCAAAAGAATGATGTATCCCCATAATTTAGACTGAGCCAGCTTGGGCTGTTGTATGTATCGATGTGCATGTGGAGTAGGTACCGTGCAGGATGCAAGTGGGCTGGCTGCATGACGGACTCGCCGAGGTTCTAGATCTCGATAAGCAAAAACAACCTGAGGAATACGGGAGCTGAGCATCTCAGCGTGGGGCTATTGATTTAGCTTTTCTATAAATCAATAATGATAATTAGAATACCTGCATGATGCATATCTGCGAAATTGTCGCATTTGCCAGGGTCACCGAGGCAAACGAAGCGCACGCCATTCAAAAAGCTGGAAGGCCCGAGAGCCCAAAGAGTTCACCCATCAACAGAGAAATTCAGTCATAGAACGAAAATCATTCATACCTACCAAATTTCAACATTAACAATGGACGTCAAGATCATCACCATTTTCGGTGCCACCGGGAACCAGGGAGGATCGGTGGCACGGTCATTGCTGAAGAATCCAGCATTTCACGTCAGGGGAATCACTCGCAATCCCGGGTCAGATGCAAGCAAAGCTCTTATCTCCCAAGGTGCTGAAATGGTCCAGGCAAATGGTCTTAGCCCCGACGAGATGAAAGCGGCGTTTCGGGGGTCCTGGGGCGTCTTTCTGAACATCAACTCAGATGACAAGGTTCGCCTTTAACTTGCATGGCCTGATGAAAATATACTAAATATAACTTGTCTACTGAAGGCGTTCACTAACCCAGAGAGCCCAAGTGAGTTTGACATGGGCAAAATTATCGTGGATGCTGCGGCATTCGCGGGAGTGCAACATTTCGTGTTTAGCTCTGGCCCTCCATGCTCAGAGATGACCAATGGCAAAGTGTCAATGAAAGCAATGGACAGTTAGTTCTGATGTATCCTTTTTTTCTAATACTGAAATGTTGCTAATACTGTTCTAGTGAAGTACAAGACCGAGCAGTACCTCCGAAGTCTCGGGGTTTTCAAATCGGTGCTTCCACTTGGTCCAGGGTGGTTTTTGGAAAACTTCCTTAGCAAAGAGGTGGCCCCTGTTTTTGGAGGATTTCCCTATTTCCCAGATGACGCAGGACTTCTGGTTTTCTCTACGCCCTGGTGGGGTGGGAAGGAAGATGTGCCCTGGCTGAGTATCTCGGACGATTTTGGAGACATTGTGCAAGGTGCTTTGCTGGACCCAGAAACCTGGAATGGCCATTTCATACATGGACTCAGTGACATCCGCAGCTTCAAAGAGCTTACGGAGGACTTCCAAGAAGTCACCTCGCGCAGGGCAACTTGGTCCCCTATCCAGCCTTCCTGGGAGGAATTCCAAACACATGGGATTCACGAACTGGAAGATGTGAAACTCATGTTTGGCTTTACGCAAATAACTGGCGGCAAATACTTCGGTAACACTACGGAATCTCACACCGCTAGTAAATTGAAGAAGGCAACAGCTGTGGCGTTGGGGTATCCGGAGGACAAACACGGTCTGGTGACCGTAAAGGAATGGTTCGCAACTCGATTCGGAAATGCCACTTGGTGCAAGGACAACGGAATCACTGAGTAAGCTTAGGATACTAGAATCACTGCGGAGCCCTCGGCTTGAATAATTTACATTATTTCGCGCTCCGGATCTACGTAGTTTATTTCTCTGTATACCCTCCTACGGTAGCTTATTATTCAGTAACCCAAGGACCTTTACTACGGGGAAACTTTTCGGGGAATAGGTGCACCACAAGAAGTACCATATGCAGGAAAGAGTAATCAACAGTAGAGAGAACTATAGAATTGTCGAGCTGCCTAGAAACTGTACGCGCGATGATCAGCGCAATACGAAGGGATGGTCCCGGGCGTAACACCTCAGCTCAAGCCCCACGGGGTGTAATAATACATATCAGTGGGCATATTGATCGAATTCGAATATCTAAAACAGAGGTGATTTACACGCCCAGCAAAGTCAATGAAGAGGCTTGCATGGCGCATGCAGGTCGAGAAACTCACATCACTCGTGGAATGTGAGGACGGAAAATATAGCGCGTGCAAAAGCTAGGTGAGCCACATGGAAGTTCTGTCCCTACATTTACGTATTACTTGCCTTCATTTTCATTAGGTCTTTGTACAGCAATGGACATGTGGAGTTGCATCTATCAAGTCCCTGCAAGTGGGTATAAATATTGCGTGCATGCGAAGACTGACTGCTGGCTGGCATTTCCAGAGCCTCTCACACGATTTTATGCCAATAAAATGCAGTACCTAGATGGTTTATGGGACTCAGACTCATGATCTTCCATCTTGAAAAGCAATGGCTGGCTGAGCTGATAATGCAGGGTCTTCTGTTTACGTACTACAGCTACCGATTGACAGACTTTAGGTAATTTTACCGAGCTCAGGTGCTCCATGCAGTGCTGCCTCAGCTTCTGATGCAGAATATTAAAAAAAACGAAACTTATAAAAGTTCAAGGATTTCTGGCGCATCACGTCTTCTACTATCAAACTCACACCATATTCTTATGCTTTTATACCAATGCCTTCTGAAGTTCTGTCTTATCCGGAAGAATACGACCTGGTAGTACACCAGGGCCGTGGTCTTGGTCAACTCTTCGAGACTAAAGCGAGGCAATCACTCGATTCTGTGGCGGTGATTGACGGCAAAATTACGCTCACCTACGAAGAATTGCACCTTCAAGCTCTACAAATCTCCCAGAAACTGTTCAAAAACAACCTGCAGATTGAAGAGCCCGTCGGGATAATTGTGCAGCATGGCTGGGCAGATGTTGTGGCTCAGATGGCAATCGTCTACGCTGGAGGAAGTTGTGCACCGATGGACCCAGCATTACCAGACGTGCAAATCGAGGGTCGCCTAGAGAAACTTGGAGCCCGTTACATATTGGTTGACCGGGCGAACCTGAGCCGAGAGGTTCATTTTCAGCAAATCAATTTGGACGATTATCCAATTCGGACACCCAGAGATGCCTGGGCAGCAGAAAAAGACCTCCCAGTCATCACGTCACTCGAACATCGAACACATTTGATTCACACATCGGGCACAACAAGCGAGCCAAAGGCGGTCCAGATTGCTGCTCGCTCAATCTTACAGGTTGTATATCATGCACCATTTGAGCCCATCGCTTCTACGGATACTGTTGCTCATGTTAATAACACGAGTTTCGATGTGTCGTTGTTTGACATATGGGTGCCTCTCTTGCGTGGAGCCCGGATTGCTGTCTTGAGCAAGGTAATCTTGTTGGACCTTCCAGCAATGGCAGCGGCAATCAAGGAAAATGATATTACAATCATGGCCACGACAACCGCCCTCTTGAACCTCGCGGCTTCGACTTATCCGCGTGCATTTTCACAACTGAAGATATGTTTTATTGGAGGAGAAGCTGCGAATGTGGCTGCTATTGAGAAGATCATGCAGCAAGGTCCGCCGCAAAACCTAATCAATGCGTACGGGCCAACAGAATGTTGCATCTTTTGTCTCGCTCATAAAGTCACACCGGAGGACGTACAGAGCGGCAGTGTCAGTATCGGTAAGCCAATTGGCAGAACTATTGCTCGCATCTGTGATGAAACTGGAGCACCTGTTTCAGATGGACAGGAAGGAGAACTATGGATTGGCGGAGCTGGCGTGTCTCCTGGATACGTTAATCGACCCGAAAAGAATGAGTCAGCTTTCGTCTACTTGCCGAACGAGAAGAAAGCCCAAAGATTCTATCGCACGGGAGACAGAGTCAAGAGACGCTCTGATGAGCAGATCGATTATGTGGGACGACAGGATCATCAAGTCAAGGTCCGCGGGTATCGCATTGAGCTCGAAGCCGTTGAGACCGCAATGCTCCAAACTGGGCAGTTCTCCGAGGCCGTGGCATTGAAGGTAGAAGCAGGTGGTGATGCAGGCTCTATTCTCGTTGCATTTGCTGTGGCAACCTCAACTAAGCCTCGTGCAATGGTCTGTGCCATTGATTCACTGAAGAATATGCTTCCTGACTACATGGTCCCGCAAATTGAGTTAATATTGAAAATGCCCCTCAACAGTCACGCAAAGATTGACCGCAAATATCTTGTCAATTTGTACCGTGAGCGGTGGGCAAGTTCCAACACTCTTTCGACCAAGCAAATCAACACTGGAAGTACCCAGCAGCAACTGGCAAGCCTTTGGGTAAATATACTTGGGCTCTCATCTCTACCGCAAGATCCCGATACCAATTTCTTCAAACTTGGGGCGACATCCCTCCAAGCATCTCTTCTCATCAGCCAAATTCGAAAGAATCTGGGAGCAGATGTCTCACTTCTCACACTCTACGATCACTCCAACCTCGCCGATCTGGCATCGACTATTGAAAAGTCGCAAGATCGCATCGCCGAAACTGTTCGCCATGAGGAGAATACCTGGATTCAAGACACCCATATCGCGGATGACCTTGCTCCTCCATCAGGACCGGCCATTGACTGGCGCCGGGATACAGAAGGACGTGTGTTTTTCACAGGAGGCACTGGCTTTGTGGGTGCGTTTCTTCTGGCCGACCTCCTTCGCACTTGCGAGGTTCATCAAGTGGGATGCTTGGTGCGTGCTGCAAATCCCACGATAGGTCTCGAGCGTATCAAACGAGCAATGGGAAAATATGGCCAGTGGGAGGAACGCTTCATTGATAAATTGCTGGTCCTCTGTGGGACATTGGAAGATGTTTACCTGGGTCTCGGCCATGAGCGTTTCCACGAAATTGCCAGCTGGTCAAGTGTTATTTTCCACCTCGGCGCCCGGGTCAACTACACTCAGCCATACTCTCTTCATCGCCCTGCCAACGTCATTGGCACGAGAAATATTCTGCGACTCGCATGTGCGGGGGGTCGCACCAAAGCAGTTCACTATGTCTCCAGCATCTCCTGCTTTGGCCCAACTGGATTCGTGACGGGAACTAAATTGATCACTGAGGATGAGCCCCTCCTCAAGCATGTTGAGGCACTTCCCTATGACCACGGGTATGCCCAATCTCAATGGGTCGCCGAAACCTTGCTGAGGCGTGTGATGGACCGCAATTTCCCAATTGCCATCTACCGCCCCGGTTTCATCACTGGTCACAGTAAAACTGGAGCCTGCAACCCCGATGACTTTTTCAGTCGCCTGATTCACTCTTGTGCTGAAATGGGTTGTTACCCTCTGCTCCCAAATCAAAGGAAAGAATTTGTTCCGGTTGACTATGTCAATGCTACGATTCTACACATCGCCTCGTCCGCATCGTCTTCACTGGGTCACGCCTACCATATCGTTCCGCCTAGTCGCGACTCGTCGATCGACATGAATAAGACAATGGACCTCGTCGGATCTGCATCTGGAACTACCATCAAAGGGGTTCCTTATCAAGAATGGATAGACATTCTAGCTGAGAAATCCCCCGCCAGGCTGCAGCCGCTTCAGCCCATGCTCGCTGAAAAAGCGCACCAGGGGTTGACCAGATGGGAGCTATATGAGAATATGCCTGTGTATGACACCACAAACACGGATCGTATGTTGGATACTTTAGAAGGCGGTCTTGAGTTTCCAGTCCTCGATCGAAGACTCATGGACAAGTATGTGTCATACCTCTCGGGCTTTTAGATTTCGATATAATAGGTACAGAATGCGCAAATCCTCCAATTACAGCTTTTCTATTTCAAATTACCAGTGAACAGCCTCCCGTCTCCTATAATTCCATACATCTCATGCTCTCGGGGGAATTTAGCTGCAGCTGCCGATCACATCCGTAGCAACCGTATTCTGGCGTGAGAATAAAGCTGCCATGGCCAAGTAGGCGGCATAACCACGACAGGATATTCCTACACTGTAAATCTGGACTAACACTTCTCTAGTCACCCGTTACATCCTGCCATGGTTCACTGGCTGCCTGCCCTTATCAGCGCTGCCTTTGTGGTCGACACATTGCAAACAGCCCTGCCATGTCTCCCGGCGGATATGCTCAAATTCCTCCCTACAAGCGCCAAGTTTACTATCCTCTCACATATCACACACTCTCTCTCTGTCGGTCTTTTGACCGGCTTCACGGCTGTTTTTACAGGATTATACGAGGCTAGTCGTATCGTGGCGAGGCAAGGAGGCATTTTCGAGACAGACAAGAAAACCTCAAGGTCCAAAATCAAGACATTGTTCGCCCACGCCGCACTGAATGGCATCGTCCTCTTAGCCAGTGCAGGATACTGGTGGGCAGTCTGGAGCAGGATTGGCGGCTTTTGTACCCGACATGTGGATGTTCGGGGCCGGCGTTACCCTCAGCGGCATCCAGCTGTTTGCTGCTAGCCTCGGTGGCACCTCGGTGTACGGCTACGGCACTAGTATTGGAAATGGAAAGTTGAAGGGTAAGCTGTAATAAGAGGCCATCCGCTGCCTAGAGGCCCAGGAGATTTTCGTACTCGGATTTCTATGTCGATAGATGTCACCTAATTGACTCCCAGGATATCTAACCGAACAAATCGCGAGATCACAAAGGAGAGTTTTGTCCTGTAAAAGATATTGCAGACTAATGCCCGTTTCTTAGAAGCCTGTCTAGAAGATTCTTTATTATATAGAGACGGCCAACCTTTCTGAAATTTGTAGGCAGATTTGACCGAGATATGGGGAATGCCTTACATCTTTGTGTGGGGTCTAATTCTTAATACTGATGAATTGTTTCGACTTTGCGATATTTGCGCAGAGGTACTAGAGAAAAATTGCAATAGTCTTGGGTGCGATGGGAGCCGAGTTAGTCGTCGACGAGATGGTGCACAAACAGTCAAAGCATCTGTGCATATTTGGGAAAGTTGCGTCCGCGGACATGGTGATGAAATAAGGAGAGCACCGTGACAAAATCGTTAGAGAAGAAAGGGTCATTGGTTTCGAAATGCAGGGAGCAGGAATGTTAGACAATATTTCGTGCCTCATCATTAAGGGGGTGTGTGCCTATGCGGACAGCCACAAAAGCAAAAAATGGCAACCCTATGCTGCGGCAACTCGCGCTTCAGCTACCAAGACGTTTTTAGAGTATTGGAGACCTATACGCAGAGACGGTTAGTAAAGTTAATGCTTATACTATACCGCGTGATTTGGACATCAGAACGTGCGCGGCTCGTTGGTAGATAATGAAGTGCGACAGCGTTTAAAGGTAACTCAAAGTGTCGACGCCGAGTCAACCTCAGCAGCTTTCGCGGGTTTCAAGAAGTATTGACATCAGCCCCGCGCTATATTGTAGCATCACTTAGGATCGGAACATTAATTCTCCTGTATCCTCAGATGTGGATCCGTGGGGCTGTGCCTAGTACTTAGCCTCGCTGTATTTCGCCCATCCGATTACAAGTCTTCTGTTCAAACACATTCACTTGGAAATAGTTCGCCAGAATTTGCTATGATGAGTGGAATGAGTTGCCAATCGTGTCCAAACCTGGTACTGTCACAGTGGGGACAAGGTTTGCGTCACCGCTGAGCTCGGAAGATCAAGCTTACTGAATTTTTAGATGAAATTTGGCAAACGAGTCAACCGTATCCTGAAGATCTCCAGAGCGCAAATTACACTGGGAAATCCTCCGCGATCACTCATGACGCTCGGATATGCATTTTGTTAGTCGAGTCTTTGTTCCATATATTCCTCTACACTGCTCATGCCAACAGATTCGCAAGCGCAAGCAAGATTCGTACATGCCAGCGATGCCGTAATGCATTAACCCAAACATTTCAGATGCCCGAAAAATGGTGGTCTAGTTCCTACAAAACGTCCAACGGGTATTTTGGTTGTGAAACAACCCGTCAAAAAGGAGTTGTCACAGGCTTCAGTAAGCAACTAGACCAGCCCGAGTCGAAAGTTATTAACTGATATAGATACATGGGCGTATTTTGAAATAAAACAGACCCGAGGCAATTTGAGTTACGAGTGGATCAAGCTGAACATCTTCACCCGATGGGTTTGTTCCTCTAATCAAACATTTCTGCTTCTTTTCGACCCGACACTGTCCATTCGGGAGTTAATTACCCGGTCGCTATCAAAGCCAGCCCTTTTTCAGTCTCAGTTGAGGATTCCATTCTGGCCATATTCACACGTGTTCGAGATCGTAGCTCATCTCGAAGAGTCCGCCGTTTGGGCCATCCGGAACCAAGTGAGAGCGATTGAAAACGAGACAGATCCAGGTATAGTGCAACAACCAGATTACAGGAGACTGCATGACATTGCCCGCCACGCTATACATATCAACGAGACTCTGGATGTCTCGATACAGAATATCGACACTATCCTGAAGCACTACGTCCTCTATATGACATCAAAACGGAATGAGTCATACTTCGGCGCAGACGAAGACATCCACAATCAGCTAGAATTCTTCCGAGGCTACATCACGAATCTGCGCCACCGCTCAGGCTCCAACGAGAAACGGCTTCAGAACGAGATCCAGCTAGCTTTCAATACTGTCTCCCAGGCCAATGCGAAAACCTCTGTGGAGATTGGTCATGCCGCGCAGATCGATAGTTCGGCCATGAAGACGATCTCCTTTGTCACGCTGGCTTTTCTCCCGCCTACATTTATCTCGTCTATTTTCAGCATGTCATTCTTTCAGTGCGATGAAAACAATGGCTGGGGCATGTCAAAGAAGTTTTGGCTTTATTGGGTGTTCGCCGTTCCAACAACCATTGCTACGATTTTGATTTGGCAGTACTGGCATAAGTTCTCCACCAGTTTGCATAATCGCAGCCCAACGATGGTTCCTAGAATCAAAGAACATGTATAAATTTTCTTTCGGATAACCAGAATGGCTGCACTGCCCTAGTCCGCTCTATACCACAAGCACCAAGGAAATAAATATTCCGACAGACACCAAGATAAAAATTAGCTGCTTTAGGTACTGTCTGGGGCTAAGAACAGAATTATAAGCATGGGTATAGCAGATTTTCTTAATGTTCCGGAGCTGCACGACCTCTGCTGGTTTGGATACTGTGACTGGCAACAATCATAAGAAAGTGGTGAAATCTCAAGGCAGAGTTTCGTAAAGCCCGTGATGTTGAATTGGAAGATGAACTAGACCTCTTGTAGGCCAATGAAGACCAGAATTCCAGCGTTTTTACATTGATAATTGGGTCAGAAAATGCAAGTGCAGCGTAGATGATACATACATGTAGATAGGTCGTTGGACACACATTATAGAGCTTTTAAATATATCAAACAGGTTTTGGAATTTTAGATGCAATCAAGATGTATGTGTCCAGTTGAAAGATTCCTCAATGTTCAAGCCTACAATATCAAAGAATTTCAGAATCATTGGATTGTTTTGGAGAAAGCGGAGCTGGAATCATAGAATGAATTACGCTAAAAGCTAAAAGCACATATCTTCGACATCTTAAGCGACAACATATCATCCAAAGTGACGACAGTTCGGTGGTCTGTGGGGACCCGATGGTTGAGAGGGTTCGGTACGGCACGCCCCGTCTCTTGGCGCCCGCTGCTCCGCTTCTTGTGTAGCACGAGGCTGAGCTTTGGGGGCTGAGAAGGCTTTTTGTTCTGCCTATCATGCCATGGCATTTCCCCTGTCTCTGAGTTGTTCAAACCCCATCAATGTCTCCTAGCTACTGGTTTCCGTGTCTCATAGATTCTATCGTGAGTGAACAAGGCTTTGACATGGCTTGTCCCCCACGAGAAACATTCCAAATCGGCTGAATATGTGCGCTGCCGATCGAGGCTGCCGCAGCCATGGAAATGCTAGATGAAAATTTCGGCCCTCTCAATTCTCAAGATAAGTCCGACTTAGATGCCTACACATTGCGCCGAATCGGGCAACACTTTGTT
Source organism: Penicillium egyptiacum (assembly GCA_911456345.1). Lineage (NCBI taxonomy): Eukaryota > Fungi > Ascomycota > Eurotiomycetes > Eurotiales > Aspergillaceae > Penicillium > Penicillium egyptiacum. The sequence continues at coordinate 955,174 of CAJVRC010000839.1, forward strand.
GTGATCGCTTGCCTCTATAGGACAAGATGGGAACACCTCGGCCACCACAGTCGCAAACAATATGGTCCGCACATTCTCGAAAGTACTCCGCGTCGGGTTGATGGTTGGTGTTGGAGGCGGTATTCCGTCGACTGCTCATGATATACGACTTGGCGATGTTGTGATCAGCTGCCCGGAAGGCACTGTCGGGGGCGTGCTGCAGGGTATTGCGGCTGCAGGACGCAGTTCACCTGGCCCGATGCAAATTTAACCTGACCACCCTACTAAATCAACTGGCATTTTCCTATCTTATCTACACCGGTCAGCTCCCGAGGTCAGTCTAACAGATAGATCATCAGGAGACAGGTAACTAGCACTCAATTAACCAATATTTTAATTGCTAATTGAATGCTGCGGACATCTTTTTTAAGATAATCTAGGAATTGAGTGGCTTCAATAGAAAAGGCAACTGAACGATATCATAACGTGTTTTTGATATGCTCTTTTCAGTCACAATAAGGCGGCCTAAGCCGTGCGCAAGTCGGAGAAGGCGGCTCTCTAAAGACGACTGGTTTGTGGCCCTTCGAGTGATTCCTGGGCTTATCAAAAACTGCAAGTTAACAGGGTGACTTGAAATCACGACGACCAAGGTATCCAACACCGCCTGTCGTTTGGAAATATTGAGTGGCCATTTGACCTTGAGCCCCTCAAGCTTGGCCTTAGTACTGCCGATTGTGTGACACCATCCCGGAGGCAGGTCGATTCCATCCGGATTTTCGGTTACTGCATTGATCTGGCCATTCACCTCCACTTCAAAAACAGACACGAACACACTACTGTGTTCGTCATGATTTTTTAGAGATATGAAGATGTTGGAGTTCTCAGTGATAAAATCTTCGCCAGTAGGATTGACGATTCTTCCGTGACGGCCATCGTCCACTAACCCAAGTTGGATTTCGAGATCATGCTGCAAATGTTCCTCCGGGTTGTCACAGGTTTGACCCAGAAAGTGTTGCGCGCGAGCCACTTGATCTGCAATGTCAACGGCTGCTTTGTACGTAGAAGGTGTAGGCTCCTTGCCATAAAACCGCTGCGAGAAAATTTCCACTCCATACTTATTGGCCACAGTGAGCTTGCCTTCTTGCTGGCGAATCTCAACTAGAGGACTCGTCTCGCCATTGTAGTTGCACCTGAGGAGCCTGGTTTGCTTAACCTGCCTCTGAAGTGCGGCAATATCTGCTGTAAGAGACACTGGCCATTTGTAGAGAGCTTCTTCGACGAGAAAGGCCAGTGCGCCTCCATCAGGCAATTGAGACATCCCATTCCCCCAAGTAAGTGTTGCGACAGCATCAAACCCACTAGCATCTGTTACTATAGCAGTAGCGATCTGAGTGTGCAGATTAACACATTCTGATCCAGGCGACATAACCGCATAGGTGTTTTTCTCTCGGACCCCTGCAACCCTGCCAGCTTTGATTATAGCTGTGTTGTCACCGTCTTGTTTTATGAGAAGGGAAGTGGAGTCTTGGCCATCCAGAGAAAATAGAAAGCGAGTGTGTGGTCCTTCTACTCGCGGATGCTGCTGGGGAAAGGACATATTGACTAATTCCTGTACACGAAGCATCACTGTCCTCCAAGAGATATGGTCATCATCCGTTTCCTCGATCACGCGAACGAGAGCCTCGGTTAATGCGCCAAGTTGCAACCCCGAATCACTTTCGTATTCATACGCGCTTTCCCAAGGTGCCGCGGCGGCAATCCGCACTGCGTGAGGATTGTCTCCCAGCTGTGTGCGTTCTCGAAGCAACCCCTTGTCTTGAAGTAACTGGATATGGCGGGCGATATCGTGATAAATAGTTGTAGGGAGGTTCCTCCGTCTAGCATTTTTGACATAGCGGGAATCGCGCACCATGCGACCAGAATGACAACAGTCCAAGATGACGGTGACATTATGCGTTTTGTCTGTGGTATCTAGCAGCCATTGAGACAGCTCCTCTTCTGAAATTCCATGAAATTCCCCGGGAACCTCCTTATAGTCTATTGGAACAATGAATTGGAGCCGCCGTGGCTGACCAAAATCTCGCTGGTCTGCACTCTTTACCGAAAGGGCTTCTCCGCCATGTCCTGAATAGTAGATGACAACTGTATCATCGGCTGAAATTTGGGATATGAGGTCGTGCCAAGCAGAACGAATGCCATCGCGAGTCGCTGCTGAACCACAACACTGATAGACTTGGAATCCTCGCTTTTGGAGGATTTTGGAAATCATTTCAACGTCGTTCTCTGGGCCCTCGAGATCCCCATAGGGACTTGCAATAAGTAGGGCGCGCCTGGTGAGAGGCATAATGGATATGATAGGTGATAGACAGGAAAGAAGTTCAGTTCAGATCTACTTTAATAGAGAGGCTAGATAGCGAACGCGAAGTGCCATCAGCTAAACCACTTTTCTTTCGTATTATGTGGCATTGGTATGGAGTAGGTATTATGTACAAATACATTTCGGGTACTATTGCTTTCGTAGGAACCGAATTTTACCCATTGGCTTGATACCCAACCAATAATGAAGGGCGCGCTATATCCCAGCCCAATGATACTCGAAAGCTAGCGCGAAATTGGCAACGGTAGCATACATATGTGTCTTGGATTCTTTAAGTATTGTTTTCGATGTTGGTTTGCATATTGTACTCTGTAATAACGCGGTCACGACAGTTATAAATCGGCTAGTCCATCCTTCATAATAAAATACTATAATATACACCCCTACTGTTCACGCAGATACACTTCTCCCTCCTTTACTGTTCAACTGGATTACGGCCAAACCATGGACAAATCTTCTCACGAGTACGAAAGTACAAGTACAGATAATGATTTGGGCCAAGAACCTCAAGACCCAATTGCTGCTGTCGACCTCAAAGAGCCGGAAATGATGGTGGAAGCGGTAGACTTACCCCGCTATCCTCCGCGGAGGGAGCCCACTCCGAGGGTAAGAAATTGAAATATTCTCTTGGTCAGGTCAAAATGTCGCTCATGTCGGTTATCTCAAGGGAATCCTTGGTGCAGCAGTCCGTAAATTGAAAAATATCCCTCCTTGTGTCTGGGTTGTCAATCAACACTCAGAAGAAATAACGGTCGTGGTCTCGAAATACAAACCAAATCGCCTCCTAACGGGCATTGGATTGAGTGCCTCACCAACCGGAGCAGGATTAAACTTTGAGGCTACGGTATGGTGTTATAGCCCATTTATACTCTTGTAGCTAGGCTGACATTCTACAAGACCTTTGTCGGACCAGCCTCGCGGAAAACACTCGCAGCTCAAGACCAAGGTCGTGAAGGCAGTACCGCGGTATTCCCATTATGGACCCGCAAAGAAGGATTTGGTGTTATCAGCGTGTTTAAAGGCCCCGAACAAGTCTTGTATATTGAAAATGATAGGGTGCCGCTTGGAGCGACGGTTTATTTTGTGAACAAGCCAGATTTGCGCATCGTGAAGTACCAGCCGGTTCCGGTGACTATCCAGAATTAGTAACGAGGGCAGTGAAGGTCGTTTCATTAACAATTGGCTATTATATTTCAGACCTAAACTTTTAACCGCCGGGGGATTCGGAATTTACCAATAACCAGTAGATTACCGCAACAAAATCCGCGTTTAGCTATATTATCACTTCCCTGTCATGGGGATGTCACTGGATTCCTGTGGAAGCAATTGGCTGCCTCACTGTGTGCCACTGGGCCCCGGGGGTATCTCCTGATTACGAATCCCCCAGTCAGACCTGGACACAAATGTAGATTACGGCTAGACATGCACTCCACTGTCAGCCACGTCAATGGTTCCCGTGATTGAAAAAAAGACCCTAGCGAAGGCGAGTAGTCTTCGTGCTATTTTGTCCCACAATACATAGGCTATAAAGCTCACCTGTATTGGCCCGGATAGTAAATATCGGATTCCGGCCATAAAAACGATGTTAAATATATCCTTTGACTAGACTTCTTGCACGAATTGTAAGTAACTTCCAAATTTTGTGAACGAACTGATATTCATTTTCAATGCAGTCAAACAATCCAGTAGCTTCTGGAAAAAGAGCAAGCGCCTAAAAAGAATGGATGATTTGCAGGAGGCCGTCCGCCTTGCTCAAACAGCCCTCGACGCTACCCCAAAAAACCACCCCGATCTAGCGTTACGGTTAAACTATCTGGCGAATGCTCTCGCGACCCGATATGACCGAACTGAAAACTTGGATGATTTGCAGGAGGCAGTCCGGCTGGCACAAGCAGCCGTGGACGCTACCCTGGATGACGACCCCGATCTGCCACACTGGATAAACGAACTAGGGGTGTACCTCTTAACTCGATATCTTCACATCGGAGACTTGAGTGATTTACAGGTCGCAGTGGGCCTTATCCGAAGATCCCTGGATGCTACCCCAAAAGACGACGTCTATCTAGCATTACGGTCAAATAATCTAGCGAACGCCCTCTCAACCCGTTATGATCGAATTGGAAACTTGGGAGATTTGCAAGACGCAATCCGGCTAGCACAAACGGCTATCAATGTTACCCCAGAAGATGACCCTGATCTAGCACACTGGTTAAATGAACTAGGAATGTATCTAAGAGCCCGGTATGATCGAAATGGGGACTGGGATGATCTACAGGAGGCAATCCGCCTTCTCCGGAAGTCAGTCGACTCTACCCAAAAAGGCGATCCTGGTCTGCCAAATCGGCTACGTAATCTGGCGAGCAACTTCTCAACCCGATACGATCGAACTGGAAACTTGGAGGATTCACACGAGGCAATCCGACTGACCAAGACAGCCGTCGACGCTACTCCAGAAGATCACCCAGATCTACCGTCCCAGTTGAGCAATCTCGCGAACCATCTCTCAAGCCGATACGAAAGATTACGAAATCCAGACGATTTGCAGCAGGCAATTCTGGTTGCCCAAAGAGCTATCAATATTACCCCAAAAGACCACCTCGATCTGGCTGTCCGGTTAAGCAGTCTCGCGAACCATCTCTCAACCCGATACGAAGGATTCGGAAATCCAGATGATTTGCAGCAGGCAATTCGGGTTGCCCAAAGAGCGATCGATACTACGCCGAAAGACCACCTCGATCTGCCTTTCCGCTTAAGCAATCTCGCGAACACCCTCTCAATCGGTTATGAGCAGACTGGGAACTTAGATTATTTGCAAGAAGCAGTGCGCCTTGCCCAAAGATCACTCAACATCACCCCAAAAGACCACCCCAATCTAGCAATCCGATTAAATAATCTAGGGATCTATCTATCAACCCGATATGATCGGACAGGAGACTTAGATGATTTACAGCAGGCAGTTCGCTTGGGTAAAACAGCCGCCGCTGCTACTACTCTATACGGCGACGACCACCCTGAGGTGGCACTTATCTCAATTACTCTGGCTGGCAATCTCTCAACCCGGTATGACCGAACGGGAGATTTGGATGATTTGCAAGAAGCAGTCCGGCTAGCGAAAGTAGCCGTCGACAGTATCCCAGATGACTATCCTGACCTAGAACACTGGCTAAATAGTCTATCGGTCTTTCTCTCAAGCCGGTATCATCGAATGGGAGACTTCAAAGATTTACAGGAGGCAGTCCGGCTGGCTGAAACAGCCGTCGCCACTACCCAAGAAAACCACCCCGATCTAGCAAATCGGTTACTGAACCTGGCTAGCAACCTCTCAGCCCGATTTGATCGATCTGAAACCTCGGACTTGGATGATATACAGCAGGCGATCCGGCTTACCCAAAGAGCCATCGACAGTACACCAGAAGACCACACCGACTTACCACATTGGTTGAACAATCTAGCCATTTACATCTCAAAACGATACAATCGAACTGGAAATTTGGTTGATTTACAAGATGCAATCCCAGTTGCTCAGAAAGCCGTCGACAATACCCCAGAAAATCATCCCGATCTGGCACCCTGGTTGAATAATCTAGCGATCTACCTTTCAATCCGCTATGAGCATACACATCAGCAGAATGATATGATCGCGGCTTTGAAGCACTTCTCGCAAGCCCTTGATTCGTACAATGCAACTCCCCGCCATCGCATCGAAGCTGCCCGTCGAGCGATCAACCTTCTTGTTCCGTATGGTGACTTTGAAAGGGCTCAATTGCTAGCTGGCAGGGCACTAGATCTCCTGCCTCTCGTATGCAGCCGCTACCTTTCCCGGGAAGACCAGCAGTATGCCATTCAGCAGACGTCGGGCCTAGCTGCCGAAGCATCCTCTCTTCTCCTCCGAACAGACAATGATCCAGCTCGAGCTTTAGAGTACCTAGAGCATGGCCGGGGCCTCATCATTGGATATCTCATTGACAGTAGGGGTGGTACCTCAGATCTGTCCACTAAGCATCCCGACGAAGCGGATGAATTCGATCGGCTTCGTCACAGGGCTTTTATGCCTATTCGCCAAGATCACCCGCTTGAGACTCGCCGACATTTGTTAGAAGACCGTGAAGAAGCCATATCACGCTTAGAAAACTGCCTGGCGAATATCCGGAGACTAGAGGGGTTTGATCAATTCCTTCTTCCACCTTCCTCCGAAGCCTTACAAACAAATGCCACCGACGGGCCGATTGTGGTTGTGAATGTCACATCCATCAGTAGCGATGCCTTGATTGTTCGTCCTTCTGGAATCAAGCACATTCGATTACCCAGCTTTGGTATATCGAAAGCTAACCAATATCGATCCTGGGGACTGACCCGCAGCCCATCGAGATTGATTGAGCTGAAAGAGACAGGAGGGTTGAATACCTTTCAACAGCTTTTACGTGATTTGTGGTTCGACTGTGTTCGTTTAGTGTTAGAGGAGCTAGGGTTTCTCTATCCTGCAAGCGACAGTGCACTTCCTCGCATTTGGTGGATTGGCACCGGCCTTGCGGCCTCCCTTCCCTTCCATGCGGCGGGCGATCATTCGCCAGGCTCACTGGAGAACTCTTTAAGTTGCGTCCTTTCCTCATATACACCATCAATCAAAATGCTACAGTTCGCAAGGGAAAAGACACGTGTCACACTCAGCGCACAGTCGGTCTTGCTGGTCACAATGCCAAAAACCCCTGGTCAAGATGATCTCCCTGGTGTGATGGCGGAGAGCCAAGCAATCCAGGAAGCAGTCACCACGCCTCATACAGTAAACTTATTGACTCAGCCAAGCGCAGAGATAGTTCTCCAGGGACTCCAAGATTGCAGTATTGCGCATTTTGCTTGTCATGGGTCGTCAGACAAGCGCGATCCCTCGAACAGTTTTCTGGCCCTTCAAGGGCAGTCTGATTTGGCTGCAGACCGTCTTACAGTCAAGAGAATCTCCGAGTCCCATATGAAGAAAGCCTGGCTTGCATACCTTTCTGCCTGCTCCACCGCAGAGAACCAAATATCTGAATTGGCAGATGAAGCCCTCCATCTTGCAAGCGGTTTTCAGGTCGCGGGCTTTGCACACACAGTTGGGTCAATGTGGTCATCGAACGACGAAATTTGTGCACAAGTAGCTGCCATTTTCTATCGTGAGCTCATCACGGAGGGTGGGTTGGCAGAGGGTAACCGGGCTGTCGCGACAGCGTTGCATACGGCTGTGATGACCGTCCGCGAACAAAATTTGGGAATGCCATACCTGTGGGCCCAATACGTTCACTTTGGTGCCTGAATCAAATGATCAATACTCTATTCATATTAGCTGCGCAGCGGCTGGATATCTGCCGGCGGACTTGTTGTCGACCATGTAATATATATGACAGTATGAATACGGTGTATATCCTTGTAATGTTTCACTAGCCCGTGTTTGTCACGGTGATACAGTACCGTTTAATATCGGGCCGCTTTTCCCCACCTTCCATCAGCCAAGCCGCCACAGCTTACTCTTGCTGACGACCTCACCGGTACAATTGCACTTTTCCTTTACAGAATTCTCCACCATTTCGCAGCCTGGTGCTTGCGACCCCCATATGCGTTTGTGGTCTGGTTATGCGAAAGGCTGAGCAGCAGCCTTGCGCGGGTTTAACTCTTGACCTCCATGTGTCGCTCTCTACCAGGCGAAGATGGTTTCTTTTAAACATTTATTAATGGCAGTTCTTTATCTTCTGTCTATCGCGTTATCTTCACTACCGATACAGCAGTGTCGTACCACGCCACCTGCATTGGAGCTGGCACCTGGCGATGCAATGCGCGAAAGGCTGTGCTTACCACCAATCCTACCAAAGTAGACACACCCCAGCCTCGTCAGAGAACGGTTGTACTAACAGGGCTTCCAATAGGAGAGAAATAGAGGAACAAGGCACTCTAGCTCCAGTGAGGGGTTGCGAATCCCCATCTGCCATGTTCGAGTACCGCCTGTTCTTGTCTCATATGCCCAAAAGAACGCGGGGCGATAGTAACTTATAATTACCTAGGTAATATTCTGTTCGGCGCCCAGGCTTGAGTCTGGTTATATAATACTCTAAACTGATCCCGTCCAACTCTTCATGGCTCAAGAGATCAAACATTTTCACCTTTGATCTGTACCTGGACGCTAATAAGCCCCCGTGCACTATTTGCCACCCAGTTTAGCCAGCTAAGGCATAGATAGTACCTACTTTCACCAGTCTACCTCAATAAGGTACGCTGTCTCCTCAACGCGTGTCTTTGACTGTTCACTTGATCACGATATGTAAGAATATCAACCACCATCCTTCAAATTGTCTACCACGCCCTCAACTTAAATGACATATCTTAGTCCCGTCCATTCGGACCTGTAAGCAAAAATGGGGAAATGCACCGCCTGCCACGGTGCACAATGGCAGTACGCTTCATGTAACGCCTGCGTAAACTGGCCGGGCTGGATGACCAAGACATTCACTTGCACCTCATGCAGAGGGAACGGGTGCCATCAGTGTGAAGGCAAAGGATGGGACTTGCAGACCGTGCCCTGTGAGAAGTGCAATGGCACACGAGAAATGAGTTGGGTGTGTGGTGTGTGTAATGGGAATGGCTATCTCCCGTCGTTCTAATCACTGCTGGGAGAGACTCTGTCTTCCTTGTGGTTTCCCTTCTGATCGAAGGCTGGCTGTATGATGGGACAGGCATCGTGATTTATTGAGAATCTGCCAGCCCCTTAGTATTTGCTATACTTAAGTCACTAGTGGCCTTAAGGGCTACATAGCCAGTAAGATATCTCCCTTCGTTTTCACCAAAATCAGTACTTGACTGACAGCTTCAACCCCATGAAAGGTTGCAGCCAGCGAGCCAACATCTACCTTTCAACAAAGGTTGAGGCTGTCTCCTTAGGGGCTGTGTTGGGACCTTCGGATGGATAAATCCCGATCGAGTACATTATGGATTAGCTTCCCATCCACTGTACTTCGGCGTCATAACATCGTTAGTATCTGGTTGGAGACCAGTATAGCTAAAGCACCAAGAGGGCTTGTTCAGTTGTGCGTCCCGACGTCCGCCGTTTTTACAAAGCCTCCTGACCTTATACTAGACCGAGTGCCGACACTGCCTATGATACATAGTAGACCCACCACAACAATGACAGATATTGATACGACTGGCTTCGTTGATATCGACCACTTCGACCTTGCAAATTGGGCCATCAATTTTGGTATAGGCAACTATGAGCGATGAGTGACTACGATTTGAGAGCGCAGGCTTTTTTACGCAGCACTCAGTCAAGACTACGTATGTAGCTATAGCCAAGAAGCACCACCAATAACCAGCTTTCCCGGCCCAGTGTGGCTGCGTTTGCTTCTGCCTGGAATTCAGGGTTATGAATACTGGACAATGCATACATTAGGGGAGGAATGCGGTCTCGGGGAACGGTGTTTTCTTTCACCATCCTCTAATAACCATACAAAACCAATTAATGACGGTTTCTTTTTTTTAAAAAAAAAAAGCTCTCGTGTGCAGTAATGTGAACGTTTTCCAATTGTCACATATTCCCCCGTAATGTATGTACTTTGTAGCGGGCAATGCGGATATTGCGGAGCTACCGATGTGACGTCGACGAAGATGCCTCGGTAACTCCACATCCTTCAAAACAAGCTTCCTCCCACACATCAGCCGTATGAGTCTTATTGCAACATTATCCAAATATTTGCCAACCTTCTTGAGCACAACCCATGGCGGCAAGCTTGCTATCGCGATACCCATGGGTATCTGGTCCATTTGTGGTCAGCGCCCCCATGAAAGTAATGTCCGGTCCCGCACTGGCAGTAGCCGTCTCTCGCGCCGGTGGACTAGGGTTCATTGGCCCCGGTGCCAAAACACAGGACACGAGCGACGACCTTGAAAAAGCATCATCGCTCATACGCCAAGAGGCCAGCATAATACCATCTCTCGGCTCGACACTACCTGTCGGCATAGGATACCAGCTCTGGGCTGATGATATCACTGTTGCCGTCGCCGCCATTGAGAAGCACAAACCATGTGCAGCCTGGCTATATGCCCCACGTCAGGGACCCAAGGAATACGACGACTGGTCTAGCAAGATCCGTCAAGCATCCCCTGACACGCAAATCTGGATCCAAATTGGTACTCTGAAGGAGGCAAAGGAGCTTCTTCAGAACCGCGAGCGACCAGATATTGTTGTCTTGCAAGGAGCTGAATCCGGTGGCCACGGTCGGGCGAAAGATGGAATGGGGCTTATGGCACTGTTTCCCGAAGTCGCAGACGCCATGGCAGACAGCAAAATTCCGTTGTTTGCGGCTGGCGGAATCGCAGACGGGCGCGGTGTAGCAGCGGCAATGTGCCTTGGAGCTTCGGGTGTGGTGTTGGGGACTCGTTTCCTGGCTGCCAGTGAAGCACGCATTAGCCGGGGTTACCAGGACGAGGTTGTGCGTGCGGTCGATGGTGCAGCGTCAACCACGCGCACTTTACTGTATAATCAGCTCAGGGGCACATTTGGGTGGCCAGAGGAATATAGTCCACGGACTATCTTGAACAAATCATTTGTTGAGCAGCTGGAAGGGAAGCCTTTTGAGGAACTTAAAAGGCTCCATGATGAAGCTGTCAAGACTGGTGATAAGGGCTGGGGCCCTGAGGGGAGACTCGCGACATATGCAGGCGCTTCTGTGGGACTGATACATGGTGTGAAACCTGCAGAAGATATTGTCCATGAGATTCGAGGGGATGCATTGGAAATAATTCAGCGAATGTGTCCCCGAAAGGAATAGAAACAATTTTGTACGACTTGATCAGATAGAACTGAGCTCAGATTTGACAAAGATGGTTACTCTGTAAATCCAATCAGATGCATAAGCTGAGTTCTCTATGAACATCCATGTGGTAATGTCTTCGAACGTGTCGAGATAGAAATTTTTAGGAGTTTAAGAGAGGAGGTCCAACTTCAGAGCACGAAGAGAAAATTTCCCATTACCACTAAATCTCGATTATCCTCAGCTAACACGCGTATTACTAGCTAGAATCCAGTCCCTATCTCAATTTGGATACCATTTCCTTCAAGCTTGACATCCTCCACAAAGACTATCACTGGCATAAATTGGTACTGCAAACTCCGGAGCAGCATTGAGTACCCGACACACAACTCATATTATTCAATCCGCAAGTACCGTCCCACTCACAGTACGTGCTATCCTCATGTTGAAGACTGCACGACATATGCTCCTGGCAAGGCTTCTCAGCAGAGCACTGTATGCCGCGAACATCCTCATCTTTCATGCAGATCATCTCGACACTAGAACCTCCAGACGAATTGAGAACACGGTTAGGACGACACCTCAGGCCAGAAGGACACTCAGAGCCCCGCAGACAACGCAGGTTCTCTGCGGCAGCTATGCACATTCCACTCTGACAATGACCCGCCACGCACTGGCCGTCTTCCTTGCAAAGGGCGCCAGTTACAGACTTTCGCTGGCAGCTCTTGGATCTTGAAGAGCAGTACATTTCATAATCCGGGTGGGTTGATTGACAGTTCTGTTCACTAGAACAGCTGTCATTGGGGCAGTTGCTTGGACTCTTGGTAGACGCGTGATCACTTGAGAAGATATGTCCCTGTCTGTCAGCAGGAGAATGGACCCTCACGCATTTCATGCTTCTGACATGTCTGCCAATGCCATCGCCAACAGCCCGTCTGAGCAGGTTCGCATGGGGTCGGGTAAATGTGAACAGCTCGTTGTTGCAAGAGTTGTCGCTAGACGATTTAGCACTATACTCTTGTAGTGGGAGGTTATTTACTTACGAGTACATTGAGCACATCATTTCCTGCTTGACCTCGGACGGGCATGGGACATAGATTGATCCGACATTCATACGGCTGATACTTTAGTCAACAGGACTTCATAGACATACGAAGAGTATTCAACTTACTAGTCGGACATGTTGTCGAAATTCATGCAATTTCCATCAGATGCAATAGGCATTCCCTTTTGGCTGGCATTCATTGCGAAGTCATTTTCTTTGAAAATCATGGACTAGATAGAGAGTAAACGGATTGATCAGGTGTAAACACGCTCTATAGCCGTACCTGATTAGGGACCAACATGATCGGGCTGGCAGCCAGTGCCAAAGGCACAAGTGCAAGAATATTGACAAAACTAGACATTGCTTTTTGTTGATTGCGGTGATTTGGAATATTCAATGGTGAATAGTGGATTAACTGCCGGATAAGAAGCGAGCTTTATACTCAGATTTGCTATCCGAGCGTGCTCCTTTGTCTTTTTGTACCATAATGATTATGGGCTTATCTTGTGCATTCTTTTTGCGTTTGGGTTGCGTACAAGACTTAGGTCCTTGTCAAGTATGCATGTCGTCTGATCTAGCTCTCTGGATTCGCCATTGAGCCGGCATGACCGGGAAAGATTGATCGACCTAACGGTCAACTCACTTAAACTTCACGCTGTGTAATTTCAAAGCTGATGTCTTTGGCCTAGAGCGTTGGGAATAATCAAATCCGACTTCCCGCCTTCAAATGTGCAACCTTAGCCCTTGTTCGGATGTTCGGCTAAATCTCAATCTCAGTTCCGCAGTTCCAACGTTGATCGATGTCTCAGTTTCAGGGTTGTACACATGTTTAAAGAGATAAGAAGGGCTAACTATTGTAGGACAACCTTATACATGTATGTGCAACCAGGTTCTCAGCAAGATATAGATATGTACATTCATAGCTCCCCTAAAGGCAAATAAACTGAGACAAGTGTAATTGACAACCCAATGCGTTCGTATACACGATACGCTTATACCACATAGAGAATTTCGTTTATTGGTAGATAGTGACGTGCTATTCAATGTCCCTCGTCTTGTATCACGAATGTGGCGAGTGATCCTATAAGCCTTAATATAAACGGCTACCTAGGTACCTTGTATAGTAACCTGCAGCGCCCAGTTACGCTAAATGAAACGCAAAAAAATGGCCAATTTTGAAACACTTTCAATGTTGTGCCAGCGACAGGTTCACCATCAATGGCTTGCGTTCCCAGATATTGTAGGTTTCTGGATAGTCCAAGTAGCTGAACTCTCGTCCATGGACATCTCAAAGCTCCAGAAGACCTTGGTCGCAACTAGACGCATTTCTGCATAGGCAAGGCTGTGGAAGGCTACCATTAGCCCGATCCCCGAGGATATCGAAAATCAAAACTCACTTTCTTCCAAGACAGTTACGGGACCCAAGTGAGAATAGTTGAACTACTGCCCTATTGTCCGACTCGAAGCGTTTGTCTCTGCGCTCTAGCCATCTCTCGGGGATAAACGAGTCCGCTTCGGCAAAATGAGACTCGGCATGGTAGGTAGAATAGTGGGCCCCAGAGACATAAACCTGTTGAAGTCAATATACATAAAGACCACACTTGAAAGTTGAGACATACGTCCTCTGGAACGAATCGCCCATCGATCAATGCACCCTCCTTAGGTATGCAACCCGTGGAGTAATAGCCGGGACAGGTGGGTAAACCCGCAGGCTTTCCTCGAGCGCTGCATTCAGGTAAGTCAGTTGACCAACTCTCCGAAAATCGATATCTTCGTAAGATTTGAATGATTCTCGGATCTCATCCACAAGTTTCCGATAGGCCGGAGGGGTTGCCATGATATAATAGGTGAATCCGGAGAGTAGACTTGCGGTCGTCTCACCCCCAGCGAGGATCAGCGAAGCTGCGTTTGCTTCCATCTCCCGTATGGTCATCGGCCTGTCGTCATTGTATTGCAGGATGTAAGTCATGAAATCCGGCCGTCCAACCTTGACCACCTCCAATCTGCGGTGGACTTTGTTTGTTGCCAAAGTGAATGAGTCTTCTCGCATCTTTGTGAGCCTTTTCGGGAGAAGCCTCCTCGCAATCGGTGCCGAAAAAGGATACATTAAGAGTGGTCGCGATAATGCCATCACTTTCATGCTCACAAAGACCATCTTGAACCATATCATTTCCGTAGCCTCAGAGCTTGCAGGTATGCGGGACGTATATTGGAGATCTGTGCAAGGTTTCAAGCTTGCAGCAAGCATATGCTTGGATATATGATATCGTGTATAAAGCTCTTAAACCCATATCACTTTCTAGCCATGGTTTTAAACATCACAGACCAAGATTCATAACGACCCAAGGAAATCCATCATCCAGGCCTCATCAATCCCACCGAAATGCATAACATCGGGAAGTATATCATCAGATTGGATCGTGCCACTATCAATCCCGTTGTTTGCGGGCAGATTTGGGTGCCACATTTCCATCAATTTCGGCTCCCAGTTCATTCTCATGCCTTGAACCATCCTCAATCCCTTTTCGAGGAGGTTCATTTCCCTATTTTGGTCGAAAGTGATATTTTCTGGACACCTTCTGATGACGGCTTCGTTTCTGTTCAGGTATTCGAGGATATTTGCTGTGTCTCGGACCATACTCTTAGACCACGCCGGGTCCTCCAGAATGGTGAGCTTGTACAGGTTGACAATAGCTCGAGTGAATTGGAAGAAAATTACACATGATACCTGTAGGTACTCCTCTCCCTCAAGTTTCAGCCATACCTCTAGCCAGCCTTTTGTTGCTCGGAGGGAGGTGTAAAGGCTGTCAAGGCGATGGAGATCAGGCGAATGTGCGACGACGGGGTTTCGTATTGAAAGTTCGTTGATTACAATTTCAGCATTGTAGAGATACATCAGCACGACTCCTTTTGTCTTGTTAGTCATGGCTATGGAGATTTGAGGGGGGTAGAAACATACTGTGCTGTTGAAGATGAGGCGGAATTTGGCTCTTCACTGTGTCTAATTGATTTCTGAAGCTATCGAGATAGAAGGGTAGCGAGATAAAAGCTTCACCGTCCCGCCGCAGTTGATAGACTCTGTCTAAGACCAAATGGATCTTGACTAGTGCGATCAGAAGCTCATCCTCGGGACACTCTTTAGCCTCGGTGAGTACTGAAAGACTTTCTTCCATGTGCGGTGTCCAGCGCATAGCGTCGATCCTGGACATTGACAATGCGGCGCTGGTAGTACAGCTGTTAGTTATTGATTGGAAAGCTCCATTGGGCATATATTATTTACCTTGATGATATCAAGAAGCATCCCAGCACAGCCCTCCTCTCTTCCAGTGTTCTGGGTGTGGGTGGAGTTTGCTTCATTCCAATAGCGACTTTGAATGAATGCATGGCTGAGTATTCATTTGGGACACTTTGATTGATCCCAAGCTCGGCGACAACGGCCATTAGCAAATGTGCATAGACATTGAGAAACGGCCTTTTAGTGTATGTAACCCTGCAAAGAGAACTGTAATCAGGAAGTGGTCTTCATAAGGGTACTTATCTTCTGCTCACCATGATATGAAAATCATGGTCCCGAGGAGAAGATCCATGCTCGGCATAATGTCGACCATAACTCTCTGATGAATATGATTGGTAATTCTCCCGAAAGAGTCACCTTCTGGATTTTTACATGTGGTCACTTCCATAATACATACCCAAAGAAACGGATATTTCTCTCGCAACTGGTCAGATGTTATGTGAGAAGGAATGTAGACAAAGGGGAGATATTGCAAGTTCCGAGTGCGGAAATGGTCTAGGTGCTTCTGAGCCATGGCGGGCGGGACATAGATCAGGGACAAGATCTCCCGATCATACGGGGCCAGAAAGTGCGTAGGGTAGTGCCTTTCCTCGGCAGTTGAAGAAGAAACACTAGTTGAGGTTTGAGTGATTGGTGCGGATTGGCTTGGATCATGCCGTTGACTCTGTTCTAGGTTTACAGGTTGCCAATTCGGAGGAAGACTGGGGGCAGCACCACCCTTTTCAAACGCGGACATGATCCAATCAAGTTTGGCCTCGAGATGGGCAGTATTAGAACCGGATGTCGGCTTATTGCGCTTGCGCACTGTTTGCGCAGGCCGGCATTCCTTGCTCAGGCGCTGGCATCTACCCCAGTGTTAGTTCCGATTATTGCCACACTCTCTAGCAGTGCCACTCACCTTTCGCAGCCAGTACCGCTTGCGGGGATAATACATTTGCACTTGGCACGAGAACAGTTCATACACGCACTGCCATATGGCGCAGGGGTCCCACCTGGGACTTTAGCGGATTCCATCCCGATGCCCGGTGGGATTCGGGATTGGGAAATCAGATTGGGTTTAGGATATTGGAGGATGTTTGTCTCAAAAAGATGTAAATCCTAATAAGTAAAATGATGGCAAATAATGGCAATCTGCACGTCTGCGCAAGATTAGAATTTACGAAAAGAAGAAAGTAGAAGTAGAGATTTTCCTCAAAAAGCCTTCAAAGAAACAAAGAAAGACGGAATTAGCAGCGAAATCCGGCTGACTCAGGGACCCACTCTCCAGCCCTACTTTACTGCCCTTGGAGGTATACGAGGGAGCCAGAAACCCGCCTACACGGCTCTATTAGATCTCTTCTCAATATAGTTGAGGATGGCCCTAAGAAGGGGGAAATTCCCGACTAAAGCTTAGGAAGACACAGAATGTCCTCACGGTTTCTCAGAGAAGTCCACGGTGCTAACATTTGTATTTGATATGGCTTATCCCAGCCATATAATAATATCAGAGACCGCGCCAATAAACCTCAGCCTCACCATCACGTGCGATAGGAAACCAATGCCTACTTCGACAACTCCAAACCACCTTGGAGCCCAACAGATTACAATAGAGAGACACACTGATAGATATACGGGAAAGCAATCAGAAGCTAGTTGGCGGCGCTATGTCCTGCAATTTCAACTGCTCAGCTACCCCCGACTTATCTCCAAACAGTGATATCACTGGGATTGGGTATGAATTTCCCCCTAAGCCTTTCTCTCGTCTATCACGAGCGCATCTCACGTTCTTAGATTATTATCAACAACATCGTGACTGCCGGCTTCGCCGTAGTGATCATTTCACTCCACTATGTCGCCGTCTACGATCCAACCTGCGACCCGTTTCGAAAAGATGGTCAAACTCCACCAACTCCGTTTCGACCTAACCCGATAGACGAAGGTGCCATAGCACATCTTAAATTATTATTAGTGTGCGCGCCTTTCGTCAAAAAACGCAGCAAAAAACTTGCAACCTTCTTACTCAAGGTGGGTTAATTTATGACGTCGGATCGGTGAATCAGGAATGATTAAAAACAACTTTTAAAAACAGTGTATCCGGGCATTCAGTGACATACAAATTGTGACAGGCTTCTCCATCCTGATCAGCGGCTTTCTCCAGCTCAAATGTGGCCTATCAACCTATCATTGGCTAGTCATCGTCCACCTGGCCTGGCTTTCCTGTCTGGCTCAGTTATCTTGCTTGACGCTTCTACGCAACCATCTCCATGACCACCCGACCGAACGGGTATTGAGGTTACTGGTAGTGGGTGCATTGGTGATACTGTTAATCGTGGGGCTTAGTTTCACTGGAAACTATCACTGGGCCTTTGACGCAGACAATAGCGATCACCCGACTCTCAGTGACCCTGCAATCTGTTATATGCGCGCTCGGCCGGGGATAAATTCGGCTTTCTTGTCGATGCCTTTCTCGATGACCTTGATGATCTCCGGATTTGCTTTAAGGGTGATTAGCCTCTACGAGACGCTTTCAGTTGGTATTGTCCGGCGAGCTAGGACGTTCCTTATAGGACACATACGAAGGTTGTTACGCATTGTGTATAATTGGAGCCACGCATCTGGCTCGCCCCGGAGTCTGGAATTGATGCTTTGCTACCTTTCCCTCTTGTCTGTCTACTTCACGTGTTTGGTGTTCGTGGATGTGTGGGATTCTGCCATTAAAGAGGTCAGATATCATATATGACATGTGTGGATTACATCCCATGTTTTCTGACTTGGCATTAGGTCGTTTGGTTAAATGTCGCCTTTGCATTTGGTATTGCCCACCTGATAGGGACGATATATCGACCGGGGAAGATGGGCCTCGAGGCTTCGTTGACTGGTTTCAATGATTGGTCGTTTGGCCAAGTCGCGTCTGTGGTGTTACTAGCCGCACCGCTCATTACAATAATCGAGTATTTCAAGGACGGTGAGTCAAATCTGTTTATTCTCTAGGCTCAACTGAGAGGCCTGATACTCCCGCAGAAGATGAGGCTCGCGGAGAAGATGAGACTCCCACACAAGTTGAGGCTCCCGCACAAGATAAGGAACAACCACTCTCTGACGGCCAATCCGTACCCTCAACCGAACCCCCTTCTATGTCAAAGCCAGCCGTCACGGACCTTAACGACCCCGATAATGATTGGATCTCCCACCCCAAAATATCTGAGCTGATCCTCACACATCTAGTCACATTGACTTTTGCAGTTATCCGCTGGATGGCAGACCGTGATCCTTTCGGCAATACGAGCAAACTGTTATTAGGTACTCTCCTCTACGCGGGCCTTTGGATTGTTGTACTCATTCTTTGCTCTTTGATGGTGGAAACGGCATTTGCAGAAAGGAACCCTATACTTAATGTCTCTCTACAACAAGGGGTAAGGTTATACAGCATTGCGTCTATGAGTTTCCGCCTCCCCATTTTGGCGAGGGTTGCTTATTTTCTCCTTCCGCTGCTCATTATCGGTGCTTTTGCGTATCGATTTTGGGTTTGAGAATCTGACATTTCGGTATTTCCTTTTTTTTCAAGTCTTATACTCAACGGAGATCTCGGCCTTTGTGCGGTTAGCCTTGTGATAGATCCTTATCACGAGACCCCTGGGATCACTAACATCATACTATAATATACTACAACCTCGTATGTCTCCTGCAAAGAAAAATGTTAATATTACTTGGGCTAAAAAGCTTCTACAAGGCGCATATGCTATCGCATCCTAGTTTATCTTGTGTCAAAGTAGACAAGATGTCCAGATGTCATTGGCGCCGCGAACCCGAGTAAACGGGGCACGGCTATACACTAGGTGATTCGAAATGACGGGTTCAAAAGGCCAAACGAGACATCACAAGTCTCCACCAACATAAACACCAAACCCAGAGGGTACACTCCGAGTCCAGCCGGTAGTTTCGACATTGATCTATCCCTCATGTATTCCTCCCTTGATCCCCAGAGCAAAACCCCAGTCAAACCCGACGCCTGAAACGAGACTTGCTACTCACAGCCACTCAGTAGAAATAATCTACTGCTCGGTCTGGAAGTAGTTGAGGAGAACAGAGCGCTCCTGGGACTCCTCACCCCAGTCCTTGACGACGACGCAAGAGCAGTTGACGACCTTGCGGGCGTTACCCTCACGGTCGAGGGTGCCTGAAGAACAGAATGTTAGCAAATACACTCCAAAATGAATATCCTGGATCAATAGAGCGAAAACATACAGAGACCAACCCACTCGCCAAGCATCTTTCCGTCAGGAACCTTGATGAGGGGAATCTTGTGCTCAGAGCAGAGAGCGACAACAAGCTTCTTGTAAGCCTCCTCCTCGCAGCCCTCGTTCAGGACACACATGTGGGCCTCACGGCGGTCGAGGGCCTTGGCAGCCTCACGGAGACCACGGGCAAGACCGTCGTGGATCAGGGAGACGCGCAGAACACCCTTGAGGGCATCCAGGACGGACATCTGGCCGCTGCCGGCATCGGCAGAAACCTCGACCTCCTCGGCGGGGGCGACGGGGGATGTGGGCTCTTCTCCGTCCGACTAGATGATTCTTGTTAGTGTTGTGTGCTTCAATGGTTCCATTGCTTGGATCGTTGTCGTGACTCTTGAGACTTAAAATTGCAGTGGACTGGTACAGCGCATAGATAAGGAAGCCGACGAGGGGTAGCCTCTAGTACGGCGACGCAATCGCTCTCGCCAGCCATGTCCATTCCAGTAGCTCAATTGTCATGACGAGATGCGAGGCGGGTGTGGGTATGGTGTGAGGGTAATTGCACATATGAAACGTACCATTTTGTTGCTTGTTATGCTTGAAATCGGATGATCCTCGAAGAGTAGAGTTGTTGGAGAGAGAAATTAAGAAGTGGTGCGGGCGGCGTGAAATTTCCCGCTATTTCGACTTTTTCGGCTGTGTGTGCCCTACCCGATTATGTCATGCAGTCCCCGTAGATTTTGTCACGTGATATGTTTATACATATGATGAAGGCCCGCGAGCAAATGCGACGAGTGCAGTTCGATGGCGCTTTAAATCTAAATCTTTAGGTTTCTGGCTTAGTATGCGATTCGCTGCGTTGCTGCAAATATCTATATCTTCATGAGAAGGTAAGTTGAGTTTGAACTTGATGTTATTGACACGGGATGCATGGTTACATTCATGACCACAGTGACTACAAAAGAAACCACAGCGAAACTACCTAATAGTAGGATCATCACTGAACGCAAGAGGTATCATAATCGTACAATCAGAATCCACCCTGTACACCGCATCGCTAAATTGCTGACATCACGCCGGGTCCTAGCGAAAAGACGCTGAAAACAAAACTAGACGTATGTACTAGATCGAGAAGGGCCATAACCATTGAGCCCGGTTCCGTTGGTTTCGACTGAGGCTCCCAGGCCATGGCCATTGAGCTGGGGAGTGCTGAAGCCTGCGCCAGCCATCGGGGGCTCCGGATCGACGTGCATGTTCAAGAACTGCAGTTCTAAGCCATGCAGGTGGGGAATGTGTGGGACGAGGTCCGTGAAATCAGAGAGCTAGAAGACTTGTTAGTTGGGGAGCATAACTTGCAAGGCTCAAGAAAACTTACTCGGATCCAGAAGACATGCTCCATCTCGAAATACTTGGGTCGCGTGTCACAATCCTTCTGCATGATCTGTCCGATGCTCGAGCTTTGGAACCCAACATCATCTGTGTGGGTCAACATGCGACGGGTGACTCGCCACAGATTCACACGTTGAGTTGGTGTTGCCTTTCGCTTCTCCCAGCTGGCGTATTGCGAAAGTTGGAGATCATTGGTAGCCAGAAGAGGCGCAACCAAGTAGTTCGGGATCCATTTCTCGTCGGCGACATCCATGCCACAGCTAGGATCGAGTTGACGTGTGAGAGCAGTGACAAGAGGCATGAAAGACTTGAGCCAGTCATGGCTTTTCGCACGGGGATTATTGGAGCCCACGAGGTTCGCTGAAACACGAAGGCGACTGGGAAGTGCCTCACGACGTCGGTGCTCTGCTGCCTCCTGATCGCGGCGGATCTTAGCAGCTCGAGCGCGTTCTTGCTCCAATCGCTTCAGACGATCATCTTCGGCTTGTTTAGCGCGTCGTTGTTCAACCTCCTTGCGTTTGCGGTCTTCCTCTTCAGCTTTTTCAACCTGGGCCACTCGTTCGGCTTCTTCTTTGGCAAGTCGCTCGCGTTCGGCTTCCTCTGCAACACGCTTTTCATTTGCGGCACGCTCCTCTTGCGCCTTCTTGGCCTGCGCTTTTCGACGTTCATGGGCTTCAAGCTCGATACGTTTCGCGACGGTCATTGTGTCTTCCATGGTGTCGACTCTGGGCTCGTGCGATTCCTTTTTCGTATCGCCGTTCTTTTTGATGGGATCATGACGTGGTGAATTCGGGCGGGTTGGGGGTTTCTTAGAGGTGTCGGTTGATTTGTGTGGTTGAGGTTCAACAGCCCGAGCAGATTCATCGTAAGGTCGACGAGGATGGGGTTTGCTGGCATCATCAGGTTGCCTCGGTGCACCATGTGTAGCACCAGATGACTTATCTTCAGAGATAACACGTCTCTTCTTTTTGCGCGACTCAGGAGATAAGCGATCACCATCTGTGCCGCGCGAACGAGATCGTTCCGGGGATCCATCAGTGCGAATGCGCTTCAAAGACAACATATTGTCGGATACTGCATCAACACGCGGCTTCGGTGCCTCTTCACGTCCAGAGAACGAATCAGACGAAAAGAGACTCGGTCTACGCTCCTGGGGGCGACGTCCAGCAATGAGTCGTCTCTTTCGGATATCTTCGTTGGGTGCCAACCCACTAGACTCGCTGTCTCGTCTGGCGGATAACGAAGATTTGGGTTTGGAGGAATCCGATGGTCGTGATGAATCGTGTTCTTTTTGACGACGCTTTTCTTTGGCTGGATCCATTTCTTTCAAAGAATCGCGATTTCTGTTGGCGTTTGGGCTGTTGTTTTTTTTTCGCGCGACGGGGGAGGAAGACCCTCTGCGTGGGGGACGTTTCTCCTCCTTCTCTTTTCCACGAGCACGGCGGGGTGAGTCGTCTTTGCGACCCTTATCGGAACCTGCAAACCTTTCATACGCCTCCTTCAGAATCTGGTACTCATCCTCCCAGTTCTCACCCTGTCGACCCCGAGACAATTCAAAATATGTCCTTTCTTCAAACAGTCGTCGCGTGGGGTTGAATCCGGGTTGGTTTAAGATAAGCTGGATAACAGCGCTGTTTCCACGACCAATCGCAGCAAGCATAGGTGTGTTGTAACCCGGTTTTTGCCCACGCAGCGGGTTTGGATCGGCGTCTGCATTGCCCATCGCATACAAAAGAGAGAGGACATCGTGGTGGCCACCCTTTGCCGCAGCAATCAAGGAAGCATTGTCAGCTTTCTGCAAGATATTCAGAATGCTCACAACCCCAGCCTCATCACCTTTGGCAGCAAACTCTCGAAGGTTCTCGAATGTGGGTTTCGTCCACAGAAGGTCATTCCTCGTGGCTTCGCTTCGCCCACCCTTTCGTCGATTTGCCGCGCTCACTGGAGGAGGGCTGCGCATCGGAGGCGAATCTCGGGGGCTAGCTGCCGATCCTCTTACTGCCGAAGCGCGTCGCGAAGAAGGTTCCTTACTCTCTGGTCTTGTATGTTCCTCTGAGCGTCGACCAGGCCGCAAATTGGCCTTGGCATCAGCAAGGGCTTTCCGCATCTCGTCATACTCGTCATCGTCAACAAACGACGGAACCAACTCATAAGGCTCATCGCCTTCAGCATTCACAGTTCGTGGGTTTGCACCTGCATCAAGCAGAAGTTTGACCACCTCCACATTCCCGTTCTCCACAGCATCAATCAACGGTGTGTCTTTGTCAATGTTTTTAGTATTAATCTCACAGCCTGCGTCTAGCAGGAACTTGACGATTTCAGCTTCTCCAGCAAGCGATGCGATCTGCAGGGGGGTGTTGCCTGCATTATCGGGAATATTAATGTCTTCCGGTCGTTCGGCATGGCGCCTCATCACTTGATCATGTTTGCGATCCGCGCACGCTCGCGCAAGAGGAGTCCGGCCACTCTTGTCACGCAATTTTTTCGGTCCCATTTGCTTAACAGGCGACGCGGACGCACCGACTCCAGAGCCAAGCTTCCGCAAATGCGCCCCCGGCAGTGGAGAACCGCTTTGAGAGGAGGACGTCGATTGTCTATCCTCGGAGCTATGTCGCCCGGAGCCTGTGAGCACGGGGGTTGGTGCCTTCTTCTTCGTCGGAAGCTGGGAGCCCGAAGCAGATCGTTGGTGAGATGGTCGACTGGGTGAGAGTGATCGCGTGTTGGATGGAGGTCTGGAGAGGCGAGTATTATTGGTATGTTTAGGTTCCCGCACAGGATGGGATGCTGTGTGGGAGTTTGCGCGACGACGATCTCGTTGTTCCTCGGCACTGTCACTTAAGCTTCGCTTATGGAAAGCACGAGCTATCTCTGATGCACTGCCAATCCCATTGGGAACGCCTTCCGTTTCTGACATCTGAACATCATCGACCTTTTCAATCTTGACCACCGACGGCGAAATTGCTCGGTGGCTTGGAGAAAGAGGGCTCCGTTCCTTTTCCCGTTCATGTTCGCGAGTGTCACCAAACACCCTTGGTTTCTTTCGCTGGTGTCCATCGGTTCCGTTGAGCTCATGGCGACTCAGGTCGTGCTTGATATGTTTTCTTTTCTTCTCCGGCGACAAGGACTCTCGGCCTGATTGAATTATTGTCTCCGCCTCCGAATCCGCCCTAGGACTAGGAGGGCCATCCTCCTCCCCTTCTGAATGTACACGTGTCAGTCCATCGCTGTCAACCCGTGGGTAAGAGTCTGCACGAGCTCTGCCCGGTGATGAAGGATCAACAGGATCTGGCTTTACCGTGGCAAGCCTATTCTGACCGACGTCCAGGGCAGCTGGTAAAGAGACTGCCTCGACATCACTCATAGCGATAGCACTCGAAGACTTGAAATACCGCTCGTCATTTTGGGGGGGAAACGCGACCGACAAAACAACCGTGGTCGACAACGCCAGCAGTTGTGCGCGAACGCCGATCCTCGACCGCGGATTTCACCCGCAAAAGAGTCTTGAAACGTGGGCAATACCGCTCCGGGGTACGGGAGCGATACGGGATGTTGGTCGAACTCCAGATATCGGATTTACTGGTATAGGTATATAGATCGAGGTGAAATCGAGGGTTGCTTTTCACTTGGGGGTTGAATGGGGGAAGAAAGAGAAGGGAAGAGGAAAAGCGGGAAGGGAAAGGAATGGGACTGGATTCATTGGGCGTAGGGCTCCTCACTGGGTCAGGTTTGGCCACAGTAGAATCATCGAGCTGCAGGTGGGGTTCTGACTACTGGAAACATGCTTGTATCTTAAGAGGGGTCGAGGTTAGAGCTCAAGTTGATATTTATTTCTTTTTCTTTTTGTCTCATCCTTGAATGTTCTTCCTGTTCCGAGGGCGAATATACTCCATACGGGTGATACGATTGATACGGTGATACCGTGAAAAAAGGGGGCACAGACCCTTGGGCACTAACCCTAATTCGGAGGTTGCAAACGCGGCAAACATCCTGTCCAGGCTAGACCAAATGCGGTCCAGTGGATTTTGCCTCCAAAAAGTCGCCACTCAGCGCATCAGCCCATATCTCGGCCTATCCATGGACGGTCTACGGACCTCGGGAGTACTCCGTATCTTTGTTAGTATTGTCATTAAACTTCGATAGAAACTCAGAAATAACTCATACTTGCGTACGGGACCTTTGGCTGTAATCTATCCCAAACGCCCCAATAAGCTAATCCCGAGGCCGAACTAACTCCAAACGCCCCCGTTGGCAAGCAGCTGAAGGATCGCCGGGGGCTGGGTTTCTCCACAATAAACACCTCCCTAAAACACCTCACTGATATCATCACAATGGCACTAAACTAGAAACAAAAACGAAACAAAAACGGGAAAAGAAAAAGCGAGAAGGAGGGGAACAAAAGGCTCATCCTACAGCCATGTCTCTAATCTCTCAATGGGTCGATAACACCCTAGAAGCCACCGGCATGGATGCCGTGGATGCTCTACGCGCCTTCTTCATGCTGGCCGCCGCCACGGTACGATCCGCCCTGTGATAATGGTGATAGTGAACACCACCTGCAGATGAACCTAACTAACGCCGACCCCTCGTATGCAGACCATCTCGATCAGCATCCCAACCTCATTACGGTCCCGCTTCCTCACATATGGGCCACGCGCTACGTCCGGCTCGATCTCCACCGACTCTGCACCACCTTGCGCCCAGAACCCCTCCACCGAGAGCAAGGGCTTCCTTGACTATCTCGCTACTTGGAAGGTGCCACATAGCTATTTCACACATTTCTACGTCGCATCTGTCCTGTCGTCGGTCTTCTGGGTTGCGCAATTGCTATCGCGGGGTGTGGTGTTCCAAGCCATCGCATCCCGCGTTAGCGAGGCCCACCAACGGCACTCCATGTCCCTGACTCAGTTGGTGATCTGCTGTGTGCTGTTGGCTGTACAGGGATCCCGGCGTCTATGGGAGTGCTTTGTCTTTTCAAAGCCTTCGTCGTCACAGATGTGGTTTATGCACTGGTTGTTGGGCTTGGCTTTCTATCTAGCGGCAGGAGTTGCAATTTGGATCGAGGGTTCCGGCGCTCTGTTGACCGAAAATCTGACCATTGCTCATCTGCAGATGACCAACGCCCCAAGTTTGCGCACTTTCTTCCTCGTCCCGCTCTTCCTGGTGGCGTCTGGGCTGCAGCACGACTCCCACCACTACCTGTACTCGTTGAAAAAATACACCCTCCCTGAGCATCCCATGTTCCGCGGTATTGTCTGTCCTCACTACGGCGCTGAATGCGTGATCTACTTGTCGCTGGCGCTGTTGGCTGCGCCACGGGGTGAATGGGTCAATAAAACTATGTTGTCTTGCCTGGCTTTCGTTGCGGTCAACCTAGGTCTGACAGCTCGCAATACCAAGCAGTGGTATGCACAGAAGTTCGGCAAAGACTCAGTGCAGGACTGGTGGTTTATGATTCCTTATGTCTACTAATATAGAGCGAAAAAAATAAAGAACCGGAATTTGGAGATGAGGTACTCGTTACCTAGCACCTAAAAACTTCAAGGTATCTCCCATCTTCGCAACACGACGTACGTCCCTGTACGTAAGGCTAGTCCTCTTCTTCCGCTCGTACCACCCGCTCTGGTATGGCTCCCTCTCCCGCAAGAGCTCCCAGTTGCAGATAGAGTGGGGGCCCAGATCCTCATCTCTCGTCGTTTCCTCGATGCCATGCAAAAGATCCGTGTACATCTTGCCCCTCATGATCAGCAGACTCCGTCTCTCCTGCAATATCCTGTATTGAGGCCTTCGATTTGCGTCGGGTATCCCGGCAACATCTCTTCCAGCCTTGGCTGGTGTAGCGTATTTTCCCCTGTCGCCCTGTGTGTGTTTGTGGTACAAATCGAGCACAATTGGTGCCCCTAGGCTCACTGTCGCAACGAGGGGATAGTATGCTGCGCCATCTTCGTGCGGCATGATCCCTTGTCCAGGCTGGTACTCGTTTACTAGGACATGGTTGGGTGCCTTGTGTGGGGTATCGTTGAAGATACGTAGGGCCTCAAATCGCGGCTCGATGATCGGTGATCTAAGCCAAGCTGGTAGGGGCGATGCAAGAAGGGCATTGCTCTTGGTGAGGCCTGATGGCCATGTTTGAAGTCTGCGGTGCGAGAGCTGGGTCCAGCGCGGCAGTGGCGCTGATTTTACCTGTGAATTGGTGCAGTGAGTGAAATCCGAACATGAATAGTGACATGCAGCGTTTATGTAGGTATCGTTGAAGAGGAATGACATAATGACAAGCACATATATTTGACCAGTATTTAACATCAATCGTTCAAGGCATGGTTTCTAAGAACATGCTCATAAGACAATCATTGACGCTTACCTTCTGGAGTAACCAATCCTCCTCGTCCTCTGTAATGAAGTCCGATATATAGAATACATCCTCGGGCAATGCGGTGATGCGTGCATCTTCAAGATCGAATCCCATTTGCTTTCCAGGCTCGGACTAGTTCCTAGACCCGATGTGCTGATTTCAGTGGTCTTTCGCCTCAGCAATAGTGAAGGATGAGAGGTTCGCAGTATGGGCGAAGGCAAAGTAAAGATATATAGTTTTGTGGAACACCAAGATATTTCAGCGATAGACCGGAATACTTCCTTTATGTACATATGCATAACTCTTTAGAGCAGAGAGCCACGTCGTCACACACTTGTTCTGCCTTACAACCTCAGGCAGAAATATCACCCCACATCAGCTTAATCCGAACAACCAACGGCCGAGGCAGCGATAACAACATATCCTTGAATCCTCTCGTCCACAATGGCCCCCAAGAACAACGCCAAAGCCGCCAAGGGCAAGGGCAAGGATGCCTCCGCCGATGACGCCAAGGGCAAAGGCGGAAAGGGAGGAGCTGTGAAAGGCGCACAGTCGATCAACGTGCGACACATTCTTGTATGTTTTTTTTTGGCTCTTCTCCTTTAAATTTCAGATCATCTGTCTATAATTCTGGGGACTGGTCCATATACTACCAGATCCTGCGGACAGTGGAAAGGGCTGTTGGATGGCTCATTCTGATCATGTCTAGTGCGAGAAACACGCCAAGAAAGAAGAAGCCCTGGAGAAGCTTCGCAATGGCACCAAGTTTGATGAGGTCGCTCGTGAATTCTCGGAGGATAAGGCTAGACAGGGTAGGTAGATCTCTGCGGGTCGAAATCAACAGGACTGATTTCTTTTCTGCAGGAGGGTCGCTCGGATGGAAGACGAAGGGTGGGCTGGATCCTGCATTTGAGAATGTTGCTTTTGAACTTGAAACTAGCACGACGGGAAACCCCAAATATGCTGAGGTCAAGACTGGGTTTGGATATCATATCATCATGGTTGAGGGGCGGAAGTGAGCCATTACTTACACCATCTAAAAGACAAACAGCCACCTCAAGAATACCCAGAAAAGACTCGACGAAATATGTAAATGAGAAGCTATCAAGACGCTGTAACTTGTGCTTTGTGCTTTATATTTTGGGAATCTAAATGCTCTTCTGACGAAAGTTTATCTATGCAGCCTAGCAAAACATCTCACAACTCTTTCTTCGCAGCCTCAATCTTCGCCCGCTCTTTCGCCTTCTTCTCTGATCTTTGCACCACTGCTTCGGCGCCAATTCCGCCGAAGACCAGACCAATCCCCAGCCACTGGCCACCGGACAGAGAATGTCCGAACCAGAAAACGCTGAGCAGCATAGTCAACATCTTGCGTGTAACAGTGACTGTGACAAGCAGCAGTGAAGAGAAGCGAGACAGAGTGTGGAAAATAAAGAGCTGACCAATAGCTCCGCACGCCGCGAACCCAAGAACATGCTTCAGTGCCTCTGGGTGGCGGGAGAGGAAAGAGAAGGCACCAAACAGCTCAGTCTCAGTGGAAGGGGGAATCGGGAAGGGCAGGAGGTTATGCAAAATCCCGCTCTGTGAGAGATGCGGCATGATCAAGAGATACGCAGAAGTCAAAATGGTCGAGAGAACATTCTGAGCTACCATCATCTGGGGTCCGGTGAACCGGGTGTACAGTTTGGGCGAGGAGAAGACGTGGTCTTGCATGGTGTTGGTCAGGCCATCCAGAAGGAGGTTGATAGACAACAAGAAGATGCCCCATCCGGAGGATCCAGACTGGCCCTTGGCAGCGACTTTCTTACTAGTTCCTGGGTGGTGCAGACTGAAAGTTGCAACACCGAGAGTGACCATCAGGACAACACCGTACTTGTACAGTGGGTATCTCTTGCGGAAGATGGTCAGGTGCAGGACCATGACCGGGAGGAGCTTGCATGACTTGGCGAGGATGAATGTCAAGTAATCGATGTGTTCGAGACTGGCGTAGCCGAAGGGTGACGCCAGTGACGAGGAGATTGCGACTAGAATCAGGGGGAAGATGATCCGGCGCGTGGGGAAGACAGGTGGGATCTTTTGGCCACTCGGGCTTGAGAACAGGAGGTATGTGAAGCCGGTGATGGCCGCAAAGGAAGATTGGACCGTGTTCAGCACCAGCGAGTAGGTGAATCGCTCTGTTGGAGGGTTTGGTTCCGCAACGGTTACAGGACGAACCGGATAGCTGGTCGTCGTGAGCGCCTCCTGTAACACACCCCACGAGAGGCTTTTTGTCTTATTAGTTTCTTTGACCGGTCTCAGGAATCAAGCGAAACGCGGTCGAGGCACTTACAATGCCGCATATATACCAAGAACGCAAATCACAAGTTGCGTCAGCCCAGGGCTGTCGGCGACTGTCTCCAGGGCCGCTGAGGCTTTTCCGGAGACGTTTCCATTGGCGGTGGAAGGTGTGTCTGCGTTGCCACTTCCAGCATTTCGTGGGACATCTGACTCTTCTGAGACGTGCATTAATTGAGAGGGGGCTCTCTGGAGCGGAGCTGCTTGCTTTTGTCGTCCCATTGCGACAAACTGGGGCGGTATTCAAGTTGGAAATGCAAGTAACTTGAACAGACAACGCAGTATAAATTATGCGAACGGATTGGAAAATGACCCTGTGTCGAGGATAGTCCTAGGTTGTCATGAGGGTCCTGGAGGGTTTCTGTACCGAAACCAAAAGAATAACAAGATGCCATGTGTTCTTACTTCGCCTTGTCTATGGCCCACCCCCACGTAACTTTTTATTGGCTTTTTTTACTCGAACCCGAGATGAAAATATGAAAGCAAGAAAGGACTGGGCACTCCTCAAACTATCATTCCTAATCTCTCTTTTAAACCAGGGACTTCCAAGCTTCATCTCTCAACTATACAATCCAATTGAGGAAGGCGGTGTCCAGAGATCGGATCTATACAGGCGGTGAAGATTCAAAAATCCCGTGGTTTCTCGAACGGAGCTCCCTCTGTTTAAGTCATATAAAACAAAAAGGTTCCAAGAAAATATCCATGATGGCAAACAAACAGGAAGCCACCAAACGGCCCAATGCATCGGCCGTCACCGAGCACATCACCGAAAAAGACTACGATTCCCCCCACCTCGCAACATCCGCCCAAGTCCAGCACAACCTCGGACACCAACACCTCTGGACATCTATAATAGGAGACATCATTCTTGGACAAGCAGAAGACACAAATTCATTAAGCAGAGACCCTCACCAACCACCACGAGAACCAATTCCTCTGCTCTCCGGCTACCCCCCACACCGCGTGTACACACATCCAGACGAGCAGCTGTACATGCTAGAAAACGGGATTCGCGAAGACGACCTCAAGCCAGAGCGCATGTTCGTGGTGCCAACTACACAGGGTCAGCCGTGGACCTTGCGCCATATGGCTGCTGTGTTTGACCGGCTCCCTGAGTTCAAGCAAAAGGCTGAAGAGCATGATCAATCTGTCAATCCTACGAGCATGCAGCTGGGGGCTGAGAGTCTCGATCCCGAAAAGGCAGAGAAGCTGGCTCTGTACTATGATAAGAAGGAGAAGGCTCGTTTGACTAAAGAATGGGGCGCGCAAAGGTGTTTGCTTGCTATGGTGGATAAGGGGATGGGTGGGGACGGGACAGTGGCGTATTATGTTGTGCACGAAGGCGAGGTGAAGCCGAGGCAGAACTGAGTGCGCGGAGCTGGATGGTTCTCATATGTACATAATAATACCTATTGCATTCTAACCCCTCGCGGGTTAATGACATGATGTGACGAATACATTCAAAAGAGCAGCGAAACGACATTGTCCATGTGGTATCCAGAGTAGAGTATATTCAATCGACAACGACTTGCATGATACACATGATCAGCTAGCCACAGGGTATAGTGATAAGCAAGAAGCAAGGAATGCTAGATGGCTGTACAGAAGGCTTGACAATATGCTCGGAGACTGCTAGAAACTGCTGCAGGAAGAAAATCAAGGAATTAGGTCACCGCGGTCATTGGATATGACCTGTTCTTGCTCCATTCGGCAACTCGAGCAATACTCCTCATACCACTGCTTGACGTTGTCTGCATGCTCGGCAAAGACACGCTCAGCTCTGGCCGTTCGGTTCGGCTGCGAGTCGTCGCCCTGGGTGGCCTCTCCGCCAAGGAGAACCTCGACCTGGCGACAGCGCCGGACCTCCTCGCGGAGCCAACGTTCCCACTCGGTCTGAATGACCTCTTTCTCGATGCTGTTCACGACACGCAATGCGACAAGAAGGTTGTGTCGGTACATGCCAAGACGCTCACGGGTTTGCTGGAAGCGTTTGATGGCACTCTTGGTCAATGCATCCCGGGGTCCCGAGGGACTGAGCGACAGAGGCATTTCGGAATACCGCGTGGTCTGCTCGTGGAAGGTGGCGAAGCAATCGCTGGCATTGCCGGTACCGGGCCAGACTGTGGAGTTGGCAACCGCGTCATCAATATCCCGCATGTAGATAGATTTGCTCATAACGAGGTTTGGCTGTACACCCAGTCGTGCCATGAAGTTTCCCGCATGTCTCTCGTGCCACCAGTCCCAACTATCCCGCGAAGAATAGTATCCGTTTAGAATTGCACTTGTGGCCAACATGGTCAAGATGATCTTGTGTACACTCACGGTCTTCCAAGACCAGCGAACTACATCAAAGGCCCACATCATTAGGAAGGAAACACTCGTTTCGAGGAATGACAAGAAGGTCTCGAGAAGAAGCTCGTGCATGGCACGCTGCGTTCGAGGCTTGCGGGGTCCCAGCTTCAGGTTGGAACCAGCGCCACCAAATTGGGAGACTTGACTTTGGCGTCCAACGTGGCCGAAGATTGTGATAGCTTTTTTGGTACGACTGTGTGCACCCAATCGGCGTACTTGATCACTGACTAGGTCGACAAGATCTAAGGAGTCTTGTTCTAGATCATCACTTGCTTTTTTGTCGATCACGTCTGGGTACATTTGTTAGATTACTGTATTCAATTCAATGGAAGGGGTGGGAGGCGAGAACTTACTTTTAAGGCCATAGGGAGACCACAGCCACTCGACTTTCGTATAAATAGCAAGCTTACTCTTCGACTTGGCCTGGAATGTAATGACAACCTTGCTAACCAACCGGAACGAACGTCGGAAGGGGAGATGCCACGGGGTCTTTTTATCTGTGATCACGTAGCACAGGTGGTCGTTGAGAACATCGATGATCTGATAATCCGAGATCGCATTTTCGTGGGTACGACCTATACAAAATCAGTCATGGCTCGATCTCAAGATCATCGATAATCAAGCCTACCAAGGATGTCTGTCGTATCGATATTGTAGTGGAAGTCACGCTTCAGATGCCGCAATTCTGTACTAGCCCATGGGCCTTGTTTGATGTCTTTGGGATGTCAGCCATGGATAAGTGATTGGGGAACTATAGTCGACGAACCTCGAGCTTGCCTCTCATGTAAAAGAAGCTGCCACACGGCGCTTTTGTCGCCAAATAATATGTGGAACAAAGCTTTAGGGCTTATATCGAGAATCTTTTCGGTCACCAAAACAAGATCACCTTGTGGAACATACTCCACGGGTTGGGTTGGGAGTCTGAATTTAGCAATATCCCGACCACGGCCAGTCCTGCCTCCATCCAGCCCGAGATCTTTGTCGATGTAAATAGGGAGTCGAATGTCCTTTGCATCACCCGGGTCTGTAACCTTGCCCCCGTCGTGTTTGATGTCTGCAAGTCCAGACGAGAGATCTTCCCAGCTATCTGCGCTGGAAGTTCGGGCTGGAGACCCAGTGTCCATCTTGATCAGTGCTTTGATCAAAGATTCCAAAGTCAATTGCTCGACGGCAATGGAGCCTTGGATCAAGAAGTTGAGCCGTTTTTGAAGAAGTCGGAGAGGTTCAAGGAAAGTTTTAATCGTAACCCGACCAGAAATATCACTGCCGAGGGGTGGAATAGTATGAAGGAAAAGGAAATCACAGTCTCGCCCAGGAGCTGCAGTTACTTCCTTAATGCTCTCCAAAGACACACCGGTAGTCAAAACCAGTCCGAAATGATGACTGTAAAAATAGATGTTCCTTGTTGTGACATAAGCTCGTCCAGGGAACTCTTGCTGGTCATTAGGGCTCCAGGTGGCTCTAAATACCAAGACCAGTGCTTCCACTCTCTTGACGTATGGGAAAAGCAATCTAAACTGAGCGTCTTGAATCTTCAATTGTTGAGGATAATAGCTGGGATATTCATGCCCGATACCAAGTGCAACTTGCGTGAGCTTAACATCATCTCCATCAAGGCTTACTGTCTGCCTGTGGCGTGGACCTGATGGCTGTCGAGGGGCCGCTAAAGCACCCGATGCATCGGGCTGTGCAGCAATCGTGTGGTCGCTCAAGGTGGAAGACGGCCGGCCTTCTGAGGTGTCATCAGATACTCCATCGATCTGGCGTTGTTCCCGTTGAAGCTTGTTCATGAAACCCCAGTTAGAGCTACCCCATAGGTTCGCCATCATGCCACTGGGCATGCCACCCGTGCTATCAGAGACACCTAATCCAATACCTCTTTCATTGCTCACAACAACTACCGCCTTGCTCATGCTTGTGGGTGCCGGGGGATTGGCGAGCGTGGCAGGTGCAAGACTTGAACCAGGCTCATCCACGTTGCTTAAACTGCGACCTCGTTTGTCACCGGCATTCACGTTGATTGGACCGGTGTTGCTGTAAGGGAGAATATTATGGCTGGCAGAGATGAGACTGGCTATTCCGCCTGCAGGGCCGGGGATGGAAGGAGATATTGGAGCCGCATTGTTCGATTTGCGGTGAAGATCCAACTTTTGGATGAGTCTAGAGGTATGCTCTCTTGCATGTTCTCTTGCAGAGCTCTCATTATCCAAGCCTGTGGGTCTTCTGCCGCTTCCAATGTCGGTACTATTTCTCATGATATGTCCATCACGATCTGGAACAGGAAGCGTCATACTGCGATCTCCCGCGCCGGCCTCATCGTTCGTATGGGGGGTAAGAGAGTCTGCAGGATCTGCAGCGAACTCGATAGCCGGAGGTTGAGAAATTGAAAATGCAGGGTCTTGAACTGTGACTTTTCCAGAAACCGAAAGATCAGTGCTTGCGGGGTTTTCCAACGCTTTCTGTTTGGCCGCCTCGAAGGCACCAATCCATTCCATCAGCTCCTTTTGGTTATCCGCCTGCAGCAGAATTGTGTTGTTCTTGGTCTTCACTTGGAAGCAAAACCGACGTTCCTCTTGGAATGCAGGACGAATACTACAAAGCAGTACACCGATTCGTTCACTCTCTTCGACGCCACCAGTACGAGAGCCCTGTACAAGACACCCAAATATGCCGTGTTTGAGAAAAGCCCACCGCTTGACCCAAACAGTGCGAGTGGGCTTTCCTGACAATGTGCGCAAATACAGCCACCCTTGCTTCTCTGGTCGCATCTCTTTGCTCACGTTAAGTGTCGAAATTGGACGAGAACCAAGGTACGGAACGGTCGAGATATTATAGTCCTCCAGTTCACGAGACGGTCGAGCTGCAAACTCTGCGGCTTCTTCAATGTGCTTCCGGGTGGACAGCAGCTCTCGTTTGGATGATTTCTCACTCCCTTCCATCTCATGAAGCCAACCCTTAATACGATCCATCTCGCGGGACCATTTCGAGAAGGTCCCGCTGTTGTGGTTGTGGAATCCCCGGAATTCCCGCCATTGATCGCAGGAGACCTTAACCAGAAGTCGGTCAAGTGCATTTCGTACCTGAGGACCCTGCACAGAATAGTCCATTGCCGCTTTCAGGTAGGCCTTGTGGGCTTCGTGCAGCTGGAACGCTTCTTCTCTCAGGGCCGAGGCCTCCTTGGACTTCGACTGAGAGGCATATCGAGCTTGGAGGTAATCGTACGATTTCTGGGATTGTTCGAGGTTGCGACGAATTTCCTATGGCCGTATAAGATGATCCTGCACAAGAAAAAACCGGTTTGGGGGCTCCTCAATACCTTAAAATGCCGCAGATCCTCTTGAATGAAATCTCGAATGGGTTCGGAAATCAACGACTCCAACTTTCTGGTTGTTGTGACAAGTCCACTCCACAGATCTTTAGATCCCTCACCACATCTCCTCATAGCCAAAAGTGTGTAATCATGGTCAACAACCGCTTCCGAGACAACGAGGGGATGTGTCGAGTAGGAAAGAAAGTTATTCACTACACTCTCTAGAGCGGCCAGCTCACAGGAGAGCTTTGTTGCAGCTTTGGCATATCCGTCGAGCCATTTCTCTATAAAATCGACCTGATCGGAGAAATGGAGGGTGGTGGCACGAAAAGTAGGCGAGTCGAGGGCAGCTTCTTTGAGACCGACCGGGCTGAAAATGGACGTATACGTTAGTATGCAAGAAAGAGAATTCTAATATGAGACATATCAGGTACTCACACAACGCTCACAAGCTTCCCAACTTGGGGCAACGGGGTTTGTGCTTGAGTCGACATCTAGTGCATGTCCCCAGCCATACACTTGGCGCGAACAAAGACCAAGACGCGAAAGATGTGGATGGGCCTCCTCTCGTTCATGCCACTCGATGATCAATTCAACTTCAAGGCCTAGAAGGAGACCACGTGTATGATTTTCCGGCTTGTAGCGGTCTCTACTTTGCCTGAGACCTCCTCAGACCTGCTCAGGTGAGCCTCCGTGTGATCTAATTGGCTACGTCAGTGATGGGGTTCCTGCCTCGGTGCCTGATCTTCGAGGCTCTTGGAATAGGGCGGCTTCTCTCGAGAGGGCGGTGTGAGATTTTTTTCTTTCTGCCAATTGGAGATTTCAACGAGTCGGCCTTTAATCATATACCTGATCGCTCAAAATGGAGCCTCCTTCTAAGAAAATGCGAAAGCTCTTGGATGAAGATAGTGACAGCGAATCTGGGGACGATGCTGGTGGAGTTCTCCTCGGCAAGCAGTCGTCTGATACCGGGTTCAAAGTCAATGAAGACTACGCTCGTCGATTTGAACACAACAAGAAGAGAGAGGAAGTTGCGAGATGTACGTGCTAACACTCGATATTTTTGCACTTTTTCGCATGTGCTAACGTTGGCTTGGTTCACAGTGGAAGCAAAGTATGGCAAATCCTCCAGCCTTGGAAACCGCCCAGGCGAAGACTCTGAGGATTCCGACTCTGAAGAAGAGGATGACGATGCTGAACTCGCTACATTAGCTCTGGATGCTGAGATATCAGCGACATTGAACGCTATTCGATCCAAGGATCCTCGCGTTTACGACAAAGATGCCACCTTCTACACCGAGTTCGACCCAGAGGAAGCCGCTGCCGGAAAAGGACCCAAGGAAAAGTCCATGACACTGCGACAATACCATGCGGAGAATCTTTTGAGCGGTGTCAACCCAGCTGAAGAGGAAAATACCCCCAAGACCTATGCCCAAGAGCAAGCCGATTTGAAGAATGCTATTGTCAAAGAGATGCACGGAGCGGCAGACAAGTCCGACGAAGAGATGGAAGATGGCGACGAGTTCATGGTCCGCAAGCCTGGCCAGGACGTTTCGCTGCCCAAATCTGAAATCAAGCTCGATATCGAGAATGCGGACAAGGACCCCGAGACTTTCCTGTCCAACTTCTTGTCAGCACGAGCCTGGATCCCCGCCGACAAGCCAGGGCTGCATCCGTTCGATTCGGATGAGGATGACGATGTCGACCGGGCGGAAGCTTTTGAAGAAGCATACAACTTCCGCTTC
The DNA here is from genome assembly GCA_911456345.1 of Penicillium egyptiacum. Lineage (NCBI taxonomy): Eukaryota > Fungi > Ascomycota > Eurotiomycetes > Eurotiales > Aspergillaceae > Penicillium > Penicillium egyptiacum. The sequence continues at coordinate 992,337 of CAJVRC010000839.1, forward strand.
GAGGACCCCAGCAAGATGAACGAGGTGATAGTCACACACTCTCGTGATCTCACCAACAAGCAATCTGTCCGTCGCGAAGAAAAGAGTTCCCGTAAGAAGCTTCGCGACGCCGAGCGCGCACTCAAGGAGGAGGAGAAGAAGCAGCGCGAAACTGAGAAGAATCGCCTCCGCAAACTGAAGACTGAGGAGCTCCAGAAAAAAGTGGAGCAAATCAAAGAGGTTGCGGGGCTTCGTGCCTCACAGTTCACAGACGAGGACTGGTCTCGTTTCCTGGACGCTTCCTGGGACGACTCGAACTGGGAAGCGGAGATGCAAAAACGGTTTGGCGAGGAGTATTACGCCGGGGAGGAGGGCGAGGACAGCGAAAATGAGGGAAGCAAGAAGAAGAAGCATCCTAAGAAGCCTACATGGGATGACGATATCGATATCAAGGACTTGGTCCCAGACTACGAGGATGAAGAAGCGCAGCCCACACTCGAACTATCAGAAGCCGAAGACGAAGATGACGACGAAGCTTCCGGGTCTAAGAAGAAGAGCAAGGCCGAAGAGAAGCGGATTCAGAAACGCGAGGCCCGCAAAGACCGTCTTCGCATTGAGAATGCGGTTGAGCGCAACCTGGATCTCGATATCACCTTGCTTCCCGGAGCTACAAAGAAGAACGCCACACAGTTCCGCTACCGCGAAACCTCACCGCAGAGCTTTGGCTTGACAGCACGGGATATCCTCATGGCGGAAGACACACAGCTCAACAAGTTCGCTGGTCTGAAGAAGCTGGCCACCTTCCGCGAAGAAGACCAGAAGCGGCGCGATCAGAAGAAGCTGGGCAAGAAGGCCCGGCTTCGCGAGTGGCGCAAGGACACTTTCGGTGATGAGAATGGACCAGTGTTCAAGTTCGGTGGCGATGTCCAACCTAGTCAGGCCAAGGAGGCTGTTGATGAGGATAAGGTTGATATTAGAGAAGGAGATGGCACACGTAAGAAGAGAAAGAGGTCGAAGAAGCATTAAACGTGTCGCATCTGTCAGTCTACCATTGTTCATGGCATTTTTCGAATCAATTTATGAAACGAAGCAAAATCTGTTCCCTTCTAAGTTGAAACGCCTACTGGGGCGCTCAAAAACAGTTCCTTACGATAATATATCTCAGCTGTAAATCATCATTCAAAACAAACAAAGTGCAATTGAACAAGAACATGCAAATAGGCAATTTGAGGAAGTGCTGGTGGTTGTGCACTGGGAATATATATTTGAAGCTTTCTGACAGAGCTGGAACATAAAAACACCAATTGCATATTTAGTTCGCTGCCTAATAGTCACATATGTATGAGTGATATCACAGCTACCAACGGAGCTTGGAAATTCTGTCGAGAACAGCTTTTCCGCAATATGTTTGCTTCTAGGCCTATATGCATACCTGTAGAACTCCGTCCCAAAGCGGAAAGCTCCCATGCGATGCGGGCCCACTCAGGCGCTAACGGTTGCTGGGGCGAACCTCGGGAAATTTTAATTCCAAGCTAGCTATAGGAAGCTCCTCATAACGCCATTAATTATGACCTAGGCAGCTTGAAATGAATTGAGCGTACGGAGTACTCCATACAGACAGTTTCCTTGAGGACCAAGGAAAGTGGAGCCATGCTGTATACTATTGGGTACCTGGCATTGTTTAACATGTGAAGTACCCAGGTACATCGTCCATGCGGCGGTCCGTCACCTTAAAGTTTGTACCCGCGACATAAATAATAGCAAGGAAAAAATGTCTCATATGAGAGCCCAGGTATCTCTCACATATCGGCGGTTCCGTATTACCAGAAGACTTGGGAGGGATCACGTCTGCTCAATTGGGTTGTTTATGCTCCAATGTTCGAGATAATCTCACGAGTAAGAATCGAAGATAAGGAATAAGATGGTTAGTGCAGGGCGTCGAGGAGACCTGGGGAGAATCCACTGGCCCGAGGATGAACAAAGGCTCCTCCCTCCATACATATACTAGTAACATCGGGTCTTTTAAGCTCAAGCTCAAATGGCCAACTAATCAAGAGCTACATGTTCGAAACCATCCAAGAGCCCTAGAACACATGGCTAAAGAGGAATAGCTACGTCGGTGGCAAGTCCGAGATATAATTTTTATGACCGGCTCGCCATCGGATACCCGGCCAGCGAAAAGGAGGTTGCCCCGGGGAGTGGAGGCTCGGCATTGGACAGGGAAATATACGCCGTACCCCTACGGTACTATGGACCGGCGCTTGGGCCGTCGCTCGGGACTACAGCACGTCGACGATCACAGTGAAAAAGTAGGATATTGATGATTTCCACAGAAAACAAAGTGAATTTATAGACTACTGTATTGTAGACAGAGACAGGCACATTTCATAGACCCCAAAAGACCCCCATATGCCCATAGCACCAGACCCAATGTCAAGACCAGGCCAGATTGCAGAATTTTCAGTGGATCGGGAGATATCGGCAGGAGGCAAAACAATACGGCCCAATAACCGTAATATACAGTAATTTCAACCCCTGGGCTTCCTGATTGGGTTTTAGCGCCCGGCGGTCGAGTATTTTTTTTCTGGCCCCCCTTCCCGCCTTCTCTCTTCCTTTTTCTTCCTCATTATCCCTGGTGTCTCTTTCTTCTTGACACTCTTTCCATCTCCTCTCTTTTTTTTTAGCATCCCGTTTCTTTTGCACTATCTTCAAAATGGGTTCCGGTGGTGATGTTAACCAGGCCGAGAAGTCGGTCCTCGGCATGCCCGTGAGTATCTCCCTATGAGTGTGAGAGCCAGCCTCGACGTCGCGTTAAAGATTCAAAGCGATGAGATATTCAGCATCGAATTATCATCGAATTTGTTTCAAAGCGCGATTCCAAGGATCGGTCATCGCTATCTCAATGTGAATTGAACCTAGCAACGCAACAATGCTAACAAACTTTTCACAGGGCTTCGTTGTCGACTTCCTGAGTATGTGTCACACTTGATGCTTGCAATTATCAGCAATTGCTACTTTCGATGACGTATCGAATATCAATACTGACCTGTGTATTAGTGGGTGGTGTTTCCGCCGCTGTCTCCAAGACCGCCGCTGCCCCCATTGAGCGTATTAAGCTCTTGATCCAGAACCAGGTTGGTTATCACCCGTCAGACACCCATTGGAGTGGACCAGAGGGAGAAGATCATGCTTCATCGTGATCGTCAATTCAGTGAGGTTCAATATTGGACGCAAGCTGTGATTTAGCATCGATCACGGCTTGTGAAAAATTTTCTCCCTTGGCCCGTGACAGTCGGCAGCTCAGTATTCCACCAATTCTTCAGCATCTAATCAGACTCGATCAATAGGATGAGATGCTCAAGCAGGGTCGTCTCGACCGCAAGTACAACGGCATTGCTGACTGCTTCCGCCGTACCGCCGCCGCTGAGGGTGTTGTCTCCTTGTGGCGTGGTAACACCGCCAACGTCATCCGTTACTTCCCCACCCAGGCCCTTAACTTCGCTTTCCGCGACACCTACAAGTCCATGTTCGCCTACAAGAAGGACCGTGATGGATACGCCAAGTGGATGATGGGTAACCTTGCCTCCGGTGGTGTATGTATCTCTGAAATTCCTCACGCTTGGACCACATCTAACAGATCCTCTAGGCTGCCGGTGCCACTTCCCTCCTGTTCGTCTACTCCCTGGACTACGCCCGTACCCGTCTGGCCAACGATGCCAAGTCCTCCAAGGGTTCTGGTGAGCGCCAGTTCAACGGTCTCGTTGATGTCTACCGCAAGACCCTCGCCACCGACGGTATTGCCGGTCTCTACCGTGGCTTCGGTCCCTCCGTTCTCGGAATTGTCGTCTACCGTGGTCTCTACTTCGGAATGTACGATTCCATCAAGCCCGTTCTCCTCGTTGGTCCTCTTGAGGGCTCTTTCCTCGCCTCCTTCCTGCTCGGCTGGACCGTCACCACCGGTGCCGGTGTTGCCTCTTACCCTCTTGACACCGTTCGCCGTCGCATGATGATGACCTCTGGTGAGGCCGTCAAGTACTCCAGCTCCATGGATGCTGCCCGCCAGATCGTCGCCAAGGAGGGTGTCAAGTCTCTCTTCAAGGGTGCCGGTGCTAACATCCTCCGTGGTGTTGCCGGTGCTGGTGTCCTGTCCATCTACGACAAGGCCCAGATGCTCCTCCTCGGAAAGAAGTTCTAAGCGATTCACTGAAATGTGAGTCTCTTGCCACTGTAGTTATACTGAAATAGGGGATGCACACCTCCCCCAGTGTAACCACTGGGCGTGGAATTCGAGGATGTGGGATGGTCAAAAGATAGATGCGTCAAGAAATGGGTCCGAAGGATCTTGAAGCATAGAATGGTCTAATTCTTCCTTTTTGTACCCAATGTACTTTACTGCCTGCAAACTCTTTCGTTTTTTCAACTTGATCCTTGTAGACATGGAAACATTGTGAAAGTAAATACTTAAGTTAAGATACATGTATCAACGAGCGGAGGTTGTTAGTGCTCTCGATTCTTTGAGATCTCGACCCTAGAGGGAGATATGTTGTATGCTTTCAACTATGTTCACATGGCAGAAACAACAGCCAGCAAATGGTCAACCATTTAGGCCTTTCAGTTGCCAGTCCTTTCGACATTTCAAACAAACTGCATTGAAGCACATGCAACAGCCGAACAAAAAAAGGAAAAAACGGAGAAAAGGAGAAAAGCGTCCCAAAGCGGCAAGCTCCACAGCGGCAATGGTCATGACGTAGAAGCTCCTTGAAGCTACAAAGCCTCTTCATTCCCCTCGACAGTTTACCTTCCCACAAAATATCAATTCCAAAATGTCTGTCCCAACAGGTATCCCAACCTATACCTCAGCGCCCGTGAACTCCAACACAGAGGAAGAAGGCACGCACGCAACAACCTCGCAGCCCGAACCTGCCACCGCAACCCAGTCACCAGCGAGCGCACCCTCACAACCTCTATCAGCACCCGCAACAACAACAGCAACAGCCACAGCTCCCTCCAACCCTACAATCTACACAACTGTCGAGCCCAACTCAGCACCAGCACCACCCCAGCCAGGCGCCACAGCAGCGCAACCCACCCAAACAGCAGCAACAACAACAGCAACAGCAACAGCAACAACCTCCACCCCGGAGATAGCGACATCCACAACGCAGACCCCACCCGCACCCCAACCCGGCGCCTTCCCATCACCGCCTACAACATACACAGGAGCAGCAACTCAATCCTCTACAATCCCCCCACCACCGAAAGCCGGCGAAGCCATCTCGCAGCCTCCACCAGCCCAACCAACCCAAACCTACACGCAATCCTACTCCTACAACTCGCCCCTGGGTGCGCAGACTACGTTACCGAACTCGACCACCTCACCTTATTCCTCTGTGTATCCGACGCACGCGGGATCACATCGTCCGCAGACTCTGCCGCTGCACTACGGTGCCGGGGCCGGTGCTGGGTCTGGTGGTGGAGCGAACAGTATCTTCCCCGAAGAGGAAGAGGAGGGGTTTATGGGGGCGGCGAAGGGGTGGATACGCTGGTCTGGGAATAAGTTAGCGGAAGTTGAGAAGGGGGTTTGGAAGAAGATTAATGATGTTCATGATTAGGATGTGGGTTTGGGTTGAGTTTATGGGGGACTAGGGAGGTTGGAGTTTGTCTTATTATGGGTTTCTAGTTGAGGATTGCATGCGGTGGGTAGGGATCTTTTTTTGTGTATGAGGATGACGGGAGTATCAAGTTGGGTTATGTATGGGCTTGGGTTTGTACGTTGGAGTTTGGTCTGTACGATATCTTTAATACCAGTGCTTTAGTTGGACTTGCACGTTGAAGATGAGTGGTGGCTCTTGGGTATGAAGTAGTTCTAGCTGCATCAAGGTTTCTGGTTAAGCTCTGACATTTGGACCCAAATGTAAGAGCATTCAGCCCGGACTCTGTGAATTCTTTAGGTGATATACCATGGAGCCTTTTACTTTACAGGTGAAAAGAACACAATAGCAACCGAACTGCGCAGGATTTGCGACAGGTAAGTTTCTAAACTAGCTAAGTGACTATGTACTTCCGTTCCATCCCCGGCTGAAAAACGTTAAGTATCCAGCCTCGAAAACTGAAGCCGAAACCTCCAAGGCAATGCAAGGATGATGAACCTGCAATGTACAACAGACTATGCATAGACCACATAAAGAGAAACACAGACAAATGGAGAGAAAGAGAAAGGAAGAAGACAACTTCTCAGTTGGATCAGTGAAGATGACCGAGATTCCATACCAGTCGGAAGGGCCAGTGCAATCAATGAAGACGACCGGAACCTCACTCCAGATGGCTGAGATCTTCCAAGGATGATTCGGGGAGTTGTGGAATTGAAGATCCATGAAAGGAAAAAGAAATAAAGCAGAGTATTAAAAAAGCCTGAAGTATGAAGAAAGAAACACGAGGAGTCTTGTAGCAGTGGTAGTTGACTCGACTGATGCAAAGATAAACGCCAGAATGAGTAGGTGACAGACAACAGTACTGGAGTCGACCCATGTGAAAAAAAAAAAGGAGAGCGGAGAAGAGAAGGGGTATTTGGAGTTGTCATAGTGGTAGCAGCGACGGGACTGCTACCCTAAATCGTCATGACAAGTTGTTTCGTAGCAGGCATAAGAGCGAAGTGAAGACTTGAACGCCATCTTGGAAACCCAATACCACAAAGATCCAACCCAACGCCCATCATTCAAGGTAGTTGCGCTGCAAGCTAGCCAAATTTCCTGGCTTTGGACATTGTGTTTTTTTGGATGAATTGCCGAAAAGCCATGGCACGCCAAAAGCGGTCCAGACCAGCTTCGACGGCCTTGAATGTGAATAAAAAAAAGTGTATCCCGCAAATAATGGAAAGAAATAAACGCCGATCATGATGAGGGTGGGGCTTTACATGGAACCCAGGCGGAGGAGCGCCTCCACAGCGGCGCGTTCCTGGGTGTCAAAGGTGCGGGGTGGCAACTTAGCCACAGATGGACAGGTGGCGGGGAAAATCCCAGAAGGCTGAGGCTTTGCGCGCGCAGCGACATGGCCGTTGATGAAACTGCCGTTGTTGTTCATAGAACGGGCGCGCAAAGCGTCGGCGCCGATTTGTGCCCAGTCCTCCTCGTCGGTGTCATCGCCCTCAACCCACTCGTTCTCTTGCATCTCGTCGGGAGCCTCCGAGGAAGAGCAGTACTCGCCGTCGTCGCCGTCGAGAGACATTTTGTCGGCCTCGTGTTCTAGCATGTCGAGGTCACCGTGCATGCCGTAATCGTCGGTGTATGAGAAGGCCGTGGATTCGGCAAAGCTCATGCGGTACGGGTGACGGTTGCCACCCTGCCAACCCGACTGACCCTGAATCTGTAGGCCACGCTGCTGGAATGAACCTGCAACACTCGAGGGAGGCGACGACGAAGCGTTCAAATCACGATCGCGAGTGGGTTCACCACGACGTCGCGCATCCCAGCGGCCCCAACCAATCTTCTCGAACACAACGTCGCCTTGGACACCGCCCGCATCTCCTCCATTTCCTCGACCTTCTAAGGCCGCGACAACTAGTCTGCGCGCCTTGGCTGGGGGAATATGCGAAAAGCCAGGGACCGAAGTTGTCAGATGACCCATAACGTGGCGGATAGCCAAGGGACCCTGCTCGAGCAAGATCTCAGGGAGATGATATTTAGAGAGCATGGCAGGGGTGATCGCGCCGGTACTGTCGAGGTCATCGACAGGCAGGGAGACGTGATGACCGTTGGCGTTTTGCGCGTCCTCGAGATCGATATCGGAGTCCAACTGGGGGACAGTCGACAACGGTGATCCCGGCGACAGTGTCGCTCGATGCTTCAAAGTCTGAGGAGGGAGGGTCGGGGAAATGGAGTTGGGTGGCGTGGGCAGCATCGCAGGCAGTCCGGATCGCGTAGACACACGATTGCCATTCAGGCCGGAGCGGCGCTGAGGGATATCAACCGAGGCAGTCTTGCCAGCAAGAGCCATCGCAATGCTGGAGTTTGTCTGGAAAGCCATGATGGATAGAATATGGATTTGTGAAAGGAGAAGAACCTAGAGGGCGCAAGCCGGGGTATATGAGTCAGAAGACCTGGAACGCGACAAAGGAAGTACCACGGAAAGATCAGGTGGCAACAGAATAGTTTCAGGACGAAAGAGTCCAAAGAGGCAAAACACAGGAACTAACCTTTCACACACAGTGACAAAGAGACACTGTAGCCGTGTAGCAAAGTTGGGGCCAACTTGTTTAGGGCTTGTAATCCACGTAGGGGATGCGACGCGGCAAGGGGAGATAGATAGTGGCGATAAGAGCAGAATCCAAGAAGGGTGATTGTCCACGAGTGTCCGAGTGTCTAGTATGGGTGAACAGACGAAGAGAAGAAGATAAGTGTGCCCTGGAAGTGACTTGCACCTTTGTACTTTACCAGGAAGGCCCAAGTATGGGAATAAGGAAGGCGCGTGGGTGGATTGATTGGCGCCTCGACACCGGGTGCTTCCGGCTCTCGTTCTCTTCACTATTATCACTATTACTATACTATTATAACTATTTACTATTAAACTACGACATTATTACTCTCTATTCTATGTATTCTATGTATTCTATGTTATTCTCTTTATCAATGTTAGCATGGATACATGAATACATGAATACATGAATACATGTCCCTCTTACTATATGTTCACACTAAAATATTCATATCCTTGAGCCGATCTAAGAAAATCTAGTTCCTAGTTCCCTGTCCTCTTCACAAGATATCTGGGTAATAGAGAAATAAAACCCCTCATGCCAAGTTGTTATCGGCCAGTCATGGCGATCCCCAGTGCTCGTGCGCTTTTAATGAACGCTTGCAGCGCTCCAGGGCGTAACCCTAGTTTCCCCTATCATCGGCTGATAACCATCATTCAGGGCACGTGGACCACTCGAAGACGATCGAATTTTTGTATCCGTGGACACTTATAGTAAGTGTAGATGTCATTCTTATTATAACTTCTGTTTCCGACGAATTGCCCCTCTACTGTGTAACTTCAAGTATGAAGTACATACAACGTAAAAGTATTAGGGTAAGTATGTGTGTACTAGGTACATCCACTTCCTCGGGTCCCACTATAATCTGGGCTCTGGCCCCTTGGCGTCACTTGTACCTGTGACAATCGGACTTTCTATTATTCTACTATATACGGACGTAGTATAGTACATGTTTATGCAAATGAGCATGCATAATTGGAAAAAAAAAAAAGAAAAAACATCAAACATCAAACATCAAACTGCTGTTCGCATTCTCCTTCTTGGAATGCAATCCTGCATAGTTGACACCTGCCTGAGGAGTCCAAGCCCCTGTTGGCCCCGTACGAATACATCCGAGGAATGCATCTAGTGCGAGGTCCATGTACGACATACAAGCCAGTTGTACACTTACTAACTTATGCGTTATTAGGGTCTGTGTGTTAAAAATTGTGGGCTTCCTCAATTCGGCCATCAATTCGGCCATCGATTCCCCTCCCCCTCCTATTGTGCGGGAAGTAGATGCGGATGACCATCTAGCCCTGCATGTACCTTCTATCCCCTTCTACCATTCTATAGAACTGTAACCCCTCAAATGGCGCTGCAGCCGAGGACTTTACTTGCGCTCTTCTTGGTCACCGAGTTATCTGTACCTTGATCGGTTCCTGGTGCCGCTTACCCATTTACCCCGCGATGCTCAAGATCAACTTAATTCTGACACATTTGGGTCATGCTTCCCTTCCAATGTTAGAATTGTTTGCTTACAGGTAGTCAGACAATATTTAGTCAATAATCTGACTCAGATTAACAGATAAGAGAACGGAAAGGACTATCATTTGACTCTGTGCTGTGTATGTACATCGTACATTTTATAACTTCCTGTCTCGGATTCCGATGGGCTGAGCTCTCCGCACGTCTCTTTAATTCTTTCTTCCCAATGCCTTTCTGTCCAACCAAAGCTTTAAATCAAAAGGCCCGTCACTCAGATCGCGCATGTTCCCCACGAAGAGAAACGCGTACCCCTCTGCGTGTGTTGGAGATTGGCCATCCACATACCGAATTGAGCAAGGAACAGTTGTATAGCTAGGCCCCTCATAGGCCGCTAGTTTCTCCGCGTGTTCATTTGTCGGTACCTGGTACACAGCCCCTATGACAGTATCCCCGGGATTGCCAGAGAGTAAGGCCGGGTAGTGTCCCCAAAGCTTGCATTTGTAGCCGTCGATGTATGCGGGTCGCAGGTGAAAAGCGTGTTTTAGGTCTAACAGATCTATAAGTAGATTTTGGTCTTGAAGTGAGCCGTAGAAGAAGTATGGGCCTGTTGGAGCAGGGCCTTGGTTTTGAGGTCGGGTGACTTGGGATTGAAAGAAGTGGCTGGGAGATGTACTTCGCATCTTTAGGACTGTGGGTGATATTTTTGAACGAGGGTTCTCTGGAGGAGGTGGAGGCGGAGGTGGTAGATTGTCCCTTGATCGCGTTGAGTCGGCCATAACTGTTTTTGAAGAATCGGAAATGTTGAGTGAGAGGTTGTTATACACACTGTGGACTTATCCCGGTGCGGGGGATTGCAGTGATTGCAATATGTACCACATATCGTCTTGCTATGATTTTACGCACAAGCATTATTTCCTATTAAACCACAATATTAAAGAAGGTGAGGTCAAACTCTCATAATCGGATAAATGGGGCATCTTCACCTATTCTATCAAGGCCATTTTGCCGACACGGGGTTTCAAGTGCCTAAATAATTAGCCAAAAAACAAATTGATAAATACATATGTAGGTACATTGATTTCTAGTAGTTTAGACACTCTTTTGAGTTCACATATTTGACCGTAATGGTCTGGGGGTTTGCATTTTGTTTGGCGATCACTACAAACGCAGTGAGCCCCAAGTCTTTGAACTCGGATATTTCCATTCTCATCCACAATGACCTGCTAGGTATGCATATCCCCCAAGGAATCTGGAATCGAAGACTAACTGTTGAAACAGAAACCGAAAGTCCTTTATCAGGTTCAGGAATTCTGGTGCTCGATGCGAGACCACGGCAACAAGCCATTGAAAGCTGTCAAAATATTGGAGAGACTCTGTGGGGGGCTGATTCCAGTTACAGAAATATTCGAAATAACTTGGACTACCTTGTATTCCAAGGCAAATACACTCGCAACCAACGTTTTTGGACTGCCTCCGACCATCGCAAACTGTCGACCATCGACACAAATGGTCGGGTCAATAAAGGCTCTGCAAACGAAAAACTGCCTGTTCTTTGTACACAAAGTGCTCCTTTATCCAACAGTACATATCAGGATACAAGTGCTCAGTGGCAGGTGACTGTCCATTCCAACAACGAATATCTCACTGGGTAGGAACTAGTATTTCCCAGAGTATCGCAATCTATCCTAACAAAACATAGATTCCGGGACCGATTCAGTTTCCGCTTTCTGGGAATTCGCTATGCTAAGCAGCCCCGACGATGGGATTACTCCCAAGTATACAAAGGGACCGGTGAAAAAGCTTCTGCTCTCGACTATGGCTCTGACTGCATACAAGGCGCAACTGGTTCAGAAGACTGCTTGTTCCTCAATATTTGGACTCCCTACATTCCCAAGAGCAACAAAATCCAAAAGAGCCATCTCAAACCTGTGGTGCTTTGGATCCACGGCGGAGCTTTCACTGGCGGTACTGGCAGTGACCCGACATTCGACGGCGGCAATCTGGCCTCGAGGGGTGATCTTGTCGTCGTCACAATAAACTACCGTCTGGGAACATTGGGGTTCCTCGCACTGAATGATGGCAAAACCAACGGGAACTACGGATTGGCAGACCAGACCACGGCGCTGGAGTGGGTTCGTCGAAATATCCAGGACTTTGGCGGAGATCCAGACAGAGTAACCATCTTCGGCCAATCGGCTGGTGCAGCCTCAGTGCGGGCACTACTTGCTTCTACTACCGCACGAGGTAAATTTGCTGGTGCAATCATGCAGAGCAATCTTGGTGGCTTGGCTTATGGCACAACCTACTCGAAGTACTACACCATCGCGCAGGCGATGGACGTTGTGGGAAATGCTATTCTCAACGAGACAAACTGCACATATGCTACTTCACCAGTCGAGTGTTTGAGACAACTCCCAGTGTCGACAATTGCAAATCTCGCTGACTCGGCGCGGTATCTGGTTGTCGATGGCGTCTACCTGCGAAGCCCCGAGCTGGATTTAATAAACCCAGAATCCACTGCCAATGTGCCTTTGATGATCGGTACGATGAGAGACGATGGAGCTGCCATGATTGGCTATCCTGCAGTGGGAGAAACTCTGAGATCATTCCTCAATGAATCCGCCCTGCCTGACTCAGTTGCACCAAGCCAACTCTTCCCCGTACCATCAGCCGCTAATGCTACCCTCGATATCTTCAACGTCTCCTCTCGCATAGCCACAGATGGAATGTTCCGCTGCATCGACGAAGCGACTGCACATACAGCCTCAAGGACACATATATCCCCTGATGTATACTACTACGAGTTTAACCGTTCATACCAAATGCCCGGCTGGTCACCCAATGCCCCAGTGTGCAACGCTCCCATCACAGATGAGTTCCCCAATGGTGACCCCAGCCAGGAGTACTTTAAATGTCATTCTGGCGAGCTGTTCTACGTGTTTGGAAGTTTCCGTCGTCAGGGTTTGCCGTTCCGGGATCAGTTCGATCTACCTTTTGGGCAGTATGTGCTGGATTCTTGGGCGAGTTTTGCGAGAGTGGCTAGGCCTACGCCTGACTTGGCCTTTTTGAGGGCAAGAGGATATGATAATACAACTCGGGAGATTGAAGCGACTGGGTTGTGGGAGCCGTTTGGTAAAGAAAATCAGCTTCGGCTGCTTCAGTGGCCGTCCGGGATGAGGGGTTTGGATGAACTGGAACAATGCCGTGCGCTGAAATTGTCTTTGGATTACTTCGACTCTTAGTTCAGACAAATTATATTAGTTCTTTTGAGTACAGACAAGGGGCTCTATATCCCCTAGCTCCATTGATATGGTGTGACCAACATGATAGATGGATTCGATATTGACAGCGTGCGTACCTGGATCTATTCTACACATAAAACTCAAAAATGTCTTATGCATGCCCTTTTCAGGGACGACATGAAGACTTTTTTGCCCCCTGTTTAGGATTATTTTCATTAGCAGTCTCGTTTCAAGGGTCCCTTAGAATTCCTTTCCACAGTCCTCTTACTTCAAACTACAGTCTCTTTGTAGTGTCTTTGATGGTGCTCGGACTTGAAGTTTCCAGATACAAAGCCTTCGTATAGTCTCTTTAGTTGTTAGCCAGCTCTTTGTGTTAAATGTCTTGCGTAGGATCTTGAATAGCTGCTTACTATAGAATAAAAACCACGAAGATCTGTCTCGATGTAAAGATTAAGACCATTTGATCTCATCTCGATGTACTCACAACATACATATCTTACAGAGCTCCCATTCCTTTCATTGAGATGCCTGGAGGGTGATCCAAACAGAAGGCTCATAAACCGGGTAAGTATACTGCAAGGGAGTATCTGGCTAATATAAGCCCGCAGTACTTGGGGTGCCTCTGGGACAAAGGTGATTGGCACCAGGCCCACGGCGACAGCAGGGCAACCGTCTGCGGCACCTATACCATGGTGAGCATGAAGACGACTACTGAGCCACCAGAGTACCAGCTTCAGCTTATGTGCCAAAAGATTCCTATGCTAAACTTCACCATGCCGGGCAGCCCAAACAAGAACGGCTCGATCGATCCTCCTACCTCCCAGGAGGTTATCGATACCATTGCAATCAAACTCTCCAAGATCGGCAAGTAGGACAACCACACGCACACGCTTGACTATAGAGATTTTTCTCCAGACTCACCAGTCCGTTTCTGCAACCACTCTCGGGGTTCGCCTTCAACCACTAAAGCCTTGGGTTATTACCTCTATCACTAGACAAAATATCATTTTATGGCTTTAAAGTCCAAGTTAATTGTAGACATAGAGTGTCTGTTTCTTCTTTAACGAAACAGATAATGTCAGCATAGAACAGTCGACCGAAGTAGTAGATACTGTTGACTAGATGTTTAGAGTATGGATTTCATAGTCGAGTTTGGAAGATTGGATTCTTTGATGTACAGAGCTGATGCTGCTATATTTCCAAGGGGATCAACGCCTTCTGGGTTCCTTTGGCTTCTTGCCCTTCGGTGTCTCGGTGCTGTCGCCCCCAGAATATATCATTTAGTTACAAAGCTCAACGCCTGGATGAAGACACCTATATTAGAAATACTCACTCACAACACCTGAGTTCAAAGTTTCCTTGTTATTCCGTAGCCATGTTCGGGAAGACGTCAGATGTCGGACAGTTGTCATGGCATTCCGCATGAAAGAAACTTTTCTTCTTTTTTTCTCTCTTCTTGTGCTTTGCTCCTGTAGTTTTGTCCACTGGGTTCTCTGTATTGTTGAATATTTGTACTGTCTGTTTGCCCCTTTCCAGTTGTCAGTGCTTTTCACTTCTGTTCTACTTTCAGACCTAGCTCCTGCTTTGTAGGGCTTTACCTTTTTTTTCTCTTACGGTGGAAGAAGACGCTAAGATGGTAGACGAAGTGACTGAGTAAGTGATCACTGGTTTTTACCACTCGCAAATTTATTCTGACGGTTTCAGATGCCCATATGTGGTCGGCAATAAGATCACGCTGCAGCTGGAGGGTCGCCCTGTTCAAGCCACAGTTGTCAAAACCTTCGAACCCTGGACTCAATCATGTGCCATGTCCTTTCGTTTGATTCGAACCTTTCTTCTCTAGGCATCAAAGGGAATGTCGTTCTGAAGATCTATGATCGACGGTTTTCAACGGGACTACGAAGTGCCCGGAAAATTGCCGGTCCCTGGACACCAGAAATTGAGAGAGATCTTTGTGGATTCCTTTGCTCAGCTGAAGGAATGGGGTTTGCATTTGAAGATGAAAAGGCTTGTATAAAAGAAAGAGAAGAAGTAAACTGTTTTATGCCAACGATCGTTGAGGATACCGGCGAGGAACAGGAGCAACAGAACAGCTGTGAGCAGGAAGGCACCAATGAAATTACAATGTCAGCTCCAAAGGCACCTTGGTAAAACCTCTCCATACTCTCTACCAAGCTTCTCTCCCCTCTCTTTTATACATACAAGGTGGCTTCCCGCGGTCTATTCTGCGCCATCCACCTTCGCACTGAAGTCACCGCGTTCCTTCCCTGGGATCGTCATAAGCTCATTGACATTGAAACCCAAAATATCAATAGAAATGGTCAAGTCAGCGGGAACGATTGCACCAAAAACCATGGGACAACTGGAGAACAACTGGCCAACAATCTCGATGCGGCGGTCGACGATACAGGGGAATCTGAAGATGAAAAAGGGGAGTGGGATCACAGATATGAGGAGGTAGATGCCCACGTCCACAGGCAGTTCCTTTACGAATCAGAGATCGAAGCATATGAGACGATGAAGGACCTGCAAGGCATTTACATCCCCCGAATGTTTGCACATACGAAAATTCTGGGACCAAAATGCACCCAAGGTCAGCGCTTTAGCGGGTATTTCGAACACCCTGGGATTCTTGGAACACATCGAGGGATTCCCTCTGCCTGAGGTCCCTAAAAGTGCCCTAAAGAAAGCATGGCAGCCCATCGTTGATAAGGCTATCGAGATTGTCAACGAAATCATGCGCCATGGTGTCCTCGATGACGATACGAAGGTAAGAAGCTTCATCGTGCAACCTGATCCAGCCAACAGTTCAGATTCCGAATACAAGTTCAAATTGACTATGATCGACTCTGGTCATACCAGATTTCGGAGACAATACCTGCCCGCTGGAGGACTGGCGATGGTGGGAAGCACACAATGATGCAGAGGCGCTATCGGACTAATAATGGATTGGAGATTGGGAGAGGTATGTAAGAGTCTACGTATATGAAAGGACCCCATACGGCAAAGCGCTTCAATATGATTACATGAGGGCAGAGTGTTTCGGGGGGAGACCTACCCCACGCACGAAATGATCTGCTAGGAGAAAGGATATGTGTGCATTGGTCAATGGATGATGCCATGGGCCGAGAAGACCTGCATGCTTCCTTTCTCTCTCTCCAGCATTGTCGTCTCTCTTCTTAGCTAGGAACTATCAGTGATTCTTTGCAACCTCCATCAAACTCCATCAAACGAAGCTTTTGCATTGTATATTATTTAGGAAGAGAATCAGTATACCACACAAAATTGTTGAAGCATAAGTATTATATTATTCATGAAGGGACATTTATTTCGTACGACAATAGGATTATATCAAATCCATCGAGGCAATAAGGACTTCTCCGAAGCTACCGCAACAATAATATTATATTACTATACAGATCTCTAAACGGATGACTGTCGGGGCTAATATATGTGGGTATGTCTGTCCACTTCCGATGCTATTCCGAAGTACAACATACGACTTCGATTACTATGTAGCCCATATACTTTTTTGGATTCAGCAGGTTCTCACATGTATCAATATTTCTAGTCTTGGTGTAAATCTATTACCGTATCTATTGGTCCATACAAAAGGGTAGAAAGAAAAACTTCGGTCTATATGGTCCTCGCTAAGATCGGATGCGTCCCTTCCGATGTTTCCCCTCATGATGAAATAGACGTATTCTACGAGAACTCCGGATCTTCTCATTCTTTTCAACTTGCAAATATCTCTCACTCACAAAACCAGAATGTCTTACCAAATCGCCTATGACAAAACCCGTGCCCCAGCCCGAGGCGCCGCGCTCGTCGCATTTATGGAAGATTTCTACCGCACCAGTGACACCGAGTCCCTGCACGAGAAATACGTCCAGAGCTTTACCGAAGATGCGACGCTGATCATGGGACCCAAGGAGGCCAAGGGCACAAGAGGTATGGTGCTACCCAATTCCTGCTTAACATTGGTGAAGCTATATAGCCGATTCCGGTCCCGATTTCCTTCTTGATGCAAAATATACATACATCTATATCGGGCTGTTCACCAACTAACAAAACCAATCCCATAACAGCAATTCTCACCCTCCGCCATGGTCTTTGGACACACGTTGCTTCACGCCGACACACGCCGACGCAGATCTACTTCGGCGGCGATGATGAGATCATGTTGTACGGTGGAGTGAACTATAAACTCAAGGCTAACCCCGATAATGACGTTTATGTATCTTGGGCTGGACGGGTTGTGTTTGCGCCCCAGAAGGGGGGGGAGGATATCAAGATGCAGTTTTATCAGGTCTACTTGGTGAGTACACTCTTGCGCCGCTAGCTGTAAGATGATGTTCGTGGTGCTGATTGTCTTGTAGGATACCGCGGCTCAGTCCGGAAAGAAATGAAGTACATATGTAGATTGGAATGCGAGCCAACTTAGACTTGTTTTGTACATACATAAAAACGAGAGTTGCTTAAACTCAATAGCAATGATTGGATATAAATTGGGCTTTTGGAGAACGTTGATCTATTGTGTAAGGCTGAAGATCTGCCGGCAAATAGTACCAGACATCTACATCTACATCTACAACAGAGAGAGAGGACGGAACAGTTTTGAAGTGTTTAGACAAGCTCTTTATTTCCAGGAGACCACGAGAGAAAAAAGGGACAAAGACGCCGTAGGGTTGATCGGGGTCAAAGAGGTGAGGGGGATCATAAAAAAAAACATGTCAGGGAAAAAAGATCCCCTCCCCTCAACAAGAGAGAGAGAGGGGAAGGGTTGTGTGGAACGTCTCGTCCGCTCTCTTCTCTCGTTCAAGTCTCCGGATAATGATGCCTCATCCTCATGCACTCTGCACCGCCCATATCTCTCTCCGCTAGTAGCCCCGTCTGGTCGTCAGAAAAAAATATGGATTGGAACAAGAAAAAAGAAACAAACGTAAAGTCGCGCACGGGACCGCAAGCTCCGAATTTTTATTTTTGTGCCGTCATTTCCAATATCTTGCCGCCGTAGCGAAGACAAAACCACAAAAACAAACGACTTATCCCCGAACTATTAAAAGCCCATTGCGATACGTTTATTCCTCGTCAGACTCCTCCTCCTCATCGACGGTGGTCTTGGCGATACGGTCCAAATCACGCTGGCCGCTCTGGGTGATGCGGCGGCCACCCTTCTCCTCATCGGTCTCGAGGACACCGATCTTCTCAAGAGCCTGGAGGGCCTTGCGGTCGACGGAGCCGGAGGCATCGACGTGGTGGGCGGGGCGGGAGCCACGGTTCTTGGTGGAACCGTGGACCTTGCGAAGACGGCCGACACCGACGGTCTTGCGCATGTAGATGTGACGGGCACAGGCGGCGGCGCGGACGTAGAACCTTGAAAAGCAAGAATGTCAATTGTTTGTTCGAATTTTCCTGGATTGTTATTTGATGCGGTCGTACCAGTCGGCATCCTGGGGAGGAAGCTCGTTGGAAGCAGAGGTCTTGACAGTGTCAACCCATCCGGGGATGGGGAGCTTTCCCTGACGCTTCAGGAAAGCAGAGTAGGCAGAGATGAACTTCTGCGCCTGTGTGGAGGAGAAAAGTTATGTTAGTTGTAGCTCATCAAGATATGCGTGGTTCGGTCAAAAGTCTCTGGATTTGGAGATGCGTCGGATTCGTTTCTGGAAGCATTTCATCGGTCGTCGTGTGCAATTCTTTGCTAGCATGCAGTCGTCGCGTCGAGTTTCTATAGGGAATACCGACAGATAAACGGAACCTATCAAGAATTCGTCCTCGAAACACGCATACACATCCTTCAATATTCGACATATTCCCCATAGGCAATGAAGCCATTCGCCTATTGCGTGCGCAATCCGAAGCATTTCCATCTTGGCGATATGATCCGACCGATGTTGTGGTTTTCGTGCATCCAGAAACGAACCGTCCACATCACGCAAACCAGAGCTGACCGACCACCTAAAAATCGAGCAGGACACTTACGTCCACATCGCGAACGGTAACACCACCCATTTTGGCGACTTGTCGAGGGGTCGAAGGGTAGGGATTAGAGAGAGAGAGGCGTTGGGCGTCGAGGTGGGCAGGGTCGAAGTCGAAGAGTCGCTCAAAATTTCAAGACACACAACTCTGGGCGGGTTGGGTCTGTGTGCTGTTCGCTTGTCCATTTTGGGTTAGCCGTACCCTAAGCTGGGTCATGTGATGTGGCCCAATTTGTGCCTGATGGCTAAGGCTCCACATCACACTCCTTGGTGCCTGATGTTCCAGGCTTGAAATATTTTACAATCTGCGATGAAAGATCATTTGGAGATTTGAAGAGTTCATTTTCTTATGCTCTAATTATACAAATTAAAATCTATTCATGGCAGTTGGTCATTATTCGTAACTTTGAAACAATTAAAAAATGCACCCCGTTTCCTAACGCCAGAATCCTTCCCAATTACAGTGTCGGCGCTCTCTTCAGCCCGACGCAATACCTCACAAATAGAGTGTCAATGAAATGTCCATGTCGGATACCTGGAGGTCGGCACCGGTTGAACTCATCAATGGCATCTTGCACGCCAAACCCAAGATGCTCGATCAAATAGCAAGCGATCATGAACCCGGTACGGTTGTAGCCATAGTGGCAGTGAACTCCGACCACTGGGCGTGGCAGAAGCTTCCCTTCCTCGGTACGCTGCTCCATCTTCTCATCAATATCCTTTTGAATGCTATTGACCAGAGCGATAAAGTCGCGCGTCTCATCTGGAGTCGGAGGGATCTTGGATATAGTAGGGTGCTTGTAGTAGCGAACCCCGCCCTTCTCCAGTTCAGCCGGATTATAGACCGGGCTTTCATGACTGATGTCTATGACAGCATGGATGCGACCACGATACTTTTCCGAGAAAGTCGCAGGGTTGTGTTCCTCGTCAACCTCGCGCAACATCTTGAGCGCGACAAAGGTGTTGGCAATTCGTTCCGAGACTGGGGCAACCTTCTTCCATTTGGCGAGGTTCTTGACATCCCACTTTCCAGATGTGTTCATGTGCTGCAATTGCCAGCCCAGACCGAGACGCTTATCGACATTTGACGAGAGGAAATCCTGGATAATCCCTGCAAGAGTGCGATAGGTCGCCCGGTCGTAGAGCAGTGCATGAGATGCAGGCGCCGGCAAAATTGCCGATTTGACCACTCGCTTCCGCTGGCCAACCTCCAAATGCTTCTCGGAGACCTCCACACCAAACGCCTTCTCGTTGACGAGATCGACTGGGGGTGACATCTGGTCGTGGACTCGCGAAGCATCCGGGATGATGCTGCTATCGCTGGTGTCAATCGAGGTATGGGCTGAAGCATCACCAAAGAATTTCAAAAGCTTCTGCACCTCCACCGGTTTGGTCACAGCATCCGTCTCTCCCGCGACCAACAGAACTGGCATGCGAATTCCCGCCCAGACCTGTTGCCCAGGGAGTCCACCAATCGGGTGGCCGTCATTATCGTACGTGGGAAGTGTGCCCCACGCCATGCGCCGCCAAACAGGTGTCCGACTTTGCTTGTTGAAGCGCACCTGGAGATTTCGCGTTTCCATGTCGGCAGCGACGCCGACCATCCGCATAACACTAGCACTTTGTTCGCCTCCACGTCTGTCCCAGCGACGCCAAAGATCGAAAATTAGATCAGGAACATAGAGCGCTCGGCGAAATTTGGTAGTGTCTTCCGCAGATGGGGGTTCGGCTCGAGGGCACACAGCAACAAGGCCGAGGATGTGCTCTTTCACCTTTGCACCAATAGATGACGTCGATGAAGCCAAGAGCGCGGACAAGGAACATCCGAGACTGTGTCCCACTAGAATGACTTCCTGACCAGACTCCCGGTCCCGGTGCTGATCAATGGCTTCAGCCAATAGTTCGGACAGAGCCTCCACAGTGTATGCATTCCAATCCGTAGGCGCAAACTTGGACAGTCCGCACCCGGGCAAATCAATACCAAAGCATGAAGCGACATTAGACAGACTGGTCAGGAGGTGGTGGAATTGTGCGAGTGACCCGCCTAGCCCATGAACAACCACGACCAGTGGAACAGGAGTCGGTTCGGTCGGGAGTCGAGCTAGGTGTGGATGTGGGCTGTAAAAGGTGCGAACGGCGGCATAGGTAGCGAATGAGGTAGTGTAGGAGTTGTATGTGGTGAATTTCCTGAGAATGCCCGGGTCTGTTTCGTATGCTGCGCGAGTGTTAATGAAGGCCCTCAAGTGGAATATGACTATTCACCTACCATCAGAGCTTTGCTGCTGAGTGTCCGACGGCCACTCTTCCTTCTTGTAGTTGGGATTAGTTCCATGTCGCAACGATGCGTTGCTATCATAGTCTTCATCTTCATAATCCTCCTCCGAGGAACTCAGAGTCCTTGATGATTTGGTCGACCTCTTGCGAGCGACGGGACGTCGCGCACGAGAGGCTTTTGACCCTGACCGTCTGCGCTTCACCACCGATGACAACAATCCACATCCAGTCATGGCGATCACGCAGGTAGTTAAGAACACAACCTGACCCCAATTTACATTGTCATTGCGGTAGAGGCCGCAGAAAGAGCTAGCGACGGAGGCGAAAGAAGCGTCTTGGAGGGCCGCGCGCACCGAGTGAAAGAATCGCAGGACAGCCGCGACACTCGAGGGTTTGGATTGAGACGTCAACGAGTCGTAGAGGGCGGAGATAGCGTCGGACCCCATGATTAAATACCGGAGGGGCGTTCTGGGCGCATTCAGAGCCCCCCGATAGTGGTTTCGCCAAAAACCACGCGATGGCGCTCCTGATGCTCTTTGGATCCAGCGAAAATAGCCTGAAGACCAATAAGGAAAGCTAGATCAACAACGTTGAAATGAGTTAGGAGGATAAGAAAAAGTACAAAGGGTTCAGCTTCGGCCACTCACAGCCTCGGGAGAAGCCGCGTGGGGGTGACTCATCGTCATCCATTGGCCCACTGAGCGTTCTTGCCAGTTTGGGAAGGAACTTGCTTGACTATGGCATTTACTATGGGAGAAGAAGTACCTTTTGAATATTTCGAGATACCTTTGTACATTGTTAGGCATATCTTCCAAGGTTTAGCATAATTCCGTCTTCTTTTTTCGGTGTATACGGAGCACCCCTTACTCTCTTCTTACCCCCTATGATGTCCTATGTATAGTATGGTTCACATGACCGGTATTGCACTCCATTTCATAGGACCCCTGGGGCCAGCATGCATGGCTTCGTACTTACTACTGGTCAATTTCAAGCGGGACCACGAAGATCATATCGAAATCGAATGTCTATCCCTTTTTCTAGAACACACGTGGATGGAGATCATAACATCATTTCAACTGCCTCGAAATATGCTATATACATTTACACTCAGGAGGCATATCATAATGATTCATTAAAACAGATCCGTCATGGCTCCCTGCGATGCGTCACTGACCAATCGTGCGTACTTGGCCAACACACCACGAGTGATTTGCGGTGAAGGGGGGGTCCACCGACTCCGTCTCTCCTGAAGCTCCTCATCTGACACATCCATCGAAAGGGAATTGGTCTCAGCGTCGATGGTGACGACATCCCCATCGCGGACTAGTGCAATCGGGCCACCCACGGCGGCTTCTGGCACAATGTGACCAACAATGAAACCGTGGCTAGCACCCGAATAGCGTCCGTCAGTAATAAGTGCCACGTTGGTCAATTTGGCTCCCATCAGCGCGGCACTGGCCTTTAGCTGTTCCGGCATTCCGGGCCCGCCCTTGGGGCCCTCGTAACGGACGATGATGACAAGGTTCTCGCCGCGCGGGATACGGCCTTCGTTCAAGGCGTCGTTGAGCTGGTGTTCCTTATCGAAGACACGGGCCTTGCCAACGAACCGGAGCCCTTCCTTGCCGGTAATCTTGGCGACGGCACCGCCTGGTGCAAGGTTGCCACGTAAGATCTGCAGGTGGCCGCTCGCCTTGATTGGGTTGTCCAATGGGCGAATCAGATCCTGGCCCTCAGTCAGGGAGGGGAACGAGGCAACGTTCTCGGCCAATGTCTTGCCAGTCACTGTGGGGATATCTCCATCGAGCAGACCGGCTGCGATAAGCAGCTTCTGGACAGATGGGACACCTCCGATCTCATACAGATCGGCCATATAGTACCTGCCACTAGGCGAAAGGTTGGCAATGAAGGGGATCTTGTTGCTGACCCTCTGGATGTCATCCAGCGTCAGGTCAACACCAGCCGTCCGAGCCATGGCCAGGAAGTGGAGAACACCATTAGTGCTACCGCCCAGTGCCATAGTCATGACGAGAGCATTTTCAAACGACCGCTTGGTCAGTAGGTCCCGTGGCCGAATGTTCTTCTCCAGGCAAACCTTGATAGAATCCGCAGCACGAACACACTCCCGCATCTTGGATGGCGACTCAGCAGGCGTGGACGATGAGCCGGGTAGTGACAGACCCATTGACTCAATAGCAGTGGCCATGGTATTCGCTGTGAACATACCACCGCACGCACCGGCGCCAGGGCAAGCATGCTGTTCCAAGTCATCCATAATCTCATCCTGAGACTTGGTCTGGTCGCCACCGTCGTCCGGCTGGCGCAGGGTGCCGTAGGCGTACGCACCCGCAGCCTCAAAGCATGTTGAGACATTGATGGGTTTCCGCAGGTGCTCGGAGTAGCCAATTCCAATTGTTCCACCGTAGATCATAATTGAGGGCCGGTTATGGCGAGCCATGCCCATTACGACACCGGGCATGTTCTTGTCGCAGCCCGGGATAGCAATGCAGGCATCGTGGTATTGGGCACACGTTACGGTCTCAACGCTATCGGCAATGACCTCTCGGGTCTGAAGAGAGAATCTCATTCCTAGCGGGGGTTAGCTATCTCATTTGCTGGCGGTGAGACTGTCAAACCAACCTTCACTGCCCATAGTAATTGCATCCGAAACACCGATCGTGTTGTACTGCCACCCAAGCATTCCCTGTCCCAGAACTGACTTCTTGACGGTCTTGGCCAAGTCCATCAAGTGCATGTTGCATGGGTTCCCTTCCCACCATACTGAGGCAATACCGATATGTGGGCTCTTGGCCATCGCTTCCGTATCTGGGACGCCGGCGGCATATAGCATAGCCTATAGTGGTCAGTAATGGACCTCATAATGCTCTTATTGTCAACCTACCCGTGCGCCGGGGAAATCATGGCCTTTGGTGATAGTGTGGGAGTGACGATTCAGTGCGGGGGAGCCATCCGGGTGCTTCGCATCTGTGGGCAAAGAAGGAAAGTTGATGTATTTGGCCTCACTGAGAGTGCTAGGCACGGTTGGCTTTGAGGGATCCATGATGATGTCTGATAATGAAAAAAACAAAAGTAGATTGTAGAGGCAATTGACCAAAATTATAGTCCACACAACCTCGGGAGCTCGATTTCGCACCGATGTCCGATCCCAAGAACCCCACGTTCATTGTCCAGTCAGATGCGGCCGATTTATGAGCAAATCGGAGTTGGGCCTAGTCTCCGATCTACGTACGGAGTAAAAGTTGTATACATGTGGCATTATGAGTTTGTATATCACTTGCTAGAGGGGTTAGGGTTACTGTATTTAACATGTCTACTCGCTTACAATGTATTGACCTCAAGGAGAGAGGTCACCGCATCATCCACGCCACCGACGTCATACATATGCTACCAGCATTCAGCACCTTTAGCTCTGTTTAATTGCATTTATATCATTGCAATCCTTTCCGAATACCCGATCAGCCATATAATGGCGACCGACGTGAGAATCGCCCAGGCAATAGGGACGCTTGGCTGTGCAGCGGCAGCAAGTAAGTAGCACTACCAACGCAACAGATGACCAGACACTCACAGTATACCAGGCGGAATTGCTACGTTGTCAATAATGAGCATTCCGAATCTCTTACTTCCAGCTCGTCGGCCACTTAGCGCGACACTGCCATTCCATGATACCCCAGGAACCTCGACCGCCCACTTGACACACCAGTGGTATGATCTGTATAACCGTGGCAGCAGGATTTTCCCCGGTATATCCGCAGTATCTTCACTAGCAAACCTTTATGCGCTCTGGGCATTGCGGGACTCCCCTACCCCTGCACCAGATATCTTTGGGTCCAGCTGGTCCACATGCTATCTGCTTGCTGTCGGAGTTACGCTGAGCATCGCACCTTTTACGGGTACGTTTATGAAGAAGACCAATGCCAAACTGATGGGTCATGCAAAGCGCGATGACGCGGCTATCGCCGAGGGTACCGAGGATATGGTGCTCAGTCCGCAGGAGAAGGCGAAGCGGGCTAGGGAGGATAGCGAGGTGATTGAACTTTTGCAGCATTGGTCGCAGTTAAATTTGATTAGGGCTACGTTTCCACTTGTTGGGGCTGGCATTGGGTTCTATGCTGCTGTCTCCAGCTGGATAATTCCTTAAATGGGAATGCTAAAAGGTGTGGCGACATGAATCTCCGCAGATTGTTAATTAGTCCTGCGTGTGATTATATCAAAGGAAGCTTCGGTCTTCAAATATGGGTATCGTCAAATTTCTATCAGGGTTGCATATACGTTGCGACTACCCAGGCAATTGTATATTTATACACAAGTAGGAGAAGAGAAGGCCAGTATATACCTCCAAGAGCACCCAGAGTGTGGGACGTGTGCCTTAGGTTACTGTCAAGTCGAAGCAGGCTTTAGGTCCTCATCCTCGTTTCTACCTCGCGCGCTATCGCCTTCTGTAGGCTCTTTTTCAATGGTGGACCATTGCTCCGAATGTTGCAGGGCTTCATCAGCGCTGATCTCCTGCAATGGGCTGGATTTGTCCGATGAGTCCGCTTGGCGAAGATCTGTCCCACGGGTCTCGTCCTCCGGTTCCTCGTCAATGGCAAAGCCGACGATCTTTCCAGTGCCAGGCTGTGACCGTGCTTCTTCTAGCACATCGCCATTCCAAGGCTGGCACTTCTTAACAATTTCACCACAACGGAGGCATGACCATCCCTGGCCTTCTTCTGCTTCAACTTTCTGCACAATGCAAACAAAACAATAGATACAGCCGCAAGGGACGGTCTCATATGGGTTTGTGATATCGGTCTGTGCCGATCCCACAATGCCCCCTGATGTAGAGGCTGCCATGGCATCGCTTTCTGACGTTGTGGTGGGATTCTGATCGCGGTAGCAGATAGCACATGTTCGCTCTGGGAGGAAGGCCAGTTCTCCTTGTTTCTCGGAAACCTCGTCGTCATCCCCGGTTGAACGGACAGAATTGACCATCTTCTGCCAGGCACGGGCGATCCATCGCCGCCAGCGACCAATTCCAACCAGAGGAAGGAGGAAAAGAAGGAATTCGGTAAATGCATGCCAAACTAGTTGACGATTTAGATACTCAAAGGATACTTCCCGGCTAGCCTGTGCAGACGGCGGAGCAAGGCGGATGCGGAGGATGCGATCGACCAAGGTACGGTATCGGCCATTCACGAGGAACACCAGGAAAGAGATAAAGGCGGCGATTGAGTGTGATGTTGAGAGCATGTCTGTTAGTCCCGACAGCATTCGGATGTCCTGTGACGGCTTTATAGTATCCATTAGTAAAATATCGCCAACGGAGAGCAATACGTGGGCAACTGACCTCGTCATAGCCGCCTTCCTGTCCGACCAACCAGCTCTCCCACTTATCCCAAGCATATCGCCCTCCAACCGTCAATAAGCCATAAATACTCTTCTGCCATTTCGTAGGAGAAGAGTAAACAGGCCCTTTACTTCGACTATCGGTGTATTTGAGGCCTTGTAGCGCTGCACCATACGATGCATTGTGATCCCATATTGACAGTTTAAAGAGGATAGCCCGTAACGCGAACAGAATCTCGTGTGACCAATCTTCGCGCATTTGAGGCTATTGTCATTGTCAGCTCAATTTGTCACAACGCTTCAGAGGCTAATTGGTCAGGCATTCAGACATACGCCGAAGTATTTGAGGGCATCCCCGACCTGACCTTTCATCAGACCAAGCAGTTCCTCATCCAACAATTCAGCATCCACCTGGCCCACTCGAAATGCGGGGCGCGTGCCATCCCGGCCCTTGATGGAATTCCATATCCGCCACCCCGAGCTGGGTAGTCGATTCAATGGATATGGCAGACGCTGGACGGTGGCCGGGCTGATCGGAGAGGCCCGCTGCTGTGCTGCGTGGCGTGCGCGCGCTTCGGCCTCACGCTGGCGACGTCGTTCAAGAACCCGTTCTTGTGCGGCGGCGAAGTTTGTTGAACTCATCGCGGAATCATGACGCGGTTGTAGAGGATAGGAGCGAGCAGGTAGGGGATTAGTGAGAGAACGGGGAAATGGG
The DNA here is from genome assembly GCA_911456345.1 of Penicillium egyptiacum. Taxonomy (NCBI): domain Eukaryota; kingdom Fungi; phylum Ascomycota; class Eurotiomycetes; order Eurotiales; family Aspergillaceae; genus Penicillium; species Penicillium egyptiacum. Next base: position 1,019,589 of record CAJVRC010000839.1, read on the forward strand.
TCCCGGAGTTGCTCATCGACGCTCGGTTCCCCAGACGGAAGAGCCGAGGTATATCACGTGACGTTACCTTTTCCCATGCTCTTTTGGAAGCTGTGAATAATGAAGTATATAAAGCTGTGAATAATGAAGTATATAAATTCTTAGTGACAAAAGATCATAATATGTACCTGCCTAGGTACAAATTTGTATTGGAAAGCGTTGTGGTGGGCTCCCTAGGCCCTCGGAGATAGCCTCATGCATATCAACCCCAGTCACTGAATTTGACCAAGGCATCCATGACCAAAGCTTATCATTGATTGAATCAAGTGACCGTCTACTTGTTTCATGTTACTGAATTCTTCGCTGCACAGTTGGAATCGTCACACAGATATCTGGGCAGCCAACATAAGCCATTTCAATTTATCCATGCGAGTCAGCTTTGTACATGATTTTGTACGACTTCAACCAGATTGCCCAATAAAGCCCCTGACAAATGACGTCGGAGGTGTCCTTGAATTTGGCCAAGGACCAGTAATAACTGGGTTTGAAATGGCAGGCCCAATTGAAAGCTTGAAGTCGACCGTGCTTTGCTCGCATGTTTATAAATTAAACCATCGTCCAGTGCTGAATTGGCCTTGGTTAGACCTGTGCCTTAATTTGCTCGTTGTTATAAAACTCAACCTATCCAGTATGGCATCTATAGTGCATGAATCTATCGAGACTCGGCTGTTCATTAACGGCGAGGTAGGGATCAACTACGTTTATGACCCTCTATCGTTACACTGACCTTTTTAGTTTCGAGCATCTTCTAGTAACAAAACATTTGAAGTGGTATATCCATACACCAAAGAGGTCGTTGCGCAAGGTGTGTCCCCATATCCACAAAACACCAAGCTGCCGTTAACACCTACTCTGTTATTGAAGTCCAAGAAGCCGACACACAGGATGTAGAGGATGCTGTTACTGCTGCCAGCAGAGCTTTCCCCTCCTGGCGAGACCTGGGCACCGACAAGCGCGGCATATACCTGCGCAAACTATCCCAGCTCATCTTGGAATCAAACAACGAGCTAGCGCACCTCGAGACACTCTGTACCGGCCGACCGATCTCGCAGTTTATTGACGGGAGTCTAGCAGCCGAGTCCTTTGCGTACTTCGCTGGTGGCGGTTGGACCGCGCAAGGGACGGCCAGTCTCAACACTCCGGACCACCTAAACCTGACCGTCAAGCAGCCATATGGCGTGGTAGCACTTATCATTCCGTGGAACTTTCCACTTGTAATGTTCGCTGGGAAGCTGGCGCCGGCGTTGGCAGCAGGAAATACAGTTGTGTTGAAGAGCAGTGAGAAGGCGCCGTTGACGGTTTGTGCAATATCTTTTACATATCACTTCTGCGGGCTGACACACAACGAAGTCTCTCTATGTAGCCAAGCTGATTGAGAAAGTGGGCTTTCCACCCGGAGTCGTCAACATCATCTCTGGCTTCGGCAACCCTACCGGGGCGGCCCTGGCATCGCACATGGCCATCCGCTGTATCAGCTTCACTGGCTCCACGGCAACGGGCCAGAAGATACAGGCGGCCGCCGCAAACTCCAACATGAAACACGTGCACATGGAGCTGGGCGGGAAATCACCGGCGATTATCTTCGAAGACGCGGATCTGGAGACAGCTGTTGCGCAGACACAGTTCGGCATTCAGTTTAATAGTGGACAAGTGTGCGCGGCGAACTCACGGATCTATGTGCACGAGTCAGTGGCCGAAGAATTCATTAAATTATTCCGTGCAAAGTTTGCTGCTGTCCGGATGGGTGATCCACTCGACCCTGCTACCTCACATGGTCCGCAGGTTGACCTGCTGCAGTATAACCGGATCAAGGAATACCTTGCTATCGGGGAAAAGGACGGGACGCTCAGTCTGGGTGGTGATGCCAATGACGGTTTCTTTGTGCGGCCGACTGTCTTTGAGGGCGTTTCTGAGGACTCGCGGCTGATGCGAGAGGAGGTCTTCGGTCCGGTTGTTGCGATCAATACCTTTTCCACCGAGACTGAAGCGATCGAGAAGGCGAATAACTCAGACTTTGGGCTGTACGCTGCTGTCTTTACCAAGGATCTTGACTGCGCCGTTCGCTTGGCTAAGGCTTTGAATGCGGGCACTGTTGGGGTTAACTGCACTAGCCCGACTAATGCCAAGGATACTGCGTTCGGTGGGTTCAAGATGAGTGGGAATGGCCGGGAGGGGTTTTTGTATAGTCTTGACAGTTTTCTTGAGACTAAGAGTATCCTGATCAAGACAGCACGTCTGTGACAGATACGTAGTTTGACCAAAGATATGGTTGACAACGGATGTGTGATTTTCAGGGTCATGAAGAATCGAGTACAATAAGTTCATGCCAAGGTACCTGGTTCTACCGAAGAAAATCCAGTGTTCGGCAGTATCCGACACACAGATAGGAAAAAGGGTGATCAGCTACAGAAGTGGACAGGTCTGGCTATAGTCTTCCTAGTGGTATTTTAATGGGAACAGCAATATCAGGATGATAAGAATTCAATTTTGATTCATAGCTTCATAGCTCAAGATTAAGATATCAGCCTCCTGATAGAGATTTCTGTTTGTGTTTTACATCTCCGAAATTTGGAGATAACATTCCTTCCCAGTCAATTGGGACCGCTGTAAGTTTCCGCATGATAAAGAGTCATACGACCACAGCCACACACGGCCGACTAGCAAGAATGAATGGAGAACAGCTTAATCAGAAGGAGAAGGCAGCGATGGCCAGCAGGACTGCAAAAACGGCAGTAGAGATGGGAGCCGTGGGAGCAACCCCACTGCTTTTGTCGCTAGAGTCCACCACTGTAGAGTTGGTCTTGGTGGCGGTATCGTTTGATCGCTTGGAGGTGACCTTGTCGTTGTAGTGAGCCTTGGCATTCCAGGGGTACGGCTTGGTATCGTATGTCGCGTCCAGGTGCCCATAGGTTTTCTTGACGGCATCCAGAATACCGTGACCAGCGGAGCACTTCTCATTGGCATCAGTGATGGGAACCGGCCACTCAGGAATGAACGTGGAGGTATTGCCAACGGACTTGTCCCCAATTGACATGGGACCAGGGTAGGTCTGGTTAAGCGTGAGATGGGTCTTGTCGACTTCGTAGTTGACGTAACCGGTCTTGTTGGCGACAATCTCGAAGATGTTGGCACCGCAATCCCAGCGACCAAGGGAAGGAAGACCCCAGTTGGCGGAGACGCTGGCAATGCTCGAGTAGTGAGTGTAGAACGTGTTGTCCTTGGTACCCTTGAGGTGCTGAGGAATGGCGCCACCGACGAGAACGCTGAAGATACGGTTGTCGTTCGTGTAGGTATCGTCCTCATCGAATGTCAGAAGGAGGAGAGTGTTGTTGTAGAAGTATTCGTTCTCAAGCAATTTGGCCACGTAAGGACGCTCCCACTTGGCAGCGAAAGTGATGTTGGTGTCATGCGCATCGTTGGTCATGTTAGGAGTGATGAATGCCCACTGAGGAAGCTTCTTGTCACGCAGATCGTTTTCAAAGTCATCAAAGCTCTTGATGGAACGTGCGCGACTGTCGTTGGCCACAACGGAGTCGTAAAGCACCATTGGGTTGTGCTTCCGAACGTAATCAGGGTGGTAAGTTTCCTGGTTGGAGTAGTTGTAGCCCTGGAAACCAGCATAGGGAATGTGCTCCTGGTATTCAGCCCACGAGATGTGCTTGGTGTCAAGCAGATCAGCAATGGAGGAAATGTTCTCAGGCATCTGCTTGAAGTCGTCGTTATCCATTCCAAACGTATCACCGCCAGCGGCAGCGCAGTAGTTGGGCTCGGAAGGATGGGTGACAGCATAGAAGTTGGTCCTGAAGAATATCAGAACGGGTCATCTCACTCATTGCTCAAGTCATTGGAAACCTACAAGAGAATACCCTGAGAAGCAAGCCACTGCATGTTGGTATCCGCAGCGGAGTCGTCATAGTCCTACGAGCCCGTTAGTCGTGGTGTTTCGGAGACTCCAGGCACCTTGGAATGTTTTGGTGATTTGTCACGTACGATGTTCTCCAGCCAGATTTGATAAAAACGATCAAAAGCCAAGCCCTTGACATCAGAGACGGTGACCTCCGGCTTGGTAGTTGCCGCAGCCGCCTGGATGTCCGCGAGAGCGGGCTCAGAGGTGGTAGCTGTCTGAGCGACTGCCAGAGCAGCCACTCCCATCAAGACCGCGAGAACAGCCTTCATTTTGATGGATCTCGCAGAAAATCAAGGAAGGATTGATGTAGCTGATGAGATGGGACTGAGGCAAGCCAAGGAGGATGAAGATGGTAAGAAAGAAGAAAGAAGAAAAGATCGTCAAGTGAGTGGAATGCCAGAATATGTATGGAAGGGAAGGGGTCACGACACGTGCATTTTACATCGGAGACGAGCTCTTAGGGCTGGAGGAAGGTGTACCTGGCAGGTACGTGAGGTCGTGCGGCTTTACCAGCTTTCTTTAAGTCTCATAGAGGTATTCTGTACTCTGTACCTGACGTTGAGTTGAAGTTTAGGCAGAACATCTGTTATATGATGCTGGCACATGGAGAAACAGAGCCCTCTGATTGGCCCGAAAGGTACGTTCAAAATGAGGGGCCGGGCCAAGCGCAAGGCGAATGCTTAGCCGACTAGCTAATCCATGGCAACCGCCCCGGAGTCCGGGTTCGGCCCTCCCGAGGTCCCTCCAGGGCCCTCCTCTCACAGCAGCTTTAGACGGTAGAAAAGAAAAACAATTACCTACATATGTAGGTACGCATGTAGGCTACAAAGTAGGGGGCATCCATAGAAGTACCCCCGGGCTTATGCACTTGATTTCTTGTAATGTCTGTTAGTGAGACAGATTGAACCGAAGTTGGGAATTATAGGGCGCTAGCGTGCCCAGCCGGTGCGTTTCCCAAGGTTCTTGAGATATGCTGACTCGGATGCTTAGCCCGCCGCTTAGTGAGTGGGGAACGCCTGATCCCTTGGCAAATCACTGAGCTATATCTAGGGGCGTGCTGAGTTTCCCAGTGATAGAAATGGACAGATGAGTACGGAGTACTAAAACAGACCTCGCGAAATGGACCTCGAAGTGGTAGAGGAAACCCGCAACATACATAGGTAATTTTATGGAAGTACAAGCTCAGATTCTGGGAGTCCATGCATTATGTACATACTACATAGGTACATACTAGTCCAGGGTTGGGTGAAATATTGATACACCTTGAGACTGCCTACTAGAGCAGTTTCTCACCTGGGTGCTTGTCGGGGAGTACAAGTAAAGCCAGCACTGGCCATTTGAGAAGAGCCGGAAAATGATAATTCCCGTTGAGTAAATAATTCAAATGAAAATTCTCTGCGATCCTTTAACTTTCATGAAAGACAATCAAGTGGACACGTGCGGGGCCGGCGATTTCGAAATTTATCCATTGTCCTAGTCGGGAAGGTAACATTGCTGAGGTTCATTACCATGCGACATGACTCTTATGCCCACGTCGGTCGGAGATCGAGTCTTGAACATCATTGAATTATGAAAATTCCATTATATTACAGGTCATCAGGTATCATTTGTATGTATTCTTACTGGGCAATTCTGCGACACTTCGTATCCTGGTAACCACCACAGTCCTCGGTCTAGATATTGACATCAGTCTCTCGGGCCGCCAGGGCCCTGGAAATGATATGCTCTAGCGAGTCTAGAATGGACGGGATGTTAGCAGTCTGAACAATTGACAGCTCACAGAGAAACGGTGTATGGCATACCTGTTGCGGTCGTCACGAACACCACCCTCCTCCTCGGGAATCACACGGTGATCGCTGTCTTGGGCAGTTGTGCCAGGGCCGTACCTCACACTTGTGGGCTCAGAGAATCGATTGTTGACCATCTCGTCAACACCCGACTCAAGAGCTTGAATGGTTATTAGACAAATGGCACCGACTAAGACCGGCTTCTCCACGTACTTGAGTCACTCTTCTTGCTGCGACCCACCTTGGCCTGGTGGGTGTTCAGGTCCCTCTCAGTATTGAAGTCTACATGCTTCAATTCTTCGGTGGTAGGCATGTTGTCTGATGATTTTTATATATTGTAGTATATGTAGATAACTGGATAGTTGCGTGTTTTAAGATGGATTTGAACTCGAGATTGCCATCTATTGAACTGATTTGCGCTTTATATACATTGCCCCATCCACATCATACCTACTTCACTTCAGGTTAGGAATTGAGGTTGCATCATGCTACATCATAGGTATGTCACGAGTAGAGGAGGATAGGGAGCATTGTAGGTCAATTGGAAGATTTTTGCTCGAAAACAACCTTGGAGTTGTCGATCCCAGTTTGATAACAACGTGAACAGGCTGGTCGAAGCTCGACTTCATTGTCTCCACGAGGGAAACGTCCGTTGGGAGCCCTAGCAGCAGATATGAATCGGGACAGATGTTAGGGTCCAACCCTAGGGTTCGGCGGGATCGGAATATGAATCTTCCGGAGGCGGGGAGTTTATGCTAGAGAGGGAGCTCCGACGAATGCCAGTTTGTTGATCAAGTAACATCTTGGTACTCGCGCAGAGTTCATTTTCATGAATGTCTAAGGATCCAGGGCACTTCATGAGACTCTGACTTGGTGCTTGTATTAGCAGACCTACATACAGGCTTCGCTGGGCTTTTTCCACGCGTCGATCAACAGCCTATTCGCCATGACCTTCGCCATCGAAGCACAGGGCGAGACCAACCCACTCAGCCCTCAAAATGTGCTCAGTACGCTAGTCCTTGCGGCAAGCTCGTCCCAGCAGCAAGTTCGCACGGGCACTGCACAGCTCCAGAACTGGGAGAAACAGGGCATGTACTACTCTTTTCTACAGGTATCAGTTGACATTCTTGGTTGTTGTTGCTTCACCTAATAACAGCTTTTATAACATACAGGAAGTCTTTCTTGACCACTCCGTACCGAATGAAGTTCGCTATCTCGCCATCATCCAACTAAAGAACGGCATTGATAAATACTGGCGCAAGACAGCACCAAAGTATGTTATCGGAATATTGCTAAGACGAGGGCATGCTAACACTTGTGGAAGTGCGATCAAACCGGAAGAAAAGGAACACATCAAGACCCGGGCTCTCGCGGCGGGAATCGTTGAGCCTGCACCGCTGCTGGCTCTCCATAACTCGCTGATGATTGCCAAAATCATGCGATTTGAGTTTCCTCATGACTGGTATGACAGGATGCAGCTATGTGTTTTCTGATTCTAATTTCACCCAGGCCCGATGCAATTGCGTACATCATTCTTTCACTCCGGTCCTCCGTCCAACCTGGAGCAAATCCGCTCCAACTCCCCCGAACTCTCCTCATATTGCTACAAATAATCAAGGAATTATCCACGGCACGAATTCAACGAACGCGACACAATCTTCAGTCTGCGTCGCCTGAGATATTCCAGTTACTGGGAGGCATCTATGTTGATAAAATCAATCAATGGGGGGCGATACTGGACCAGGGTGCTGCCAAGGAGGGGGAGTTGCTAGAGACGCTTGAATTGAGTTTAGTGTCTCTCAAGGTCCTAAGGCGCCTGATCATTGCTGGCTTCGAACACCCGAGTCGTAGCCAAGAAGTACAGGGCTTTTGGGAGCTGACCCATTCGCACTTTAGCAAATTCCATTCTCTTGTGGATGGGTCTGCTAAGCTACCTGAACCAATTCATCGGGCTATCGAGAGACATTTGCTGCAGACATCGAAGTTGCATGTTGAAATGGCCAAAACACACCCCGCATCTTTCGCGTTGCTGCCACATAGTATCTCGCTTGTCAAGTCGTATTGGTCATTAGTCGTCGAACTCGGCGAGAAGTATGACAGCCTTGGTGCTGGGGCCGAAGATGAAGGGAAATCCTTGACTGAGAAGATCGGCCTCCGGGCTTTGCTCTTGATTCGTGCATGCGCAAAAATGGCGTTCAACCCTGCTCAGACTTTCAAATATCAGACACCGGAAGACAAGGAGGAGCGAAAACAATCTGTTCAGCTCGTCAAAACCCAACTTTTTACCGAAGAATTTGTGATCAATGTCATGGAGCTTCTCGTCACACAGTTCTTCAGGTTCCGCAAGATCGATTTCCAAGACTGGGAAGAAGAACCGGAGGACTGGGAGAAGCGGGAGGAAGAGAACACTGAGGCTTGGGAGTTCTCAATCCGTTCATGCTCTGAAAAGCTTTTCCTTGATCTTGTGATTCACTTCAAGGATTTACTGATTCCACGTCTGCTCACCGTATTCTATACTTTCGCAAGTAAGTTATTGATGAGCTATCCATGGATATAATGTGTGCGCAACTCTAACTTTATACTCTAGGCACCGACAACCACAACGTGCTGTTGAAAGACTCGTTGTATTCTGCCATCGGCTTGGCTGCGGCCAGTCTCGAACATCATCTAGACTTCAATGCATTCTTGGAGCATACCATGGTTACTGAGGTCCAGTCGCAGGAACCAGAGTACAAGCTTCTGAGGAGAAGAATTGCGCTCGTGCTTGGCCAATGGGTCCCGGTTAAGGCAGGCGAACTGAACATGAACGCAGTTTACCAGATCTTCCAGCATCTGCTCGGAAAGCATGATCCTTTGAATGATCTGGTCGTCCGCATCACCGCCGGTCGGCAACTGCGGAGTGTACTTGATTCATATGAATTCTCACCCCAAGCATTTATGTCATTTGCGCCTACCATCTTGGAGAGTCTCATGTCTCTCGTCCAAGAAGTCGAATCTTCGGATACCAAGATGGGGCTTTTGGAGACGGTTCGCATGGTGGTGGTCAAGATGGAAGATCAAGTAAGTTGACGCCTCGTTTTCGTCCGCGGCTGCGTAACTCACAATATTAGATCACCCCCTTCTCCGATCGAATAATCTCTTTACTCCCGCCGTTATGGGAAAGCTCTGGAGAAGAACACTTGATGAAACAAGCTATCTTGACTTTGCTGTCATCCCTGATCCAATCGCTAGGACAGGAGTCTGTGAGATATCACGCTCTCATTCTTCCACTGATTCAAAGCTCAGTAGAACCAGGCTCGGTAAGCCCCGTGTGAATCATGCCGCGCCGTTTCATCCTAGCCTAACTTTTCGCCAAGGAAACCATTGTTTACCTTCTAGATGAGGCCTTGGATCTCTGGCATGCCATAATCCAGGCTACGCCATCTCCTGCCTCACCGGAGATCATATCACTCCTCCCATCTTTGTTCCCCATTCTCGAAGCAGCAACCGATAGCACTCCGCAAGCTATTCATATCCTCGAATCTTATGTGTTCCTTGCGCCGCAGGAGATCCTCAGTGACCGTTTCCGCTTCCAAATCCTGGTGATCCTTGAATCACTACTCAAATCCACAACCAAGCAACGTCTCGGTGTGATACCTCGCCTTGTTGATTTGATGCTTCGCGGTGCTGAGACTGTCGACGGCGGTAGTGAAGCAACCTATAGCGTTATTTCCCAGTCCCTTCTGGACAGCTCATTCCTCGCATCCCTGCTGGAAGGCCTTTACTCTGCCCATGAAGCGAGTCAGACATCTGGCCCAAACAGAAAGACCTCGCCTGTGGTCGGAGTCGTCGAGAGCGATTACTATTCCGTGCTAGCGCGCCTTGCATTGGCTAGCCCTACCATTTTAGCCTCATCGGTCGGCGCCGCGACCAACTCATCCGAAGAACAATCTCTGACATGGATCATGACCGAGTGGTTTTTGCACTACGACAACATTGGCAGCGTCAACCAAAAGAAACTCCACGTACTTGCCCTTACCCAACTCTTGGCCCTACCAGGAGACCCACTCGATCCGTCTTTACCACCTCCACCCCCTGCCTACATTCTTTCTCACCTGCAATCATACTTAAGTGTATGGACAGATCTCATCACCGAGTTAGCAGACGGCGGCACTGACCCCAATGCCGATTATTTGGTATGCTGGAACGCACCAGCCGGGTCAGCAACCGCGATGCCAGAAAGCAACCAGGAGGTCGAATCACCTGAGATCATCCGTCGCCGTGACTGGCAGTCCGGGGATGCAATTCATCGCTTCATGATCCGAGACTTTGTGCGCCATCGTCTGCAAGAGGTTATTGCTGGCTGTGGTGGGGCGCAACGGTTCCAGGATGAGTGGCTAGTTAACGTTGACACTGAAGTTGTTGCGGCGTTTGGAGCCCTTGGATTGCTCTGAGTTAAGGAAGAAGACCTTGCTCACTTCGATATCAGTGGCACACTTTCCATTTGCATTGCCACCATTACATTGTATATGCTTCTTACAGCCTCATATTATTCCATTTGCATGACCGCCAGGTCCATAACTATGACTTTTAGCATCCTCAGAATACCAGTTACATATCCCAATACATATGATATCTCTTCAAATCGGCGAATAATAGACCTTTCCTTGGGCTTTAATTCTTATGCACTGCGAATTATCGGGATTCAAAGGCCAGAGATGAGTTCCAGGTGTCAACCTTATTTTGCGCTTAGCTTACCAAAGTTGGTAATAAACTGGCTATGGTTCAGGAAGAAGAGCAAAGAACCCCAAGAGAGCAAAAGAATATCAGTTGTATTGCCAGTTTTACAACCTAACTATGTAGCCAACCCTAAAGATTGAAGCACACCACAACACCACAGGAGCCAACTCGCTTATAGGCAAGCCCAGGAGACAATTAAAGTATACATTATGTATGTATGAACCAGATCCCGAATCAGGGCTGGACAAACAGTTGGACAAAGAAAGATCAAAACACGTCAAAATCAGTAGCATGCTCCAAGCTACCTTTGAAAAAGAAGAGCGAAAAGGCATATAACTGGTAACGCTCAGCACTGGCCGGGGAATTGACGGCTAGTGACAGGGTTGGGGAAGACACCGCCAGCGATTTGCTGTTGCATGTCCCACTCAGGAGCACCCTCAGTCTTCCAGGTCCAGTAGACCCAGCCGTTACCCTTCTCATAAGCATCAAGTTGAGCTTCGATGAAGCGACGAAGGTTGCTTCGCTCATCCTCAGACAGAGCAGCCACGGATCCAGTAGACTTGCCCTCACAGCTGCCGACGTGCTGACTACTGGCGAAAGTACCATCGTAGCGGGCACCGATACCCTTTCCGTTCAGGTATTTGGCACAGTCGGTCATGGCACCGGTCCACTCACCAACAATAGCCCACTTATCAGAGGTCACAACGTGGTCTTGGGCAAAGCTGCAGACGTTGCTGACGTGGGTTTGGGTGTCCATGGTGAGAAGACCGCTGTCGAACACTTCGTAGTGGTGTGTGTCCATCATCACATACCAGACACCGGCAGATTCGCTCATGAAGCCGTTCCATGATTCAGTAGGCACGAAACCGTCATGCAGGACAAGCGTGGTGTCCTGGCTTGCCTTACGGATAAGACCCCATGAATCGTAGTAGTACTGCTTCAGACCATCCTGGTTCACTCCGCCTGGGATGCTAGGCTCGTTCAAAGCCTCGATCGCCGTCACGACATCTCCATCACCTTGGTAGCGCGCAGCGAGAGCCTCCAGGGCATCCTTGGTATCCTCAACAGTATTACCCTGTTGCCATTGGATAGGGCCGCGCTTTCCACTGTTGTCAAAGCCATTCTGAGAGCCAGGGGCTGTGTGGTTGTCAGTGGTTGTCATACAATACATAGATGCGGAAACGTACCCCCGTGCAAGTCAAGCATGACCTTCAGACCGGCGGCACGAGCCCAGCCGATAGCCTGGTCGAGATACTCCAGCTGACCGTCGACATATGGGTCACCATCCAAGTGCTTCAGGGCCCAGTATCCCACAGGGATTCTGACGTGGTTCATTCCTGCGCTGGCAATTTGGTTCAAGTCGTCGGCGGTAATGAAAGTGCTCCAGTGTTGGGACAGAACAGAGCGACATTGGTCCGCGCCCAAAGTCGCACAAAGAGACCACTCATCGACAGCAGAATCGCCAGCTGCGTCAAAAAGAGATGGAGTGATCCATGGCTCTGTTACCAGCCAACCACCGAGGTTGACACCTCGGACCTTATCACCACGGTAGTCGAAGTTGAGACTACTATACACCGATTTATGTTAGTATGTGTACAAACACGGGTACAGTAGAACTGTCTAGATGATAAGGAGGTACCACTCACACTGCGGGTGTAGCCTGCACCAAGGCTGCCAATAAAGACAGCCCAACCAAGGACTTCTGCGCGAACTTGGACATGGTCGGCATGTTGAGAACCCTAATTTGGTCAGACTCGGAAAACAGGTGGCTGGGTTTGAAAATTGAGTTAATGAGGAATGAGGAATGAAGAACGAAGAATCAAGGAATGATTAGATTTGAGGTGCATGGTTGGAGATCAGCTGTTATAAGTAACTCGATGTCGATAGTTGCTGATCAGGTAGCCGGATGCAGGAGAACGAAAGGTTACCTGGCCAAGAGCGGAAGTCCCCACGGGAAATGACAAAAATTGAAGCAAAAGTAACGTACCTGGGTAGATTATCCTTGGGCCACTGTCTGAATCAAGAAAAAGGTGGAGTGGCCGGAAGCGGTTGCGGGAGTGTATTCTGGGGTTTGGGGTTTAAAGGCACAAAGGTCTTGTTCTTGAGAGTAACGGTGGCTGACCCCGGGAAGCGTCTTGCTTCTTAGATACCACCTGTGGACTTGAAGGTCAACGATATCGAATATGGATCAACGAGTAGTTGGACAATGTGGGGATAAAGACTGTGAAAGTCTCAGATTCGTCACTCACCTACTTCGTCACTTCGTCACTATGTGTTCTACTGGAAACTGCGACCCAAAATAGTACCCGGGGAAGCTATACTCCTTACCTCATTGCCCTATATCAATTAGGGTTTCCCTTTTGCAATTTTCAACTTTCCATTTGGACTGAATACATCCAACATAGACCACACATTATGGCCTACACACTGAATACTCACGGCAGAAAAGAATCAAATTCTGTTTGCAGATCTCACATTCCTCGTGATGATCGGCACGTGGCATCTCCGACCCTTTAAGGAATGTGGTCTCTTGGCTTCTAGACGAGCTGACGAATATTCACGCTACGTAAGTGTTGGGGTAAGGCTAAACTTAAAAATTTCAGGTCCTACAAGTCAAACTATGCTGTTTAACAAGGGTATTCTTTGGGGACTAAGTACATATGTACGTACATTGCTGTATATACCCGTGGGTATGGGTTTAATTCACCCTAAAGCCCTCTAAAATACAAAAAGGGAAAAAGACCAAGAGTTATTCAGAGCCTAATATACTATATATACGATCTAATGAGCTGAGAGCATAGAGTAGTAGGTATAGTCAAGGCAAGGTGGTCGAGACCTGTCGTCCTCGGTACTTCCATTTCCGGCGACAAGTGCATTGTATCGGAGACAAGGGGAGAACCAAAACTTATGACGTGCATTGTCCTCAAAGAGGCTGACAGTTACACTGCTACACTCTCACATCCGTCTAATTCAGGGGCCATTGTTCGCCGACCGTGACAAGTCGGGTAGAATATGGGTCTGCACATGTTTGCAACTAGACCTTGCAGGTCTCGGGCTTTGAATTTGTAACCTTGAGCTCACGTAAGACAGTATCCTCACCCGTGCAGGAATGTGAAAAATGTTAAGATCGGAATGTACGTCCACGCATTTCACGGTTCTGGGCCCTCGAGGTCTGAGAGACCAAGTCAATTTCTATCTACTAATTCGGCTTAACATCTCCATTAGGTGATAACAGAGCAAAACTGAAATTCCTTGCAGAAAACTACGGATGGGCTATTCCGAATAGCGTGTAGACTATGTAGGCGCTCGTTTATAACAACGGGCGCCACTAAACAGGGCGAAGCATATGCCAAAGTCATTCCAACGTTATTATGAGAGCCCTCTCCCTGACCTTCACTTCCTTGGAGCTGCCTGGCCGGAGATAAAATGCCTATAAAACATGAAAAACCGTATGACAATTCTCAATGTAAAAGAGTGAACAAGTTGGTATTCTGTTTTCTATAGTACACGTCTCTGCTAGAATCCGCCAAATATCTCTACATGCTCTCGGATTGAGCCTCGGCAGCCGACGCATCCAAGGGAGCAGACAGTCCGACCCGGTCAATAGTCCGAGTGTAAGCAACACCGCCGTTGACTCTGTCCTCGTGCACGACCAAGTCCTTGCGGTTAGTGTCGACAAGGAGACGGATCAAGTCCGGGCGCATATAGTGACCGCCGAAATCGGCCAAAGACTTGGTAAGATGGATCTCGTCGAGGTCAATCTATTTGACGGCCAATTAGTTTGACATTCTGAGGAAACAAAAACATCCTCCACTTACGTCAACGAAAAGAAGTCCCTGGAAGTCTTTGTCGGGGTGAGGAACGAGGTTCTGTCCATCGGGCCCAAAGATACGGCCATTCCCGTTGTAGATGTTGGGATCCTCAAGCTCTTTTCCAGGAGGTGTGTTGAGCTTGATCCCCTCGGCAGTAATTGTCTGCCACGGCGCAAGAGTGAACGAACCGGTCTCGATCGCGTAAGCAGGGGTAACAAGCTGAGCAGTCTTGTCAGTAATCAGACCAACTCCTCGCAAAAAGGAAAAGGGGAAATATACATCTGCGTTTGCCTCGGCCACATTGGTGTATGGGTCCGGGTACTTGAGGGTCTCCTTTCCGGGATACAGAGGCCAAGCAGCGATGTGCACCTGCTCGCCGAGCGAGGCGGCGTACGCCTTCAGGAAAGGATTCATGTTCTCCCAGCAGTTCAGGTGTCCAATGCGGCCGATCTCGGTGTCCATCACTGACTCAGTAGTGTCGCCAGTGCCATCACCGAAAACAAGGCGCTCGACGTGGGTAGCCTTGATTTTGCGACGGTGATTGATGACATCTCCGGCTGGGCTAATCATAATCTGCGTCGTATACAAGCTGGCGAGATCGAGCTCCGAGTATCCAAGAGACACCCAAATCTTGTTGGCTTTGGCTGCTTCGCGGATGCGGCGCATCTCATCCGAGTCGGAAGCGAGACTGTTCTCGCGATATTTCTTCAGCAAGGGCAGGCTCTCCTGGTAGTTTACCTTCCAAGCCCAGTACGGGTAGCCGGGGATCCCTGTTTATATTTCTTAGTACATTGCATCCGGTACTTGGGACTGTGGTACTAACACAGCTCGGGGAAAGCAATCAGCTTGCAGCCTGCCTTTCCTGCTTCATCGATCCAGTGGATTGTCCGACGGACAGACTCCTGGAGGTCGAACCAGCCTGGCTCAGCATTGACTGCGGCGGCCTTGTACTTCTTGAGAACGGGAACCATGTTGAGATGCTTGTTGTCCTTTTGACACGAGGGTTTGCTTTGAAGATTGGTATGTAGAATAAAAGTCTTCTCAAGCCTGGGGAGAACCTCAATTTATAACACCTCCAGCTGTCCTGTATGTTAGCTTTGAAACGATGACCTGCACCCCCCAAACCCCGAAGCACAAAACGAGCAACATCATGAGATTCGGAAGCCGTCGGACTCGGGAACTGCTCTGAAGCAATTGAATAATGGCCGACATGTTTGGTAGTAAAGCGTAATTCTGGGCTCCGGGGAATATCACGGGGTTTGCTTCAATGTAGTGTCACGCCAGGGGATAGTTCCCGGAAGTTCGATAATTCGCATGTAAGCAAGTATACATTACCTATTTTGAGGCCGGGGTCTGTTAGGGCTGGATTTGATTCAAATCATGCCATGGCAGGTGGCCCTTCTCGTTGCAGAGCTTCGGTGATCCGCCCTAATCCCGGGGTTATACAGAGCTTTCCCGGATTGTTCCACCCAAATCCCGATATCAATTCAATCCCGATAGCAATGATCAGTCACAATGCTGACGGAAATAAAGGAATCGTATTGTTCGAATCCTGTTTCATCCCATAGATTTAGATTTCTCCCAACGAGATTCAACTGGACAATCAATCGGATGTGGCCGATCGCCGCTCTCGGACTTCTTCTAGATACAGGCAAATTTCTTAGCTAGTATTTGCATCTATGTCGCCATTTTCTAAGAGTCCATTACACAATGTCTTGGCCCTTGGGCCATCTTCTACTTACTAGACCGGAGATATACGATCGCAAATGGAACATCTACAAATCCCGAAAGATCTTGGATTTGGCTTGCCACCCGCATCCTGTTACACCACACATCGTCAATACCCTCGAAGAAACGCAGAATAAAGATATATATACCCTAGCGTGCTCGATGCGCCTCTTTTAGTAATACTATCGAACTGTGGCAGGGGGTTATATATTTGTCCGCGACTTGATGACATCCAAGCTTATCGAACTAGAATTATCAAAATTTATGCTGTAACCAATCCGAATATCTTAAGAAAATTTGAATTTTCAAGGGAAGGCGGTTCGTTCATCCAGTCTTCTAAGTAAGTGTCGAATATAGGTTGATAGATACTGACTACATGCGTCTAGCTGGGCGTGGTCCAAATAAGTTAGCCTATGACTTACAACGCAGATATAAAGATCTTCATATCTTGTTATTAACTTTGGAATGTTATCAAAAGTTTACGTGTAATTGGATCTAGACATGCAGATTCTCATCGAACTTTATTCATAGTCGATCACTTGCACGATAAGCTTGGCAACAGGTAAATTCTTCGGTCGTAAACTCTGGTCGGGTTTCTTTCTGACATTGCCAACAGACGGCGATCTGCTGTGGCTACTCGGCAATATGATGGCCAAGCTAACCATTTTACCTATAAAGTGGAAGCCAACCATTTCACCTATCCTCAAAGTGCAAGTCAGCCACAGTAGTTGGGCCTTCGTAGTAGTATGTCCTATGCAAGCTCAATGTATTAGTCCAAATTGAGATCATTCCGACTATCTTTAGCGATCGGACCGTCCCGGCTATATAGATATTGGCTGCTGTAATCAAGCCTGTTGCATATGTTCTGGATCGGAGCAACATTGCCATCTATCATTTTATTTTTGTAAGGGAAATTGCCGAATTCCTAACCTCTCACAGCTATCCATTGGCATACTTTACTTATCAGTAAAATAACCTATATATATGTGATTGGCTACTTCTATGTATTCTGAATCAGGGCTGCTGAAACTGACTAAGCGGCCTACTATTTGAGACTGGTTCCAGATAAATATTTCACATTCGGGGTCAGTTATATTTTCAACATTGTCAGAATCCCAGCGACCTATTAACTTTGACTATTTCTCAGCAATCACAATTTACAGTGGACCAAATTCCGTGTTGTTTTCTCTCAAGAATTGGGAGATCTTGCTAGGGTTGAGCCTCAGTTGCTGTAAACACTCAACCGGGAAGAAAAGGTCATAAATCGGTCATGAGCCACATGATAATCCAGCCCGGGGCTTCCCAAAATGAACAAATGACTCGTTTCCTTAAAAGCCTCTATCACACGACTATTCTCAGAATATCTGATTGGACCGCCAACTCAACCCACCGTAAGCCCTGCTCCTAAAACGCGGGGAAAAAGGGGGGCGGACCACCTCCGAAGCCTAAAAGCTAGCCACAGCCTTTGGCTCTGATGGAGCCATCAAACGGACAAGACAACTCGCCAATCGAGAAGAGGGGATCGTCGTGCCAAGCCACACTTTGAGGGGCAGGGCGGACTTTCGTATTCTTAAATTTGAGGGTTGATACAACCTCAAGCTACCACATTATCGTGAGTGAATGATATATCGTACTCAGGTTATGGGCCGACCATTTTATCAAATATGTATCCCGCTCAGGGTGGGGACGGCTGGTGTGCCATGCAATCCGGACGCAAGGGATTGGATAGGAAACTCGATCCTTGCTGGGTGAACTAACAATGCAAGATCAAGTCATTCCTTGTAAATATGACTTCATTCTTAGACTTGGCTTGGATATGCATGAGCTACATATCTCGGCTAACACATGAGACAGCAAGCAACATGAGTTTCCTTACACGGGAAAAATGTATGTTTGGGTAAAGACAGCTCGGCTGTCGGCCGTGTGTGTTGCGATCGGCGTCCACGGGTTGGGTTTTCGCTGAGTTTCCGCAGTATTGGGCAGAGAAGTCGGCACAGACCGAACCTTGGAACATTCCCTCGCGTGACCGTGGTTTGTTCGCGAGAAATGCTCCACGGAATATACCTCTGACTGCTGTGATTTGTTCCCTAGAACCGAATATGGAGTGAGATTGGAAAGGCTGTTACTATATTTCGATAGTGTTCCGATAATTTCGCTATGTCTCGAGAATCCACACCTTGAGTTCCCGTAACAGGCAGGATGCAGCTCAATGCAGCCCTTTGTGACTGGTTATTTTTTTAGCAATGTGCACATCGACATCATTTCTGCCCGTCAGTTCTTGGCTGCCCTTGGCTCCTGCGCTATCAGTAACGCCAAGCAGTGAGTGATGCTCCCTGTGGTCGGACACCAACCAGCGACCGACATGCTCCCGGTCTTTGGTGAATCTGAATTTCTAGACATCCTGTGTACTACCTGCGGGGTTGGCCCTTGTGGGGGCGTCTCTGCCAAGTGGGCATGTTGTATGCAGGGAAGCACCGTGCCATGAGTCTGTTAGTCCCGCGTACGCAGGGTCCGATGTATTTAAATCCAGGGACTGGCCCAATCATGCCCAGAATGTGATATTTTATTCCGAAGATCTTCAGTACTGTGTTGTGTGCGTGTAGTTCAGAGGATCTGACTCCGATCAACATGCATTTAGCTCAGATTTTTGCCTTGTCGTGCCTGGTGGCGACTGGTCTAGCTCTGCCTGGCATTGGTGGTACCAAACTCCAGGAAAACAAGGCGCGCAGTGCGGGCTACTCCCTTAAGCAGCCCCCCTTGACAACGCCATGGACTGACAAAGTCGGAACAAACCCCTGGCCTGAATATCCGCGGCCGTTGCTGCAGCGCCCTGAATGGAAGAATCTCAATGGGGTGTGGAAGTACCAAAATGCCGAACGCCTCGATGCGGTCCAACAGCCCCCTTTTGGACAGGACCTTGCACAGGAGGTTTTGATTCCGTCGTGTCTCGAGAGTGGATTGTCCGGTAGGTTTTTCCCTGTTGCTGCATTATCATCAAAAATTAACAAATATCCACAGGAATCCAAAGCGATTGGGCTTTGTACTCTTGGTTTTCGACATCCTTTGAAGTATCCCCTTCTTGGAAGGGTGGGCAGGTACTGCTCAATTTTGGAGCTGTAGACTATGAAGCCACAGTATTTGTCAATGGTGAAAATGCAGGCTTCCACCGTGGCGGATATTTCCGCTTCGTGGTGGACGTGACGAAGTACCTGAAGTTTGATCAGCAGAATGAGCTGTGAGTATCCCGCAATCACAACGCAGTCGACTTTCGCATCTGACTTTGAATACAGACTTGTTTTCGTACATGACCCTACTGACGATGGTGACTATGTTATCCCCATTGGAAAGCAAACCCTGAGACCCAGTCACATCTTTTATACCCCGTGTAGCGGTATATGGCAAAGTGTTTGGCTCGAGGCTGCCCCGTCCAACCACATTACCCAACTCGATCTCGATGCAAACATGGATGGTCAAGGTAAGCGTCTGATGTCAGTCTGTGGAAATGTTTGCTTGATTCTGACTGCATGTAGTAAACATCACCGTACACAGCTCGGCCGATGATAAATCCGCCCAGGCTGAGGTCACTGTCCACAAAGATGGCAAGACTGTTGCAACCCACACAGGCCCCACCAACGAGCCATTCCAATTCACAGTATCTTCACCCATGCTCTGGTCCCCAGACTCGCCGAATCTGTACAATGTGACTGTCAAACTCGGCGAAGACCAGGTGGAGAGCTATACTGGCTTCCGTACAATCTCTAGGGGTAAGGTTGACGGGATTGAGCGACCCTTGCTCAATGGCGAATTCATTTTCATGTTCGGTACCTTGGATCAAGGCTATTGGCCCGATGGTTTATACACCCCCCCCAGTAAAGAGGCGATGGTGTACGATTTGCAGATGCTAAAGAAGCTGGGATTCAACATGGTCCGCAAGCATGTGAGTGTCGCCGTATCGCATCATATACCATGGTTTCTCATGCTCATACCGTGGAATGCAGATCAAAATCGAGACCGATCTGTTTTATCAAGCATGCGACGAGCTCGGTCTGCTTGTAATTCAGGACATGCCTTCACTGCGCCCGTTGCAGTCCAGGAGGGACGCAAATTGCAACTCAGTCACTATTCTGCCGAACGAGCAACAGCAGGCTGAGTTCGCCCGCCAGTTGGATGAGTTGGTTAACCAGTTCAAGAGCTTCCCCAGTATTGTCACTTGGGTAAGTTAAGGTGTTCGGTGGAAGCAAGAAATATTCCGACGTTAACCACTATCTATAGGTCGTTTACAACGAAGGCTGGGGCCAGATCACAGCATACCACCCCGAGTTTGCACTGACCGACCGGGTCAGACAGCTGGACCCCACTCGGCTTGTGGACTCGACGAGCGGTTGGACAGACTACGGTGCTGGAGACTTCAGTGTACGCACCCTTCCCCTGTGGCTCAACGACGTGGCTAATTAATATATCTCAGGACAACCACCACTACGCAAACCCACAATGCGGCAGCCCCTTTTATTCCACACCCTCGAGCCCATACGATCCCAACCGGATTGGGTTCCAGGGTGAATTTGGCGGCATCGGGACTAACGTATCCATTGAGAATCTCTGGAACGACCAGGCAGCCATCAATACTATCGACCAAACATATGAAATCGATACCACCATTGAGGCATGGAATTATCGCAGTCACCGTCTCCTTAACGAGCTCGAGGATCAAGTCCGCCTGTACGCATGCAGTGGGGGCGTCTGGACCCAGACGACTGACGTCGAGGGTGAGGTCAACGGCCTGATGACCTATGACCGTCGCGTTGAAAGAGTCGACGTGAAGCAGTGGCAGGCCGATATTAAGGCTCTCTATGATGCCGCCGCCGCAAGGAGCAAGGGGACAGGGGAGAGCTCATAATGTATTTAGTGGACAGACTACGCCATCCAAGGCTGTCTGGATGAATGTGATGAGTATGGAGTATATAATCTTATATTGGCTCATTATCCCTAAATGGAAACCCGTGTTATCAAAAATGATGTATAGTGCTGTTAATAAGCCCCGGAGCTCAAGATCAGCACTTTCTTCAACGCCTTCGTTTCAAAATCTTCAATAGGAACATCTCGACTGGCTGATGTGTTTTCGACAGCCTGGAGACTGTCACCGCTATCAAATCTCCCCGGAAATCAAATTAGATTAAGTTTCATCGAAGACCATGGAATCAAGTCAAAATTCATGGTACGCGGCAGTCTCGAGTATCACCCGGGTTCTAGACCATCAGTGATCGTCTACCGCGGCTGTTTTTGAAACGTCCCAGATTGACTAGAAAACAAAGGGGAAATATCTGATCTGTCAGTTCCGAGAATTAAAAGAATCAAAGCTCGTATGAGGGCCGCTTGAGTGAAAATTTTTCATTCTAATAATACTCTCAGAAGACTTATTGATCATGCCATACCCACCGTCAGCGCTCCCGATCTAACCCATCATGCCATGCCATCACACGATACGACTTGCGGTAATAGATTCGATTAGGGGTACAGGGTCCACGGTGCTAGACATGTGTTCCCTGATTTTTCTAGGCTATTGCCCGTTAGCTCTAATTGTCCCCTATCGTAGATTGTAGAAACCGTGCATTCCTTCGGACCCACACATCCACCAGTTCGATTTTTTCTAGAAGCATACACTTAGTAAGGGGCGTTGTGATTGCTCCTTAATTGTCATAGTTGCTTAGAATTCAGGCTGGTGACCTCAAGCTGTTGATCCAAAGTTAAATTCTCATCTGTTAATGCACATCTACCTACTCCGTACTGTGAATACAATGTATTCCCTAGGCATACGAATATCACCAGGTCAACCCAGTCGGACCCGAACGGAACCCACTTAGTCGCGGGCCCCAGGCGAAACCGCTGAGCCCGTAGCGGAGCTCCGAATGTCCCTAGCCAGTGATTGAGGGTGAGATTCAAATGCCGATAGATCCATTTCAACCTAATTAATTTGCTTTGTTGACACGGGAGATGGTTCGGAGAATTGACATGTGTGATCTTACTGTTTCAAGCCATGCCAAAACGCAATCTGATCTGTACACTAGTATGATGTAGATGAAGAGGTCTGACAGCAACCCCGCGAGCCTGTTAGAGTTGAGCTTTCACGATTCCAGGTCGCTTGTTTCAAGTTGCCGAGTCTGACAGCACGGCAATCATGGACCTTGCCATCCTTGGCTGACGCGGTCGCTTTTTGCCTTTCCTTTTTTTTTTTTTTCCATAGCTTGGATATTGCAGGGATCAGCCCACACATGCCTGGATGATCCACTTTAGAGATTCGAAATCGTCTCACCCTGTGGTCTGATTTGACCGTGGGCAATTTA
>CAJVRC010000839.1:1041985-1062167 GCA_911456345.1 Penicillium egyptiacum
TGCCTATTGAAATGAAGTCTATAAGGAAAACCTCGGCTTGATATCACTATGCTCGCATGAAATCGGGTAATCTCGCTTTTCTGGGTAAGAGTCATAGACCGTCCGGTTCCATTGCCTAGAGCGCCCAATAGAGTGTGTTTTACAGTTTGGTGGCTTCCAATCTAATCGTGTTGCATGAAATATAGAAGAAATTGTGAACGGAGTAATCTTAACGGATATCGCGCATCCATGGTATAAATACTCGATCCGCCACGAGCTTGCCACGAGGTGCTCCAGTCTTATTTTCTCTCTTCATAGTTGCTCTCCGATCTCCCTTCCATACTTTGTTCTTTGCCAACCTGCCAAACAAGACCCAAGGGAAAAAAAAAAGCGATTCTATACATACCAAAAGGTATCAACATGGAGCGCAAGATGGGACCGGCTGCTGAGCCGATGCATGTCGACCGGAAGCTGCTCTATACAAGTTTGGAAGAGCGAATCAAGTACCTCCATGACTTCCTGGACTTCAACTCCGGTAAGCCATTACCATGAACTGCTCTCAAGAGTCAGCCACAGTCACTCACATTTTCCCAGCTGATATCGAAGCACTGATGACTGGCAACAAATACATCAAGCAATTGATCCCGGCAGTGGTCAACCTGGTATATAAAAAGCTTCTCCAATACGACATCACATCTCGGGCCTTCCACACACGGACAACAGTCGACGAGAACGAGCCCGAGGAGGAATATCTCCACGAAGAGACACCGAAGATCCAGCGACGCAAGATGTTCCTGCGGTGGTATCTGACTCGCCTATGCCAGGACCCGACCACAATGGACTTCTGGCGGTACTTGAACAAGGTTGGGTAAGTTCACACCCCCACTTTCCGTTTCCAGATCCCCGTCCCGGGTCAAGTCACTGCGTTTGTGCAACGCGCTAACATGGGGTTTGGTAACACAGCATGATGCACAGCGGACAAGGACGCATGACACCATTGAACATCGAGTACATCCACCTCGGCGCATGCCTGGGGTACATTCAAGACATCTGGATCGAAGCGATGCTGTCGCACCCGCACCTATCGCTGCGACGCAAGATCGCGCTCGTCCGCGCCGTCAATAAGATACTCTGGATCCAGAACGATCTCTTCGCCCGGTACCACTCGAGCGACGGCGATGAGTTTGCGGACGAGATGTCTGAGTTCAATTACACTGAGGACCAGGAGGGATATCTCGGTGACAAGCGCATTCTTGGCAGCAGCTCCGGTAGCTCAACCGAGGATGACAGGTCCAGTATTTCTAGTGGTGTGGCGCCTTCTATAGCGCCGTCGACCACATCCAAGGTGTCCGCGTGTCCTTTCGCGGACATGGGCAAAAACAGTTCGACTGAGACGAGAATTTGGGCCAATTGAGGGGCTTCCTTTTCTGTGTTATTGTGCGGGCCACGATTTGCATCTTTCAGGCGCTTGGGTATGGATTATGGGTGATAGGGTTGGACTTTGGAAGTTTGGGGATTTGGAAATACATTTGATCAGCATAGACCAGTGTTTGGTAATTCAAAAAGAACTTGAAGACATTAGCACTTCGGCATTTCGTTCATCTCCATCTCGATCGTTTCATTCGTCTCGGCGGAATGCATCCGGCTTTGTCATCTTTTCCTCCCCACAACTCCCGAGGTCGGCTGTTATTCAAGGTAGTTGAGGAAGACTTTAGGATTTTATATCCGCAGGCACACCGGAGATAATTCATTAAGCCGCTGAATAGTCACAGATCCCGGACATAACTAACCGATCTCCCTTCAATTCAATAAAACAGTGAGCTACCAGAGTCCACCCCTTGGTGTCCCCGCCAACCCCCCGCCACTCTATTGGGTTAAGATCAGAGCTTCTATTAAACCAACTTAGCCCCTCCATTCGAATAGACCGGTCCCTTTCTGTATTAAGGGGATATCCTCCCGTATTATCTTTCTTCAACTCCCCGAAACACTCACAATGGCGCAATCCAACAAGCCGGTGACTCCGCTTATCATCAACAATGAGTCCATTGAGACCGATATCAAATTCGAGGTTCACGCCCCTGCCACTGGCGAGCTGGGTGGCTATTGCGCCGGTGTGTCAGTCAACGATGCCAACCGTGCAGTCGACAGTGCCCAAGCTGCCTTTCCTGCATGGAGCAAGACCAAGGCAAACGACCGCCGCGACATCCTGTTGAAGGCCGCCGAGATTATGGCCTCGCGCAAAGAGGAATTGATCCAGTACCAGCGCGAGGAGACCGGTGCCGGACGGCCTTTCTCGGAGGCCACCTTCAATATGGGTGTGCTCTTCATTAAAGACTTCGCGGGCCGTATATCCACTATCGAGGGTGTTGTGCCGAATGTCAGCGAGGAGGGCGAGGGAGCCATCGTATACAAGGAGCCGTACGGAGTAATTCTGTCAATTGCGCCATGGTAAGCTTCGTCATCCGATCTGTGGAATATACTGCAATTTATCAGCTGCCTGGGACCTTTTTTTAATTGATTGACAGGAATGCTCCTTTCATTCTGGGTACGCGCGCAGTTGCGCTCCCTCTTGCGGCTGGGAACACCGTCGTTCTCAAGGGCTCCGAGCTTTCACCCAAGTGTTTCTGGGCTCTGGGCGACATCTTCCGCCAGGCTGGTCTTCCCGCCGGATGTCTGAACGTGATCTTCCACCAGCCCTCCGACGCCCCGGCTGTCACCAATGCGCTGATCGCGCATCAAGCTGTGCGCAAGGTCAACTTCACCGGTAGCACAATGGTCGGCTCGATTATCGCTTCTACCGCAGGTAAATACATCAAGCCTGTGCTGCTCGAGCTGGGCGGCAAGGCGTCGGCGATTGTTTTGGACGATGCGAACTTGGACAAGGCTGCCATGAACTGTGCCATTGGATCCTTCATGCACGTACGTATAACATAGTGATTCGGCCGAGACAAGGATATCACATACTGACAAGCGAGACACAGTCCGGTCAAATCTGCATGTCGACCGAGCGGATTATCGTGCAGCGCTCGGTCGCAGACGAGTTCCGACAAAAGCTTGCCGAGACAGCTGAGAAGTTGTTTGGCAAGGATGCGCCCGCGTTGGTCTTGGTCAACACCGCGGGCGTCGCTAAGAACAAGAAGCTTGTGGCGGACGCTGTGTCTCGCGGAGCTAAGCTGCTGTTCGGCGACGTCAATGCGAGCGAGCCCATTAACGCGGGCATGCGGCCGATCGTCGTCGACGGCGTCACCAAGGAGATGGACATGTACGCGACCGAGTCGTTCGGCCCAACCGTGTCTCTCATCGTGGTAGACACCGAGGACGAAGCGATCGCACTGGCCAATGACACCGAATACGGCCTGACTGCGGCTCTGTACACCAACAACCTGTTCCGGGGGTTACGGGTGGCGAAGCAAATTGAGTCTGGGTGGGTTTTGAGTTCCGAAAACAGATCACATCATATGGGTGGAGATTGAGGCTAACTTTGTCCCCTTTATTTTCTTTCTAGCGCCGTTCATATCAATTCTATGACTGTACACGACGAGTCTGTCCTCCCTCATGGAGGATGGAAGAGCAGCGGCTTTGGTCGCTTCGGGGGAATTTCTGGATACGACGAATTCCTCCAGACTAAGACTGTTACTTGGCATGAGTAGAGGCTAGACTCGTAGGTACATACCTTACGAGTACACCGGTGCCAGGGTGCATAACAAACCTGTTTGGATTGGCCCCGTTTTGGGTCCGTTTGGCCCCGGGAGAGATTGGGCCGCCACGGGCGACTGTTTCCCTAGTTGTCTTGACAGGGCTTGTTTGGGACTTGTTCTGGGCTTGTTTGGAGCCCATTCGGGGTTTTGTTGGCTTTGATCCGAACCTGCAGTCAATGTAGCCAATGACGGAGCCTTCCCGTGTCGCCTTGAGATGCTCCAGAAGGATGCGGTCCGGATACCCGGCTTATACCGGATAGACGAGTATAAATGACTCGCTGTGATGTGTGATTTATGTTGCATCGGGGTTACAGCGTGGTATGCGGCTATAGGGGGTATTTTGGTATTTATTTTCTCTTCTTTAATTTCGTTTGGAGCCTCCAATTTAGGTCCGTCTTATGTTTGCCATGAGGCTGCATGTCATGTGATATATTCTTTTTCACTCATATAGGATCTAAGAATACCTATTTCGTAATAAATGAAGGGGTTGAGCCTCTGAATGCGCCTAGTAGTGGAATTGGAGCCTTTGGCCCCCATAAAAAGAACATTTGAACCTCAATAGTTGCGGCGAAGGCGCTGGACACGAGTCCCACCCTAAATCCAGGCACAGGGACGCAGCAAATCACCGCCAATCTCCAGGTGAGACAAATCCATTCTCGATTTTTATTTTCTATTTTAATTTTTACATGTCTTAATCCTTGGAAATGAGCGATTACAAGGTCAAACAACACAGGATACTACATACATACATACATACGATGGTGTACATATGTCATACTCAGTACGGAGTACAAGCTGCTAAACTTCCGCCCCCCTGAATATCAGCGTGTTGATCTTTCCCATAGACATCACAACCTCAATGAACCGGTGGGATCGGCGATTGCATTTGATACGGCACGGGCCTGACGGTGTGGAGTGATGTCACGATTGTCGTGATAATCGCGAATATCAGTGAATATCAGTCTAACCTTACAGGTTCAGTTCGAAATCCTCCCCCGTGGAAGGACACATGGTACCTGCAAGGCACAACGCCCTGTGCGGCTACAGTGAGGGCTTTGCTTAGTACAATACCTGTACGACGCCCGTCACAGGGCATGGGTCGAAGGCGCAGCCTTGTAATCTTGCAATCTCCTGAGACCGCTTTGGCGATCAATGTCTCTCTTGTTCCTAAACATGGGTGGCGCAAATGAGGAATATACATAAAGGATGCCTTGAATTAGCCGACACCTAATTTTGCATTATAAGAATATATAGCCGAGATATTCCAAGAGGCTCCGTGGCTACCAGGCTAATTCTCGGATCATATTTTCTGGTACGGAGTACTCCGTAAGGTGGTTCTCCGGGTCAAATGAGGGGGAACCTTAGGTACCTTCCTTGGAAGGCTTAAGGTAAACAAACATACGGAGTACAGTAACTTCCATACATTATTAGTCGAAATCTCTGTGCGTTCCTCCAAATACATTTCATCCATGTAATTCGCTCCCTTGGCCCCCAGTTTTAATGGTATTTTTAATCTTACATGTCGGGGACATTCTCTACATTAAGGGTACAGCCGTTATAAGGAATAAAATTAACTTCCGAGTTCCCCACCAATGAGAACCGGTGCCTGTCCATTATGATTATTACTTGACCTGTAACGCACAGCCTGACGCTATATTATTACAATCACACCTGAGCCACAGCCGGCCCGCATGCCCCACGAGGACAAGATGATGGGCACGAGACTGTCATATTTAAGGCGATTCCCTGTATGCAACAGTATTATGGTATAGGGTTATATCGAACTCGTACGGGGTATTTACAAGTAAGACAAAGTCAAAGCCATTAAATAAAAAGTCAAAAAGTCAAAAGTAACCGAAATGAGGTGGATGATATGGTTGGCCTGCGCGTGTCTTTTGGTTTTTGAGGATTTAGTGTAGACCCACTTGGATGTACCTCCGAGCTAGAAATGTTGTTTGCCTCTCCCTCTTCTTTCTTTATTATTTCTCTCTCTTCATCCCACTCATCACGATCCTTCTTTTCGTTTTTCAACGATAGTCATTCTTTTATTTCCCGACCTCAGTCACTCTTTGTCAATCTCGACACTAAATCATCATGCGTTTCTCCGTCGCAACCGCTTTCTCCGCCCTCGTGGCCGTGGCCGCCGCCTACACTGCTCCTGACTACACCCAGAACCCCAGTGGCAACGCCATCGTCTCTCCTGGCCTGAACGAGATCGTTCCCGAGGGCAAGGCCTACACCATCAAGTGGACTCCTACCACTACTGGTCCCATCTCTCTGGTTCTCCTGCGCGGTCCCTCCAACAACGTCGTCCCCCTCAAGACTCTCGCTGAGTCCATCCCCAACAGCGGCGAGTTCAAGTGGACTCCTGGCTCTGACCTCGAGGCCGACACCAGCCACTACGGTCTGCTCCTCGTTGTTGAGGGTACCGGCCAGTACCAGTACTCCACCCAGTTCGGTCTCTCCGCCGCTCCTGGCTCCGGTTCCAGCTCCAGCGCCGGCCCCACCACTGTCGAGACCACCGAGACCACCACCATCTGCCCCGAGACCGAGACTCCTGTTCCTGCCTCGTCCACTGTCATCTCGAGCGTCGAGATCACCACCACCATCTGCCCCGAGTCTGAGACCACCGCTCCGGCCACCACCCCCGGCCCCAAGGTCACCCCCACCGGTGTCTCCCCCGTCGGCCCCCCTTCCAGCACCCCTCTGACCTCCGCCCGTCTCACCACCAGCGCCATCCCCTCTGGCACCGCCTCTGCTTCTCCTTCGGCCTCGTCCCCTGTTTTCAACAGCGCTGGCCGCAACGCTGCCAGCTTCGGTGCCGTCATGGCCGGTGTCCTCGCCGCTTTCGCCCTCTAAGCGCATTCTCTTAAAATGGAATTGCGTGTCGATGGCCTTTTCTTTCTTTCTGCTACAAGCACGGAAATAATGTTTTCTTATTTTCATGACGCTTAATTTATTGATTTTGATATGGGCTCTCTGGAAACTGTCTTTCGGCTGAGTTTCCGCATCTCATACCACGTTTCTATTCTTGTGTGCTATTTTTCTCGCATCTCAGCAATGGTTGCGTAATGTGAAGTTCATGTCCTTATGCTTTGCTCCTTGTAGTCTACTTGTCCACAGGTAGATTCTAGGGCATGGGTCGTGTTTTCACCCGTATAGACTCGTAGTGTGGTCGATAGATCCATCGATCAGTAGACTTAGTAGATGTGGAGATCGCTTCCAAGATTGTTGCGCTCAATTTATCCGGATAGCCTAATGGAGACACATAATTAGGCAAAATAGGGGGCAAAGAAAGGTCTGGCAAACACTGCCCGAGCAAACGCCTGCATCTTAGTACCAAACAGGTAGCAAACAGCTCAATGCAGCAAACTGATTGCACGTGAAGATGCGGTGCGGTCCAAAGCTGTATGTTCATGATGCAGACTGGAATTCTATTACACTGCATGATATTCAATACATGCTATTTGGGCTCTGTTCGTAGTGTAACCATGCAACTGGTCTCCGACTTTGTCACTTTACTTTATGGGAAACATCAACTTCTTTTTCTTCAGTGACATTATCAAGATATGGATAATTTTAGATACCAAAGAGACTATCATACCATGCAGTCAGTGATCAAAGTCGTCACTGTCTAAAGACAATTTGAGATAGTGTAACTTTCTTCCAAGGTTTGATTCAGTGCTATAGTACTTCCTAGAGAATGAGTATAAAAATCCCCCTGTAAGATATCTATATCTATTATCCCTCCTTTGCTATCAATTCCAGGGACAATATTTCCTCAGGATTTGTAACAGCCCAGTCTCTAAAGCTAAAGAAACCCACTATGGATCAAGAACGCCTTTTCTCCTGGCTTATTTTCCCTACCCTTATCCTTCTACTCATGGCCTTTTTGAACCACTTGCTCAACCCCATACTAGCCCTCCTAGTGCTTACAGCCCTCAATTCTGTAGACCAGTTACTATATCCACTCCACCTGTTCATATAGCTCTGATTCTCCGCTATGGGACCGTACGTCCCCAATTCCAAGCACTACTTTGGTCATCTGGTATCAGATTGAACATGACTATCAACACATTAGTTAGGATCTCCAATCATTAATCCGAAATTCGACTCCACTCACGCTCACCAAAGGCACCGAATGTATCGTCAAGTTGTTCAAAGATATTCGCGGACGGGTATTCAGATGACTCGAGGGGTGCTTGGACTGGTCGGTCGTTTGCTCTACTCTGGTCGTGTGTCGCTTGGGGCATGTGTGGCGGCTCTCTCGAATGGGGCGGTGTGTGAATTGTTGACATTGGAGGATGATCGGGGACATCTCGGGAGTGTGGCGAATGACGCCCAGTATGGTCTATACGAGTCGGTTCTACACTCAGAATGGCCCCCGTTTCAGATATCTCTTTGGGAAGATTCATTCCCAATCCCCCTCTCAAGGCACCGGACATCTCTCGCTCGATAGTGACTTTCAGCAACTCCGTTAGAAGCTGTGCAGTCTGCTTGGCGATACGATTGTGGGGTCCCAAAGCTGTGCTAGCATGGATGATATGCATGATTCCAGTCTTGGCCTCGTGCGCAGCTGTAGTAAAAGGTTGACTGGTTGGCAGGATGCAAAGGATGACACCCGCAGTAAATTGTTGTAGAGAAGCGAAGGATTCGGCGAAATGGTGCTTGAAACGGAGGACCGGGATGCGAGATATACGTAGTGCAGCCGCAGTGGCCACTCTCAATGACTCGTGGATTGCGTCTACCACCAAGTGCGAGCAGGAACTAGTAATTTTCTGCTCAAGTAAAGGTCGACGGGCTTGTATAAGAGCTCCATCGTATGTCAATTGGAGAGTTGCCGCCTGCAAGATGATTGTTTCTGCTTGATATTTAGTGCGTTGTGGTAACCCTTCGATTTGCTGTTGGAACTGCTCTAGGCGATTGTCGCAGCTCCAAAACTCGAAGTCGAACAATCGTGGAACCCTTTTTCGCCAGGAGATTAATTGTTCCTCTGAGTCTTGTGCAGCTTCTGCAATTGCCAGAAGGTCCTCTTCTATTGTCTCTTTCCTTAATTGGAGACGACGAAACCGTGAAAGAATGTGTCTAATGATGTTGTAGATCTCATACTTCATAGCGAAAAACCCAGCTGTCGTTGTTGGCATTCCATCGCCAGATATCCATTCATTTTTCAGCAGAAGTGGATCAATGACTAGGTCATCCATGTCTCTGAGTGAATGCAAAGCGACAAGTCCGGTATCAATAGAGGAAGGTCGCCCATAGATGATAGACGCAAACGTGTCCCCGACGATAGCATGATTCCAACAGCGAGAGCGAACCTCATCCACAACTGGACTTTCACATTTCGCTGATTTTGTATAAAGATGAAGGGCGTAGGCAGACCTCACCGCCATACCAGAGACAGTCCAAGCAATACTCGGTGAACTATGATAAACATAATAGGAGGACACCAAGAAGCAAACTTGGACAGCTTCAATTCGGCAGTCGATTGAGATATCGAGCAGGTTCCGTCGTATCTCATTGATCAGACCGTGTATCAACTTCTCCCCGTCAACGGAGTGTTCTCGCAACAATTCGTGTCCAGGCCATCTCTGATCTGGTAGCACAGAATGCAGCCCGATCACAGCCACTGCTAGTACAGCCATGGTAGGACTGAGATCTTGACGTCTCCACGAAGTCTGGGAGATTATCCTGCGTGCAGTTTCCCGGAAGGAGGGCTCATGGAATATCAAGATGAACCATTGCATTCGGTCGAAATAGACGTCAATCAAGGCGAACATCACGGCCTCTGGGGGAAGCTCTACCTCTGTCAAATGCCATAGTGAGTTGTCCAACGTAGGAGCTCCCGTATCACCAGGGATCGATGCACCGGTCAGAGTCCGGCCAGCTTCTTCCTCGTTGAAGACTCGTCTGGCGAAGTCAATCGCAGAAGCATTAGCACCAGACTGCGGCTCTTTCGGGGCGCGCTCCAGATAGGAGGCTGAGCTCTCTGGGGCATAGGGTTTCTCGGCTCGTCCAGTGCTATGGATAGAATTTGAATTTTTGTGTGTCGCTGAGGCGATTTTTCTGTGTACTCCAGGATTCAGATCTCCGTCCCTTGGATGTTGTCTGCGAGTCCGTTTCGCTGTGCGCTGAGACGTCTCGCATTTATGTCCAGTGCGAGTGCAGAGCACGCAAGGGCGCGAGCTGTCGCACTATACAGCGAGGTGAGAACCATAATTTCAAATTAGGGGGTGCAGTGAAGGGATCTACCTTGAGTTTCTGGCGGCGGCATCTGTCACATGCTCGCGATGTGCGGAGTGGCTTTTGCAACAGACTGGTCTCTTGCTCCATGAATATAGTAACATAGGGGTTTGGCTAATTCCATACAAGAGTCGAAATCTCCAGGCCTATATGTGTCCGCTGTTTGTCACTAGGGTTGCATCTGAGGTCCCCGCAATTTCGGGATGGCCGAATAACCGCGGAACCGAATTTAGCATTTGGCCCAAGAAGCATATATAAGAATATTAGATACCATCTTGATTGTTTTCATCATGTATACGCTAAAATAACTAAATGCTTTTAATATATCAAGTTGCGGTCAAGCCGAAGAGGTGTCCACGAGCATTCTGCGCCTGGGAAAGAACAATCTCAGCCGCAGGATATGTTTGTAGTAAATGCCCAGCCGCTTCCTCGCAAGCATACAGGTTCGACATGGCCTGCATCCTCACAATATCATCTGAAACCTTCAGGTCAGGAAGACTTGCCTCCAGAATAATAATCAGTATAGTAATAGTGCTTCCAGGGAGGAAATGAAGCATCCTGCAGTCATACAGCTCATTGAGAATCTCATTGACCTGCAAAGTGAGGCCTCTCATTTGCGATATAAGGGTGGTCTGGATACCATCTCCTCGGCTCGAAGCAGCTTGGTAGAGTCTGGACATCGCAGTGAGATGGAGGAGATACAGGAAAGCTTGGTGGACGAGGAGGACAATCTCCGGGGACGCTGCATGACAATCATGCAATAGTGATGGGGGGAAGTAATGTGCTGGCGCAGGAAGGTCTTGAATCCAGGTCTTCAGAAGCTGTTCGCATCCAGTTATTGCAGCCTGAGATATATTTGACTTGGGTACCATGGAGTATTCGCATTGCCCCGACGGCGACGGCGACCAAGCATCTTGATAAAGAAGATTGATGATAACGCCCACACAATGAGCGAGCTTAATCTCTTGAATGAATAGAAGCATCATTCGCTCTTGATTTTCCCAGCTGAGCATGGCGGATGCTTCTCCCAACATAACAAGCACGAGGTCATGGTATGGCTCGGAGGAATAGTATCTCGTAGAGTCCAGTAGCGACATTGTGATGTCGCTGTTTGGGATTCGCAATGGTCGACGGAAACCGAGGGAGAGAATGCGGTCGCGGACGTAGAGGCACCACCACAGCCTGTGTGTGTGAGAAAAACTACCTGTTTGTAGACTCCCCAGAAGACCAACGCGCTCTGCCGTCGAGTAGGCGAGATCAAACCAGTATGTAGGGTCTTTGTGGCCACTTCCACTCCCATGCCACTGCATCATGAGCAATAATGCTTGGATCTGGGTGTATGCGTTTGGTTCAGTCTCGAATTCATAAAGAAGCTGATGATAGAGTCGAAATTAGTCTCGACTTGCCATGGATTCTGTCTTCTCCAGATATCTCACCTTAGCTCGCCCAAATAATGTCCTTCGCAATGCTTTCCGTGACGAGAACCCGGCTTTGATGGCTGTTTCCTGCTCAATAAATGCACTGCCAGCCAACATGACAGCTTGATGAAGAAGCGGGCTTGGAAATCGGGATTCATCCTCGACCATGACATTCAATAAAAACCATTGCAAATCAATGACAGGCAGGAGAGGATGAACATATTTGATATAAGCCGCGAGCAACTCATTCCGAAGGTCGATGGGAACTATTCTGAGAGCCCCTTTCAACTGTAGATATTCTTTACTTTCTTCAGAGAGATTCGGCAGCCGGGCTTCGAAAGTTCGCTGGAGTTCGAATGTCTGATTGTGCTCTCCTAGAATAAGATCCGGGGTCGGCGGCGAGAGCAGCTCATTTATCGTTGTAAGATAACTGTCTAAGGGATATGTCTGGGGCACGTTCTGCGTCAACGTCATATGTGGTTGATTGGATATCGGCTTAATCCCCGAGGCGAGGAACTGCGCAAAGGGATCTAACAATGTCAGCGAATACGCGAGATTGGGAGTATATGCTTGGCACATGTGTCCTACCTAGCTCATCCCCGCCTCTGTCCAATCGATCTACATCCTCGGCATTGGAGAAAGCCTCCAGAAGACTAAGAGAAGACGGGATCTCCATCGGCATGGGCTCCGGTCGCTTCCTCCGTTTGCTGCTAAGGGGATTAGCGCCAGGGCAACCTCTATAGGCAGGAAATATTTACCTTGATTCTTGGGGA
The DNA here is from genome assembly GCA_911456345.1 of Penicillium egyptiacum. Taxonomy (NCBI): domain Eukaryota; kingdom Fungi; phylum Ascomycota; class Eurotiomycetes; order Eurotiales; family Aspergillaceae; genus Penicillium; species Penicillium egyptiacum. Next base: position 1,054,097 of record CAJVRC010000839.1, read on the forward strand.
CACAGTGAGAAGAACTCGATTGATTGCGACAAACACGTGAACCGAGGTCGGTTCACACCGGAACTTTGACAGTCCGCACTGGATACACTCTAGTGGTGGTCGCGTCTCCTGTCTTCTTGGCCCGACTATTTTGTATGTCGTCCTGTGTTGGAGGATTGCCCTTAATATGAAGGGGATACGAGAATCATCCGCGTCATCCGTGGGGAAACTTGGGGCCCCGCATTTTCGAGGATCCGAGGGATTTCCTTGGTGATAATTGGCTGTTCCTGGTCTCAATTCCACAAATCTAGACTCTGAGCTGCTAGAAAATTGCGGTGAGTGGACGCTCACCTTCCACCGGAGAAGGGGAACTTCCACCGGAACTTCAGGAGCCAATCACATGTTCAAGAAACTCAATCTTCATCTACTCCGTATATTGGAAACGACTTCATTCCTTTACATGAATAGTATCAAAACTACGAAGTATTCCAGAACCCACCTCAAAACAATCCATCATCCAATCCGCCATCTACCAAGGAAATGACCCATCCTTATTAACAAACCCACCAGCCTCCCCATCCCTCTCACCAAGCACAATCCCCAAAATTCCTCTACCAGACTCCAACGGATCCCCAGCCCTCCCGTACGCACTAACAGCAGCCTCATCCTCACCCCTCAAATTCGACCTCACAAGACCAGGACAGAACGCGAAAACCCGCACATGACTCTGCAACCGCTTGTGCATCTGAACAGTAATCATATTCAGAGCCGCCTTGCTTGCGCGATACTCATCCCAAGGCGCAGCATACATCACACTGCTGGGATCAGTTGCCATTTTCATTGAGCCCAGACCGCTGGAGACTTGGATCAGATAGGGCTTTTCCGATTTGAGGAGGAGGGGAATAAAAGCCTCTGAGACCAGTGTCGCACCAATCACGTTCGTCGAGAAGATTTGGTTCAGTCTAGCGCGGCCGCTGCTGTTGGGTGCGGCGGAGCCGGCGTTGCTGATTAGGACGTCGAGTCGGTTGTGTTGTTCGTCTACGGTGTGCACCGCTTGGGTTATGGAGGTGTCGTCTTCCACGTCTAACTGGAGTAGGGATAGAGTTCCCTTGAGGCTTTTGCTTTGGAGTTCGGAGAGGGCTTTTTGGCCTTTCTGGGGGTCTCGGCAGGCCAGGATTACATGGTGGTTTGGGTGCTCGGCTAGGATTTGGGCTGTTGCGTAGCCGACGCCTGAATTCGCGCCTGGATAGAGTTAGGTTCTGGGAGTGGTTCGGCTCTTTAGTTGGTGGCCTACCTGTGATGAGAATGATGGTTTGTTGAGACATGCTATCGTAGTTGTTTAGTTAGTCTGTGGGGAAAGGGCTAGTCAAGAGATAGGGCTGAGCCGAGTCATGGAGGCAAGAATTGACTACTTTCCTATGGGCGTCACGGACTTCATATACTATATCTACTCAATGAAATCTGATATTCCAAGTCGGATATAAGTTCTATCACCGTGACGCTGTCTCGGTGTTAAGCCGGACTTATGCTGACAGAGCAAGACCGAAGACATATTATCTGTACGTCCCGCCTATGTAGGTAGTGGTCCAGACCGTCATACCTCAAAGTAAACATATGAATTGCGGAATTGGAGCGCATATAGCTAGTATGTATGCTTATGATGTCATATGAATCACCCCGCGTCACCTTCCAAGGTTCGCCGGTCTCGGTCTATCACAGATCAACCAATCAGTTCTGAGTATTGTATGTCTCGGAGTCACATTGCAGGCTAAGCTTTTCAAGACTTCGGTCCGAGTTCGTCTTATATGTCCTACAGCTAGACAGGTTTGGCGATCGAGCCACAAGGTAGTGGTATTTAGGTGTTTAGGCAGCAATTGCCAGAATCAGGTGCTGAAAACTTTCGTATTGGGCTTTGAGTTTCCAGTTTTCAAGATATATCTTGCAATTTTTTTTTAAAAAAAGATGATCCAATACATCGCCAATGGAGGTATCAACGCTGTGCAATCCATACACAAGAGGAGCGAGAACAATCAAATCAGAGAAACAGTATGTGATGAAGACAGGGTAATGTAATGAACGATGACAGAAAAGTATAGATTTTACTTTTGCGGGAAGTCTTTTGACAGGAAGAAATGCAGATAGTTATACACACCCAGCCTAAAGGAAGAGGCACTTCTAAGTAGACCACATCACTAAAGGAGTATAGACCACCTTCGAGCGGTCATGCCAGTGACCGCTTGTCTTTCTCTCCTGATAGCAGTAGCACACAAGAGAGAGGGGGAATTAAGAGTGTAAGAAAAAGGAGGAAAAGACAAGAGAGAACGAAATGATAATCTTTTGGATTCGACGGCAAATCCACATCAAGGACGTGGCCACGATCCTTGCAGTGGAGGCAGCGGACCGCCAGGAACCGACGGTGATCCAGAAGGCGGGCCAGCAACCGCCCGTCCGGCGGGTGCAATTGGGGTCGAAGAATACGGCGGACTTGCAGGCCAAGCAGGCTGGGACTGAACCGAGTCGAGCATTCTCCCCTGTGGAGTGGGTGCCGAAGTTGGCTGTGTGCCTGAAGCTGATCGGGCAGCATCGGCGCCCGACCAAGAGGTGGTGCCCAGTTCGGATGCGGGGAGGAGGGTTGGTTGGACGGAGAGTGGAGAAGATGGTCTTGGGGGTAAGGCGCTCAGGGACATTGTGCGGCCTAGGTGGTCGCGGTAGAAGTCTCGCTCGGAGCGGTAGTGGTCTCGTTGTTGGACGAGGGAACGGAGCTCCTCGCTCTGGCGGCGGACTGTTTCTACGTTGCGCTGGATCTCATCTTGCTGTGCGCTCAGACGCTGCTCGAGTTGCATTTCGTTGCGCTTGCGGTTGCGGAACCGTCGTGATGCGTCGCTGTTGGCTTTGCGCTTTTCGGCTTGGCTGGAGGAGCCGGATCGCATGTCTAGTACGCATGGTATCATTCCCAGTGGGAGGGGGCTAGCCTGCGGTGTTCCAGCTCGTGTGGGGCCTGGTTCACGTTGGTGTCCTGGGCCTTTTGTTGCGGGGATGGGTCGGGCTAAAGGGTCCATTGTCATATATGAAGGTGCAGTGTATGACGCAGTGCTTTGTGCGAGGGAGATACTGGTCACTGCTGGGGATGCACGGCCAAAGGGACTGAAATTTGAATGAGGCGTGCTAGGACTCGTTTCTTGGGAGTTTGGGTTGGTGAGAGGCCTCCGGCCGGCACTGGTTTGCCTGGAATGCAGACTGGTTGTAGAATGTAGCGAGGTCAGCGGAGGCTGAGTGCCAGCGAGAGGTGCTATTGAGCGTAGTCCCGTCTCTAAGGGCAGAGGCGAACTAGTGACGGGCAGACGTGGGCCCATCAACGGTTCGTGAGGAACTAGCGGTGACTGTGCGACACTTGACTGACCAGAAGCCCTGCCGCCCCCGCCGACGAACCGTGCCGAAGGCGATGCTGGATTCATCAAAGGCCGCGAATGGGACCTCGGAGATAGCGGCTGCGACGTCGACGTATATCCTGAGCGGATGGGCGAAGTTCCTTGGAGGCGAGGTGAGGAAGATGGACCCGGTAGGCTCAGTGGCTCACGGCTGAGTGCAGTTAGGTCAGCGGTTGTCTGTGGATGATTCAAGATGGCATGAACACCAATGGGTCGCGATGACATGGATTCCAGTGGTGGTTCCACGGGTCCATATGGATGCCATGACTGGGGTCGAGGTCGATTAGGCGGCCGACGGGCAGGATTTCGGTTTGTGAATGCACGGTCATTGCCACTCGCACGGTCATCTGTTTGAGTCAAATCTCTGGACAATGAACCTGCACGTCGAGAATCCTGCGACATAGAAACCGAATCTCCCACGACGGGGCGGGAGTTAGGGCATGGCCGAAACCCCCCTCTCTCCTCGTCGCTGGGCTCTCGAGGAGTGCGAGAGAGGGAGGGTGAAGGCGATGGATACCGATCTGAATAAAGTGATGGATTGGGTGAATATGAGCTCGAATATGGTGCGTTCAACACACTGATTCCTAGGGCAGCCACGATGAATAAGATGGTAAGGATATATAGAACAAGAAACTCGATTCTCTCAATTGAGGATCGAGGAAAGATAATCAATATAAGGAAGCTAAGGAAGCTAGAAAAGCTAGAAAAGCTAGGAAGATGGGGCGGAAAAGATCCGAGGCCCTTAATAACAGCTGAGATAAAAAGTGACAAAGTCAGGAAAGTCAGGGAAAATGGGGCAAGCTTAAGAGGAAGCCGTTGCAATTAGCAGCGGTGAGGGAATGATCCATCACCTGGTCTGGATGGCTCCAAGACAACTTAGTTGTCTTTCTGTCCGACCCAGTCTGGCGGATAGTTGGGCATCTCCTAGTCTAAGTCTAACCCCCGGAGTATTGGGCTTCTTTTTTTTCTTTTTTACATTTGGGTTTTTCGTTTTTAGTCTTTTTTTATTTATATAATAATTTAGGTTAAAATAGATGGAAAAAGAAAAGAAAAACAGAAATAGAAATAGAAATAGAAATAGAAATAGAAATAGAAATAGAAATAGAAATAGAGATAGAGATAGAGATAGAGACATAGAATGTATCCAATATGTCCAATATATCCAATGTGCCAACATGCCAATATGCCTGTCTAATTGACTGATATCACCCCCTATTATCGGCAATTACCCAATCCAGCTACAGTACCCTATAATATCTCGTCAAGTATCGAAGTACCCGGGGAAAGCGATCGTCATGCACAGCACGAATCATCGGGAGCTGCAAGTGTGCGCCGTCACCATGGACATGGACAGGGACGGGTGGAGACTGGCTTTTTTTTTATTAATTTTTAAATTTTCTTTTTCTTTTTCCTTTTTGCCTTTTTTACCTTTTTTTATTGTTAAACTGTCTGTTTTGATTTTCCATAAAGAGGCCAGAAAGGTTTGGGACTCTGGCGTAAAACGTTATTGGATAGTACAGGAAGAAAGTTCCTTTTGCCTTCTCTAAGATGACGCATGACAATCTGAAATGAGACGAACCGTGTATGTTGTACTCCGTACTCCATTTCCCATAGTCCGATCTATACCGACTCCGGTATAGGTAATCAATCCCCAGTAGTTGCCTGGTAAGCCTGGTCCTGTCAATTTCCGAGAGTTTGGTGCTTGGAGAGACTAAACCCTAGAGGTGCTATTAATCTATAAAAGGGGCAGAGATAAATAAAAATACAAAAATGAAAGAAAGGCAGAAAGGAAGAAAGGAAATCCTCTAAAGTTTATTGGAATGGATGTTGTGCATCACCAAATCTTCCCCGTGTCCCGGTAACAGGGGCCGTTGACCGTTAGGAGTAACTGGGAACAGTTCCGTTCAACTTTTGCTTCAGTACTCCGTACAATCTACAGCTTGATATTTATTTGACATCATTGAACAGGGTAACGCAGAGAACAAACCCGACGCTGGAGAACCCAGAATCAACTTAAAAAGAGCACTTCGTTTAACCCCTTGGTGTGACAATGATATCGCCCACCTGAAAATGATGTCATTCGAAACAGTAAAAAAAGTAAATAAACACCAACCAGGTGACAATTCGTTCTCTATCACCTTGGATTTGATGCTCTGCTCCACGATCGGATCAGGCGGAAAAGGATCCGGGATTCTCCTAGCCTCAGGATGTGAGCTGCATAAGAAACCCGTGTGGATAGCTCTATTCCTTCAAGCTCGAAGTCACGGGATAAAGACTCCGCGTGGCTCCCCAAATAAGCAGCGGAGATCGCTTTAGTGTCTACTCCGTAGTCGAAGGCACTGCATCAAAGTGGGTTCTTGAAATGGAAAGATAATGCGATTTCATAAAATAGGCGAGCTGGCGCTGGCGCAGCTGGAGCGCCTCTTCTTGGCCCGTTGTTGATCATCCTTCGATATTGAGGAGGCATTGTCGGAATTGTTCCGTGATCTCCGCGGATTCTGATCTGGGTGATTCCGTACTCCATCCTCCGTAAGTGGGTAAGCAGGCGCTTGGGTACAAAATATTTACGATAGATCTTCTTTGGATGTGTTGTCATGCACAAGATCCAAGGTCGCTTCCGACAGAGTTTGAAGGGGAGCTGTCAGTCTTTTGTTGCAGCAGAGGACCCGCTATTGTGTGTTTCTTTTCTTTTTCTTTTCTCTTTTTTGGACGAATCATCGGCCATAGCCGAAAGACAATTGCGGTCTGATAGATCCAGTGGTTTTGACTGGTCGAATCGAAGAGGGGGGCCAAAATATTCTTCTTCCATGTTTCTCTCTTCTTTCTTTTTCCTACTCCTTACTCTATATGGATGGAGTAGGGCTGTTTCCTCTGTCAACTTGTGGCTTGCAATCTCAAACCACCGTTCCCAGACCATTGAGTCTTTGTAGCCAGATCCCTCCCGAGGTCTGGTCGGATGCGTGTCATCGAACTATTTGAATTGCGCAGGAACGGAGAAGTTAAAAAGAGATCCGGTAGAACGGGTTCATCGATAACTGTATCATTTTTTTCCTTTTTCAATTTTCAATTTTCAGTTGAATTTTTAGTTGACTCTAACTTCACTTCAACGGAAGTGGATACTGTCGCCCCTTTTCATGATCTGCTGTCTGTTCACCGCATGACCTCCGATTATCTCGTGTCCGCTGCAACCGCATTATCCTCGAAAAAGCAATAGAATGACTTTATCTAATTTAGATTCCGAGGATATATCCCGTTGACAAGGACAGTAGATCTTCCCTCTTTGCTCCGTACTCCTCGGAAAACCAGCACAAAAGCACAGCACATTGAAATACACCACCTATCACTCCGTGCCTGTGCCCTGCAGGGCAGATCCCCCTAAAGCAAAGAGGTGGCAGTGCTAGTGCCCACGCGTTAGCCTTGACCGAAATCCAGCCGAGTTTGAAATCGGACGGAAATCAGGGGAGGTTCTATAACAATAGCATGCGTGGAGTATATGGCCGACATGATGTGAGATCGAAATGCGGAAGCTGATTCGATCTATAAACCTGGCTTTTTGTCCCTTGCGTGGGCTGCAATACAAGGCTCCTCCGTGCTCTAACCCAGGTTTCCGGACAATGACAGCGCGGACCGGCGTGCTCGCCCGTTTGCTGATCATCGATCCACACTCAGCTTCACACTGCATATCCGGATTTGTCGAGTGCGTCTTAGGTACTTTTTTTTCTTCCTGCGAATACGATGACCACTCCCGCCTTTTGGGCCTAATTTTCGCCGCGGGAAATCTAAAGTACTAGTGATGCACCATTGATCCTTTTCCTGCTCTCTGCACATGTACGTTGCAGTGCGGCCGAAGTACGGAGTAGAATAAGAATAGACCAAGAATCGAACTAAGCATGTACTCCCGGCAGTCTGTATGTGCTATGTATGTACGAGGTACTATGTACCATGTAGTATGTATCCCAGGATGTCTGATGCACGCGACAAACGAATCCATCATACCCTAGCCCTGAAACCGAAACTCATTCTTAGGCACGCCACGGATCCCGACATCAACCCTGAAAACCCGGCCGCTATACCTAACCGACTGCGGCAGCTGGTCATCATCATGGTCATCCTTGGCAGTAGTAATAAACAACTCGGTGCCAACAAAGACTGGACAGGTCACGTTGCGCGTCGGGAGATCGATCTGACCGATAACCTTTCCGGCCGGGGAAATGCGCAGTACCTTTCCGCCGCCATAGACAGCGCTCCAGATGCAGCCCTCGACATCAATAGCGAAGCCATCGGGCTCTAGTGCATTGCCGATATCGAAGTGCACTCGGCGGTTGCTGATCGCGCCGCTGGACGCATCGAAGTCAAAGGCAAAGATCTTGCCTGTCGGCGAATCCGTCAGGTACATCACGTCGTCGGTTAGGTTCCACCCGATCCCGTTGGGGATCGTCACCGGTGCTAGCATATGGTGCACAGTCTGATCTGGGTCTAGTCTGAATAGGACTCCTTCTGCTTCTGGCTTCTTGATCTTCGGGTCGTTCATCGCTCCGGCCCAAAATCGGCCTTGGCTGTCGACTGCACCATCATTGAAACGCATTCTATATTTTGTAACAATTGGCGTTTGATGTTAGTTGGACTTTGAGGTTTTTTTTTTTTTTTCTTCTTTTTTTTCCGTT